>QUZG01000121.1:0-337069 GCA_003693545.1 Pseudonectria buxi
AACTTATGTCATGTGATTTTACTTGCAGGGCCGTGTTAGTGAGGTGGTGGAGCTGTAGGCACGAGCCCTGTTGGTTTCAGACCTCTCGTCTCTGCGTGCTTTACGGAGTACTACTGCATGTACATACAAAATACAATACAATCCTCCCGTTCCATACCATCAATTTGGTACGTCTCAAGGTCAATCCGCCTGGCAGCCCACTCACGTCAATGGGATTTGGGATGCTGACGATGCCGCGCCCTCTTACTGGGTAGGGGGTGGCATTGTAGCTGTAACTATTCCCGTACTCGGTAGGAAGTCAGCCATCATAAGGGGGTGGCAATCAAGCATCTCAGCTGTCCAACACTGCAACAGCCTCGTCTGAACAAAGATTGGACATAAAACACCGATATCGCTGCGACTCCTGCACCGGTGCTGCTGTGCTGCTGCTGCTGCTGCGTTGCCGATCCGCTTTTGGAGAGATAATTATGCGCAGGCGGCACATCGTCACCCACACAATCATCGCCGCTTGAAACCCACCCCCTTCAGCCACTCCACGGCTTGAGAGTTGCCGAAGACGCCTGCACACACTGCAACGCAGCGTTGTCGTCTGCGTCCTGCTGGCTGCCATCTATCTAGGTACTGTAGGTATCTACATAGATATAAAGTCAAGTAGTCTCTGAACCTTTGGGCCCTCAACTTTTCCCGCGCAGACACGACAGGCCCGCTTGCCTTGTAGCGATGCGGCACTTTGATGTGCGCCGGGTACGGAGCGGAGCGGAGCGGGCCAAGCCTCCATCTGCGAGATGAGCTGCACGCACTGCATGCAGCCCTCCACGAGGGACAAAAGGCACTTTGCAGCCGGGGGCCCCCTTGCCCCCTTGCGTGCCCCCAATAAACACAAAGGTCCAGGCGTTGGCAGCGTGCATCTGCAGTGTTGAGTGGGCCATTTGTTGCAGTCTGCCCCTCCATCCCCGCATTCTGCCTCTTGCTCTCCCATCGTATCGTCGGCAGCTCTTGATTGGCCCCGCTGCCCTGCTCCCCGCCCTGCCAATCTAGCTGGGCTCCATGACGGGCTCCATGACGGGCTCCATCGAGGCACCAAGGGTCTGCTCTTTTCTTCTTCTTTTCTTCCATTCCTAACCAAGAGCCCACCAGAAAAGAGAACCAGAACCAGGACCAGGACCAGAATAACCCTCACGAGGCTCACATGAATAGCATCCATCTCAACACTGTTTCGTCAATCTACCCACGACATCAACGTGCATCCGGCCTCAGAGACAGTCAGTCAGTCAGTCGTGTGCACTCTCGACGTTGCACAGAACGGAGCCGCGTTCCAGCGCCCAGCGCCCAGACCCAGACCCAGACGCCGAGGTTGGAGCGAATCCGCGAGCCATGTCCCTTCTCGACCGTCGACTCCATCTCGCCGCCGCTAGCTCGGCTTAGCCTGGATGAAGCTGTTCATCCTCCCCCCAAAATGGCCAATCCCGCCAGCCAGCTGCCCATCCCCAACCCGCCCCTTGAGCCAATATCCCTGTCCCTGCTGCCCCAACGGCTCGGACGAAAGCCCAAGAACCTCGACTCCAAGTGGGGACGCCGGCACCTACCGTACCTCACCAGCTGCGAGTCTCTGCGTTACGTATTGTACCTATCATTCCTGGGTCTTGCTGTTCCAGCCAACAGAGTCGGCACGGCAAATGGGTAAAGCAGTATCGCAATTCGATCCAGCATCTCCCGGTCTCAAGTGGCTCGAGGCTCAATACGAGTTTTGTCTAGAGTATTCCTGCCATCAACCAACTCCACCAAGACCATGACTGCCGTGCTGTAATGTATGCCCTTGGCTCGCCATGCTCTCTGCCATGACACACTGCATGATGGTACTTGCTCCATGTCGTGGGCTTTGCGGCACAGCATCGCACCAATTCCGCGGCCTTTCACGAGTGGATGCATGCTTGCCCAAGACTATGGATAATTACTTTACCTGCCCAAGCCAGTGATAGCAAGAGTCGCCTTTGCCATGGACTCTATCGTCTGGATGGTCTTGTCGTTTCTGGGGATTGTAAATCCTCAGTTCGCTGAGCCATTCACTCTGTTTGATTGTTGATATTAGAACTGCAGCATCAACTCGGCTGGTTTTCAGTATGCTTCTGGTTGGGTCGTTTCAACCCACCAGAAACATGCTAGTGCCCGCTATCAACCACCATCCCAGATAACGGTCCCATACAGACTTGACAGAGTACGGAGTAGGATGATACCGTCGCACTTTGACATTGACCAATCACCCAGAGACCTCTGCCCCGAAACTCGGCTTCTGGGCCATTCCCTTTGCCGGCCACCAGCCAACTCCATCCCAAACTTCCATGTCTCCATCCCCACGTTGCATCAGGCATAACGGAGCCTAGCTCGCTTGCCCCTCGGCTCGTGCCGCTGGTTCCCTTTCCCCCATTTCCCCGTGCCAAACTCCCTCCCCGCTCAGCCAAGGCCCAGGCAGCTTCAATAGCGAGGGGACACAAGGCCTTTGGGGGAAAATACGTTGCGGCCTCGGGAGGCCATCACATGTGCTTGGGTTGATGATGACGGGGGGGTTGCGCACCATTCACCACCATAGACAATGGCATACAGCAGCATGACATGGCATGAGCCCTGTCAAACAGTAATTATTCGTCATCTATGGAAATGGCACAGCAATCCGATCCTCGCCCCAACGCCTACAAACCAGCAAAAGCGCTTTACATGTCCATGCTCATCAGATACATCTCCAAGATCCTCATAAACTTGGCCACAAACGCCTCCAGGTGGAAGATGACCTTGGTTCCCGTCTTGATCCGGTGCTCGTAAAAGGCCGCCCAGTGGATGACCTCGCCCTTCAGTCCGTCGTCGATGAGCGCAATTAGTTTGAACGCCAATGTCTTCAGAATGGTAGTGGGGGGAATGCAGTGCGTCAATAGATCGTACAGCTTCGCCCGTACTTGGAGGATTCGAGCGGGCGTGTGTTCCTCCATGATTTCCTTGGCAATCTGGCCGATTAATGCCTCCCAATCCGCCGGCGGGATGGGAGTGCTATCCGTCACTTTCTCACTGCAGAATTCCGTTAGCAAGCCAGAGGTTGATGTCGGTCCCAAAGGGTTCCACTTACTTTTGAGCGTGGACGGCTTCGTACATGAGCAATGCTCGCCGCAGGTTACGTCCGCTCTCCACGGCTATTCTCTGGTGCAAGCCCTGAACAATTGGCCAATTCTCCTTCTTCGCCGACACAGCCAGTACGTCGCAGATTTGCTCGTGAGTCGGTGCTGCCACCCTGACCAGCAGAGTCCTGGAACGAATCGGCGCAATAATATTGGCTGTCGAGTTCGCCAACAGGATCAGGCGCAGGTTGGGCGAGTATTTCTCCATCGTCCTTCGGAGAGCCGCTTGGGCATCTCGAGTAAGGTGGTCCGCCTCATTGATGACCACCACTTTGAATTTCTGCCTCGCCGATTGATCCACCTGTTGTGTCTGGGCGACCTCCTTCAAAAGGTCCTGGATGACTACTCTGTCGTAGTTGCCAACGTCGGATGGTGTGATTTCGAGGTGGTAGATGGAGGCCACAATGTTGAACTCTAGTTTCCGGTTGCTGCTGGTCTGGAACACGCGGGCATCGATCTTGATCTTCTCCACTCCTGGTCCGTAGAGCTCCTTGAGCGTCGCCACTATCCGCGTCTTCTTGCCAGCGCCCGACGGTCCGTAGACGAGAAGGTGGGGGAAGTCGCCGCTTTGAGCCTGCAAACGTGGTCAGTCACGCTGTGAGGGTAGGCCGTCCCATTGGGCTTTCTCACAAGAGATCTCAGGCGATCGGAGAGTTCCTCGTGGTAGGAGAGGGCCTCGAGAGACCGCGGTCGGTGTTTGTCGACAATGAGCGCCATTCTGCCAGCTGTGAGGTGGTGATGCTGATGGGTTTGGGGGAGAGGTGACTTTTTCTGGACCTGGAAGACGCGTCGTCGCGTTAAGTGGAAGATGCCTCGACAACTTATGTTGGTCCGTGCTCCAATATGGAACTGCCCCATACATCGGTACGTCTCCTTCTCATCGGCGTCAGCAATTCAGCCAGCATTTCTACGTCATCTCCCAAAACCCCATGTTTACACAAAAGCAGATGATACAAGTGATGTGACTAGAATAATTAGGTATTCTATGCTAAACAGATAATGTCCCTTTGTAGCGAGAGTACTTGGTGCTCTTAGGTTGTACCTACGATTCCCTGCGGCTTCAAAGTTGCAAAGATGGACATGGATGCAGTATTCGTACATGTATACAGATGACCCCCTACTACACCTTCTTATTGTACATGATGTGTATGTGTATCTTGGCTTATCTCGGTCCAGCTCATGGGGCCCGGGCCGCGGCAGAGGTGCTGCCGGCCTCCGTCACCGAGGTAGGCGTAGACGCCTCCAGCATCGGCGCGGGAGCAATCTCTCTTCGCGGTCGCTTCAGGTCCTCCAAAGTGATGCCATCCAGCTTGGTGATGCCGACTACGGGAGGCTCTCCCTTCTTTACGAACTCCCACTGGCCTGTTGAACGTTAGCACGGGTGGAGAGAGTCGAGTTCTATAGGTGCCACTCACCAGGGAGCTTGTTGCCCGCCAGCCGAAAGGCATCTCGCACGACTTGCTCGTGAAGTCGCCCCCTGATCTCAAACAAGATCTGGCTGACGGCCATTCGGGCAGCCCAATGATCAAAGTTTCCCTTTCCCTTACCCATACGCATCTATCATGTCATGTCAGTCGCATGCCCTCCAGTACATGCTCGATTGGGAAATCCTTACGTCGTTACCGCTGACGTAGACGCCGACGTTGCAGGCCACTCGCTTGTAGATTCGGTACTTTTGGCCACGAAGTCGGTTCTTGATCGTGTCCTCGGCCATCTTGAGCTGCTTCGCGCTGATTCTCCGATGGTGATCCGTCATTCGCAGGCCGTAGTCTCCCCAGATGACCGTTGTCCCCTTGGTTGATCCACCCGTCGCCACACGCGGACGGCCCTTTGCCATCTTCTTCTTTCGGTTGAGGTTGGGCTCGAGCCAGCTGCCCAGCACCGGGCTGGTCGTGGAGAAGGCTCTCACATTCTGCAGTCGTCGGGTCGCATCGAGCGTCTTCGTCTGTTGCGTCAGGGGCGCCCTGAGCTGTCGCAGGGGAGAGGAGGCGCAGATGCGCAAGCCTTGGAAGGCATTCACCAAGGCCAATGGGTTTACGGGCTTCATTGTGGCGGCGGGTTGGCGTCTTGAAGCTGCGTCGCACCACGAAGCTCCAGAAAATCTTCCGCAAGCTGGGATGCCGGGGGGCGCCTTTGTTCTGCCTGAATTCCGAGGCCCCACTCCACACTCTCCAATTAAGCCTGGGTCACGGACCTCGCGTCAGCTTCGCGTCGGCCAACGGCTTAACGTGCACGTCACCGCGAAATACCAATTCTAGGCTGCTGCTTCCTTCGCCAGGCAGCTTTTGCAGGCATCCTTCCCTCAGCAACTCCCGACGACACCCTTCTTAATGGGCCAGAGTCGCAACGCTCTGCCAAAGTCCACCATCATCACAGTTTGAATCACAATGCCTGACATCCGGTCCTTCTTTACGCCGAAAGGTGGTGCTGCGGCGGCCCCGAAACCTGCAGCGAAGAAGACAGAAGAGCCGGTAAAAGCGAAGCGAACAAGTAAGTCGGCTTGCAGTCTTGCGCTTGGTGCTGAAACTAATCATCAAAAAAGGACGCAAGGTTGTTGAGGATAGTGAGGACGAGGATGAGGTGGTTGAGTATGTTGACGATCGAACCATTGGAAGGGATATAGCTAATGTTTGGCTCAGACAGAAGAAGCCCACGAAGAAGCCGGCACCCAAGAAGAAGACCACGTTTGTTAGACCCACGGCGCATGAAGCGTGTTTTGTCTGACCGGAGATATAGTAGCGACGTACCTGATGGCGTAGCCATTTCAGCCGACGACTATTTCGCTTCATCGAAAGACAGCAAGCCTCCACAATCGTCTACGCCCAAAAAGAAAGAGCTGAAGGCTGAGGCGCCAGTTCGATCGAGCCCCCGAAACACCAGAACTGCAACTTCGGCCAAAAACGGTGCAGCCCCTGCCAAGAAACCAACTACAACTTCTCACGCTTCACATCCCGTCCATGACGATGCAGATGCATACATGGAAGATGCCGAAGAAGATGCCGATGACATCTTCGCGGCAGACATAAAAAGTCGCAGTAAAAGAAAGAACGACGATTATGCCGAGGACGACGATTCCGAGGACGAGGACCTTCCTCCGCCTAAAAGGCTAGCATCGCGTGGCCGCTCATTAGCCACTGCCAAAGCCGTCGAAGACAAGGCAAAGCCTTCAAAAGCCCCGGCTCCAACCAAGAAGCGAAAGTCTCCTCCGCCAGAAGAATCAGAGTCTGAGGAAGAGGCCCCTCGAAAGAAGCCGGCCCCGAAACCCCGAGCTCCTCGCGCGAAGAAGGCAGCCGACCCCGAGGACCCTGATATTCAGAATATTCTCAATAGCGTTGCAACAGTCCGGCCTCCGACTCCTCCGCCAGCCGATGCTACAGCCAAATTCGACTGGAAAAAGGCAAACGGCGGTGGCAATGCATCTGCTCAGCCCAGTATGGCCGCCGATATCCCAGAGGGCGAGGAGGAATGCTTGAGCGGTCTGTCCTTTGTCTTTACAGGCGTGCTACAAACGATTGGCCGTGACGAGGCTCAGGCCCTTGCCAAACGATATGGCGGCAAGGTCACTGGCCAGCCGAGCAGTAAGACCAGTTTCGTCGTCCTAGGAGAAGATGCCGGTCCAAGCAAGCTCGCCAAGATCAAGTCACACGGAATCAAGACAATTGACGAGAACGGACTGTTTGACCTCATTCGTAGGCTTCCTGCTTACGGTGGCACCGGCAAAGGCGCCCAGAAGGCTCAGGAGAAGAAGAAAGCAGATGAAGACAAGATCAAGAAGCAGATTGCGGAAATGGAAGCGGAAGAGAAATCCAAAAAGATTGAAGCAGAAAAGGCTGCAAAGAAAGCAGCTGCTTCAGGGGGTCCTGCAGCTTCAAGACCTCCTCCCTCCTCCAACGGCCAGCTTCTTACGTCCAAATACGCACCTACTCAGCTCAATCACATTTGCGGAAACAAGGCTCAAGTGGAGAAGATCCAAGCGTGGCTCCGGAATTGGCCCAAGGCAAAGCAGTATGATTTTAAACGGCGTGGCGCGGACGGAATGGGAGGTGAGCGCGCCATCATCGTCTCTGGGCCTCCGGGTATTGGAAAGACGACCGCTGCGCACCTGGCTGCGAAGCTAGAGGGCTATGACGTCTTGGAGAGCAACGCCAGCGATTCAAGGAGCAAGAAACTGGTGGAATCCGGTGTGAGCGACGTGATGAACAACACCTCGCTGCTCGGTTACTTTGCCGGGGATGGCAAGGCAGTTGACGCGACCAAGAAGAAGATTGTGCTCATCATGGACGAAGTTGATGGCATGTCGGCAGGTGACCGAGGTGGTGTTGGAGCTCTGGCAAAGTTTTGCAAAAAGACGGAGATCCCTCTCATCTTGATCTGTAACGAGCGGAAGCTTCCCAAGATGAAGCCCTTTGACCATGTAACGTTCGACATCCGGTTCAACCGTCCAACAGTCGACCAGGTCCGATCGCGCATCATGACAATCTGCCACAGAGAAGGTCTCAAACTTCCACCCCCAGTGGTCGATGCCCTTATCGAGGGAAGCAACAAGGATATCCGCCAAATCATCAACATGATTTCCACAGCGAAGCTTGACCAGACGAGTATGGACTATGACCAAAGCAAGTCCATGTCCAAGGCGTGGGAGAAGCACGTCGTCTTGAAGCCATGGGACATCTGCCAGAAGATGCTTGCAGGTGGGTTGTTTGCGCCAGCTAGCAAAGCCACGCTCAACGACAAGATCGAGCTCTACTTCAACGACCATGAGTTCAGCTACCTCATGATTCAAGAGAACTACCTCCGAACGAAGCCCATGACCTTGAACGGGAATGGTTACACTCCGCGGGAACAGAAGCTTAAGGCTTTGGAGCTGTTTGACAATGCAGCGGAGAGCATTAGTGACGGAGACTTGGTGGACCGGATGATTCACGGTCCCCAACAACAATGGAGTCTTATGCCAACCCATGCCATCTTCAGTACGGTCCGACCCGCCAGCTACATTGCCGGACAGCTTATGGGCTCCAACTTCACATCGTGGCTCGGAAACAACAGCAAGACAGGAAAGCTCGGTCGATATATCCGCGAGATTCACTCTCACATGCGGCTCAGGTCCTCGGGAGACCACAACGAAATCAGACAGCAGTATCTTCCAGTCTTGTGGAACGGGCTTGTCGATAAATTGCAGAAAGAGGGCAACGATGCCGTGCCAGACGTGATTTCCCTCATGGACAGCTACTACTTGACTCGAGAAGACTTTGATGCCATTCAGGAACTTGGCGTAGGGCCCATGAATGAGGAACAAGTGAGCATTGAGTCCAAGACGAAGGCGGCCTTTACCCGAACGTAAGTCGACTCCTTTGATTATTCATGCTTCTTTGTGGACACTGAAAGCTAACATATCTACTCAGTTACAATTCAATGGGCCATCCTGTGCCATTCATGAAGGCTTCACAAGTTACAGCACCAAAGGCGGCACCCAAGGAGGTTCCTGATCTTGAAGAGGCAATTGAGGAAGAGGACGTGGAGGCTGCTGATATTGACGCGCCCGAGGGTGACGATGACGACGAGATCGATCTGAAAAAGGACAAGTATATCAAGCAGCCCAAGGCAAAGAAGGCTACCAAGAAAACAGCCAAGGCGACGGCGGCAGATGACGGCGATGCCAAGCCCAAAAAGGCACGGGCGAAGGCGAAGCCCAAGGGGAAGTAAGGGGTAACCGACGTGGTGTATGATGTTTGTGGCTGTTTTGTTGTCATCTCAACTATACTGTATTTGCGCTCGTCATACTCGGGTATAATATATGGTTACAAGTGGCACAAGAGCGATGTTAGAAGCAGATGTACAGAGTAGAGAGATATTTGCTTCATGGAGAAATGGCCTAGGTAGACTCTTATAGTAACGCACGAAAGCCGATCCGCCACTTGCTGCCAGCTGCCAGCTGCCAACACTTGTAATTTCTATGTTTTCCATGGGGTTCCCAACAATGCCTACTGGTAGACTTTGTCGTTGAGCTAAAGATTTTCACAACTCATTCCACCAAAAGAAGAATTGCAGAAATGGTCTTCTTACCCCCATCTTACTCGGCAGCACTGGCGGAAGCAATCCAGAGGTCGTCAAGAAGCAGCCCAGCCAAGGTGTCGGCTGAGACGAGCCCAGCAGAGATACGAAGCCGCAAGAAGCCTTCTCTAGCAAATGCTGTTCGACGAGGGATCGAAAATGAGTCGTGGACTGGCACTGAATCAGGCTTCCTAGCGTTGCCAAAGTGGGCAGATCGTCTCACGCCCAAACTGAAAGCCAAGCCTTGGGCAAAGATTGCGGGCATGTGTTATACGCCATCTTGATACAACCCAAGAGACTGACTTGGATTAGACTACAAGATCTTTACTTTGAGAGGCAAGGCTTCGAGTGACGAAGGGGGAGGGCTGGCCTCCTCTGATGTTGCAAACAACGCTCCCATCACAAATCTTGGCCACAAACGGGTCAGATCCGAGGGATTCTCTCGCCATCAGCACGCAGTTGAACCGCAGATATCAGGCGAATCGCCCGATTCATCGCTGCCGCAGAGCTTTGAGAGCATTTCCATACGAAAGGGGGCACAGAGAACAGTGAGCGAGGTGTTTCAAAGCTCGCGTGTCCTTGAATCCTTCGCACAATCTCATGCGCCGGACCATCAGTCTTTTCGTCAATCCTCTCACTGTGCTTTGAGAAGTAGCGCGTTGTCAGGTCAAGACGAGACTCTCAAAGGGGCTGTCCTGATTATAGAGGATGACGAACAGGCTGCGCGTTCCAAGGAACTTGCGACTGAGACAACTATCACCCCGAGCACACCATCAACGCCAGAAGGAAAAGGCTGTTCTGTCCACCCAATGCGAATGCAAACAGCCTCATTGACGATGCCGTCAACAAGGGTATTTGGGGCCTGAACAAGAGTGGCCTCATCCATCCGTATCTCAAGGCCGAGCCCGCACATCTCCCAAACTGCACCGCGTCTGATGAGACTGGAACATGGCGGATCACACAATCAATGCTCAAAGCATACACTGCCATGCGAGGGCCCTACCGAATCGTAGGGAGAGACCTATTCGTTTGGATGGACCGCTGTTGGAAGTCGATTGGCCAGCCAGAGCAAGCCAGACGTGTCGACCCCTGCGGCCTGTGAGCCACCTACGCCCCTCGATGGATCATGGTTCCCACTTTGACTCATACTGATATCTTTCAGACTTATCGATGCCCTAGAGGCGCTCCAGCCAGATCCGCAGCCCTATGAGGATCCGCGTTCTGGGGGAGTCTACCATGTTCCAAGGCCGCCTTACGAGCACGTCAAACCGCCGCCAAGCTTTAGGCCTCAGGAGCACGAGCTGCCATTAATCGAAGTGTCTCGAGACTTTATCAAGAGATTGAAGCATGACTCTGTACACAGCTCTGAAAACGGGCGCGAGGATGACGGTGCGACACGAATTCTGGGTCAACATGGTCATATTCGATAGCTAACCTACACCAGGCATGGGAGAAGCTAGCCGCCATGCTCGATATTTGTATGAAGATGACGAAAGCCATGGTAGGTATAACCCAAATGGTCTACTTTTTTTGTATTAACTGGGATGCAGATTTTGTTATATCCGACGACGAAGGGGACCCGCGAGATGGGCGCATCTCTCCGTGCACATTCCGCCTGTGGGCTGAAGGCTGTGAGCGGTGGAACAGACAGGAAGATCTCTGGGTAACTGGGCTTCCAGAGCTTGCCTCGTCAAAACAAACAGGATTCTATACTAAGCATGAATTAGACAAGCTGCAAACATCCCGAGTCACTCGATAATGCGCCATGCGATTCAAATTGGGAGGAACAGGTAGGCGAAGAGCAATTTGAAAAGGTGGATGCAAGTCAACTATCGAGCGGCTATGAAGACGACGACAAGGTGTCTCGGCTCTGGGGACTATTTGGTAAGAGGCCTAGGAGAACCATTTTGTTGATCCAACTGCTGACAATGAGCGTTGACGCAGGGCCGCCTAGTCACATCAAGAAGTGGCATCGACAGCTAATGGACCGCATGAAGGGGGAACCATGTCGTGGTCTAGAAGAGAGCGAGCTTGGCTCGCCTTTCTCCCCACAGTCGAAGCCGTTTACTGAAGTGAGCTGCGCCATAACAAACGAGAAGAGAGGCCCACGCTGACAGACGATATCGCAGACCGAGGTTCACGATGCTCTCTGTTCGGAAGACGCCCGTCTGATCGGCGGCATCCGCGCCAACGAGGTCGAGACCGTCCTCCGACTTCGACACGAAGCTCTGCGAACCTGCCTCGTCGCCCAGGAACGCGCCAAGGTCGCCATCGCCGCCGCGGAGGCCCGTGTCGCCCAGCACCGCCACCAATACCGCCGCATCGCCGTCGCCGTCGGGGACATTGTGGCGAGGCGAGCGCGGTCGCAGGCGAGGCGCCGCAGGGAAATTTACCGACATGTATCGCAGCACCTGCGGGACGTGGAGGAGGTCGCAGAGGCCAAGCACGCCGAGACGTGGGAGATGACGCTGCAGCTCGCCGGGCTGCTGGCGCAGGAGAGGGAGCTCCTGGTCATGATGGCGGACGAGGCACGGCGCGTTGGTATCGAGGGGAGCGATGTGGAAGAGGTCGAGATGGCGCTGCAGCAGCTAGCTCGGGGAGGGAGTGATGGCGGTTGCGAAGAGGAGGAGGAGGATGTGTTCTTCTAGAGGATGCTTGCTAACGTGGCTTAGAGGGAGGGCATGTGCTTGAGCTTCGGATGTCCTTGGCCTGAGTCTTGATATTTCGAGAGACCTCGACTTCGATTGCTCACCATGGTAGTGGACACTGTTGATGAGTTGCGCTTCCTCGACGTGTAGTGTGGTATAGCTTTCTTGAGATTGTGTTGTAGGAGAGATTGAGTTATACATGTGACATGAATGCCATCGAGAAGCGGCTTGTCTTTGGCTCGCTTCCGGCTTCGCCTTGCGTGCTTTTGTGTTGTTGTTATACATGCTAAATGTACAGTAGTATCCCACCTATCCGTACTTGTTACATAGCTTTTTCTTTCCAAGTCTTTGATTTGAACCCCGTGTACCCGCCATGCAGCAAAAAAGACCATCATGAGAGGAGCATTATACACTCGAGTCCAACGCCAGCCAACAGATAATTACCCCATAATAGTACATGTGATGGTGCCCTTGACGTGTCGTCGTCGTGGTCGTCGTTGTGGTCGTCGAGCTTATTTGTTCTTGACGACACCGACCTTTGCGGCGCGCAACGTGCGGCCGTTGAGCTTGAAGCCCTTTTGCTGGACAAAGAAGACGGTGTTGTCCTCCTTGTCGGGCTGGGGAGCCATGAAGGTGGCGTCGTGCTCGTTGGGGTTGAACTTGTCGCCCTCGGGGTTGAGGCGCTCGAGGCCGTGCTTCTTGAGCGTCTGCATGAGGATGTCCTCGGTCATCTTGAGACCCTCGTAGAGGTTGGCGAGGTCCTGGAGGTGCTCGGGACGGTCCTCGGCGGTGAGCTTCTCCTGGGGCACCATGCCGAGGGCACGGTCCAGGTTGTCGACGCTGTCGACGAGGTCCTTGGCGAACTTCTGAATGGCAAAGTCGCGGGCCGTCTTGACCTCGCGGGCGGTGCGCTCCTGGAGGTTGCGGAAGTCGGCAATGGTTCGAAGGCACTTGTCCTATGGGGGAGACGTAAAGTCAGTATGCAGTACGGTATGAAGAGCCGGCAGGCCCGAGGATCGAGGCAAACTCACCTTCCAGTCGCGTGCCTCGGCATCCTTGGCCTCGAGGGCCTTCTTGAGCTCGGCAACGGGGCCGGCGTCGGCGTCGGTCTGGGCGCCCTCAGACTTGTCCTCGTCGGCAGGCTTCGCAGAGTCAGACTCCTTGGCGTCGCTGTACCATCGCGTCATGGACGGCTGGGCGGTTCTGAGGGTGAAGGCGGGCGCCGCTCGGATCTGGGATCTCAGGACGGGCTTGACGGCGGCGGTGCGCAGGGCGCGCGAGGTAGCAAAGGCCTGGCGGAACATTTTGGGCGGATTTGATGAAGAATTGAGGTTGGTGAGGAAGTGTTGTGTTGTGTTGTGTTTGAGCTACGAGACGCCAGGTCCACAAGCTTGCGAAGGTTCTAGACGAGGTTGGTTGGATTGAGTTGAGTTGAGTTGGGATTGAAATTTTAGCTTCAGTCTCCAGCAGCCAGCATGACGATGGAGAGATTTGTCTTGGCCGTCTTGGCTTTGGCTGCTTCTCCGGCCACGGCCCGTTCCTGGACAGGGTACGTACCGCCACTGTGTCGGATCAATGATCCACCGCCCCAGCCAATCACACCCGCCCAAAGCTGTGCTTGGCTTGCGCCTACGTAAGTAAGGAAGGTACTTACGTCGTGCTCTGGCAACCTAGAACGAGCTGGCTGTAAAGTTAGTGAGTACGTACCGACCTACAGAGCCAAGGCTGGAGCTCAAACCAACAAAACGACTTGACGACGACATCTTCATCTGACGACAGCGCCGACGACCTTGACTCCGACGGCTCCCTCCCACTCATTGCGCTCTCCATCTCGACTCTTCTCCTCTCGACTCCCGCCTGCTGCTCCCGCCTGCTGCTCCCTCTCGACTCACGCGAACCTCCCCCTCACACATCTTCATCATGGCGGCGGGCGAATCGGCCAGGGTCCAGGAAGCCCAACAGCTCGCCAAATCAGACCCTCGCCAGGCCGAGGCCATCTACAAGGACATTCTATCCAAGGCCCCCGGTGCCACGTCGGATGCCGCTACTCGCGAGTACGAGTCTGCCCTCATCAGCCTGGGCGAGCTCTACCGTGATGCCAAGTATACCCACCCTCCCACCATCATCATCATCATCACAGTTGCTCACCACCTCGCTTTAGGAAGACGCAGGATCTAGTAGACCTCGTCAAGGAGAGCCGAGCAGTCTTTTCCTCCTTTGCCAAGGCCAAGTCGTCAAAGCTTGGTAAGTCCTTTGTTCCCATCGTCTAGCAATGACCGGCCGCTGACTCTTGCCTAGTCCGCCAGCTGCTCGACCTTATCAAGGAGATCCCCGACAGCACCGATACCGAAATCGCCGTCACAAAGGATTGCATAGAATGGGCCACCGCCGAGCGCCGCGCCTTCCAGCGCCAGGACCTTGAGGTCCGCCTCGTCACCCTGCACATGACCAAGCAGTCGTACTACGACGCCCTCGGCCTCATCAACGGCCTCCTACGCGAGCTCAAGCGCCTCGACGACAAGCTCCGCCTCGTCGAGGTCCAGCTCCTCGAGTCCCGCGTCTACCACGCCCTCGGCAACATCCCCAAGTCACGCGCCGCCTTGACCAGCGCAAGGACCAGCGCCGCCAGCGTCTACACGCCTCCCTCGCTGCAGGCCAACCTCGACATGCAGAGCGGCATGCTGCACGCCGAGGACAAGGACTTCAACACGGCCTTTTCCTACTTCATCGAGGCCCTCGACGGCTACCACACCCAGGACGAGGGCCCCAAGGCCCAGGCTGCCCTGCAGTACATGCTGCTGTGCAAGATTATGCTCAACCTCGTCGACGACGTCAACCAGCTCATGACGTCCAAGCAGGCCCTGAAATACGCTGGCCAGAACCTCGAGGCCATGAAGGCCATTGCCCGCGCCCACTCCAATCGCTCCCTCGAAGAGTACGAGCGCGCCTTGTCCACCTACCGATATGAGCTCGGCAGCGACGCCTTCATCCGCAACCACCTCCGTCGCCTCTACGACGCCATGCTGGAGCAGAACCTTATCAAGGTCATTGAGCCCTTTTCCCGCGTCGAGATTGACCACATTGCCAAGATGGTCGGCCTCGACACCCAGCAGGTTGAGCGCAAGCTCTCCCAGATGATCCTCGACAAGGTCATCATCGGAGTCTTGGACCAGGGCGCCGGCTGCCTCATCATCTTTGACGAGACGCAAAGGGACGAGTCGTACGACGCCGCGCTGGCCACGATTGATAAGCTGAGCAACGTTGTCGATGTGCTGTACACGAACCAGGCTTCCATGCTAGAATAGCCGGCGAGGACATGGTTGGGGCAATTCAGTTAGAGGGCGACCGCGGGGTGTCGTTGTGCATTGTAATATCACAGTAGACTCGACTAGGTATTCTATAACAAAGAATAGGGCCGACCTGTCTACACTCGACCTCGAACATGCTTTTGCCTTTTTGTCATCATATCGTGCCCAAAGCAAAGCGTGATTCATGTAAAGATGCTAACATGGTTGATTCATATGCCCCAAAGGCCCAAATTGTTCGCTGTACGCTCGACTGGTTTTTTCCAGAAAGAAGATGCAAAATACCACAACTCGCCTGCCAATGCCGGTGCAAATACAAATGCATGCCTCCCATATCCAAAACAAGATTCTTCCTCCCCCGTGACTCCTCATAACAGCATCTCTCAATGAAACATGACTCTGGCCGGCGTCCCCGACAAGCCTCGGCTCCTCCTCTCTTCGCCCAGAAGCAGGGCAAACAGCCGCTTCACCAATGCGCCCTCGTCCCAGCCGCCCACCTCTGCCTTGAAGGCATTGACGCAGTCCAGGTGCCAACGCTCCAGCTTCATTGCCTCGCCGTGGCTCTTGACCGTCTTGCCCAGCAGCTTGTCCGCGTACCGCTCGTAGTCGTAGTCGAATGGGCCGCTGCGCCGGAGCTGCAGGAGCTGGTCGAGGAAGAGCCAGTGCTGGCGAGTCCAGACGGTTTGGGACAGCGGCTCGAGCTGTTGTGCTTTTCCCGCGGGAGATGCTTCAGACATGGAGACGTCGGCGCCGTCGTGGTTCTCCTTGTTGTCCGTCTGAGGGGGCGGCGCCGCCGGCCGTGGCGGAGGAGCCATGTTGGGCTGAGATGCCGACGAGTTTGACAGACGACGTTGATGGCGAGCCTTTGCCTGCTCCACAGGTGACAAGACGCTGCTCGTGAACTCGACGACCCGACCAGGCGTATGAGGCTTCAGGGGCGATCTGAGGCTGGACTTGGTAGGCGATGCGTTCCTAGGAGGCAAAGGCCGGAGCAGCGACCGGCCCAAGTCAGGCGAGCTATCTCCGGCGTTGGAGGTTTCGTGCTGCCATCTCTGGATATCCGCATGGGACAGCTGCATCCGTGGCGGAGTGGTCGTGCCGGAGTGAGCTGAAGAGGAGCGGAAAAAGGCCTGGCGCGGCTGCTGCTGAGGCCGAGGCGTAAAGTCCTTCTTCTGAGCGACAGATGGCATCTCTAGCTCCTCTGTGATATCCCTTACCGGTGAGTCTGGCAGCTGCTCTCGCTCCTGCGGCTGAGGCTGAGGCTGAGGTCGAGGTTGAGAACGCTTCCTAGGGGAAAGGAGGGCATTCCGTGGCTGTTGAGGCCGAGGCGTGAAGTCCTTCTTTTGGGCTACAGTTGGCATCTCCAACTCCTCTGCGCTCCTCCTCGCTGATGGATCCCGCAGCTGCTCTCGCTCCTGGGGCTGAGAGCGCTTTGCAGGGGAAAGGATAGTGTTGCATGACCTAGATTGCGGCCGAAACTCTTTCTGGGCAATCTGGGGGAACATTGAGCTCGTAGGCAATCTCGGCTCTGCCGCAGGGACGGCCTCTTCTTGCTCAATCGTTCTCGCCCCAAAGCTGGTCATGGTCCTAGCTGGGAGGAACTTCTCGGCTAGTTTTCCGCCAATGGCTGCGGGCGACGAGAAAAAGGACGAGAGATCGAAGCGACCCGCCTTGTTCGAGGATCCAGGCGGTTGACGCTGTTGCTCATGTTGATGCTGCTGCTGTTGATACTGCTGCTGCTGGGGGGCGTTGGCCTCGGGCTCGAGGAGAGAGTACTCATCCGCTCCAGCCGCCTCGGGGGAAGCTTCTTCGGTCTGTTCTGTATCAGGCAAGGATTCCTGACTCTCCTCATCTGCTTCAAGGGGGTTTGCTGGTGCGGCTTGCTTTGTCCAAGGACTGGGACGCGTACCACGCCGTTGGTTTGGAGAAATTCCGGTGCCAAAGGGCCGTTGTCGAGTTGGCTGAGGACTCGTTCGCATGGCCTCGAATTCCCAAATGTCAATATCTCCATCACCCCTCTCCTCGTCCTCCTCCGCCGCCGCCTGCTGCTGCTGCTGCTGCTGCTGCGGTTCATCAGGCTCATCAAGCTCGTCAATGCCACCATCCAGCTGGAATTGGCCGGCATTTCCCAGAGACCCGGCCGCCTCTTTAAGTGACACATCTCCTCGTAGCTGAGCACTAATCGGTCCTTCCATAGCAACCCAACTCATATCGTCGTCACTCGGGTGTGTGTTTTGCATTGAGCTGAATGACTCTTTGGTGATGGCGGGTTGCTGGCTGATGGAAGGGGCAGCAGACCCTCCACTCCTCTCAAGGGCCTCCATAAAGCTGACTTGACCAGTTTGTCTCGAGTCGGAACCAAAGGGATCTTCAAAAGCCCGGCCAACTTGTGCAACGTCGTGGCCGGTTGAGAAAGCGAGGGCTCGTCGTGGACTAATGCTCGTTCGCTGGCTGCCGTAAGAATATCTCCTCAATGCTCCGGATCCTGCAGACTTGCTGGCAGACCTAAAAGGGCTCCGAAGCCGGCCCTCGCGTGCCTCGGGAGAAGGGGGGTCCGAGGTCACGCTCTGTAGCACACGTCCAGCTCGAACAATGGGCGATAGAGCAGGCCTTGAATTCTTGTCAAGCGCTCCCTCCATCGCAACGGACTGGGGCTCTTGTGGAGGAGAAGATGTCATCTGATGGATGGGTGTCACCTCCATTTGATGAGCATGGCTCTCCAACAAGATTGATTTCCGGGGTCCTCGGATTTCTGGAAGGTCCAATTCTTGGCGCTCCTCGACGCTTTCTTCCACTATCTCCATGGCGCCGGATTCAGAGTGTACTGAAGATTGAGATTCTTGTGTTATCTTGTCCTGGTCATTGGTTACCTCCAATTCGACATGCGGAGGAGTGTCGTCAGGAGTAGGAAGGCGGCCAGCGTCTGATCTAGAGACGACACTTGCGTTAGAGGCCGCCGTGGGAAGGGCGGCCTCGTCTGGGCATTGCGAAGGTATTTGAAAGGATGCATCCACCTCGGCTGCCTGTTTCATGAAGGCTTCTTGATTCGCCTGGCGCGTAGGCTCTTCCGTATGCTGCGGCTGCTCAAACTCGGGCTCCTCGGGCTCTTCAAGCTGCTCGTAATCTTGAGCTTCTTGGTGATGCTCATCGTCTTGAGAAGGTTGCTCATACTCTTGCGGTACCTCGGGCTCTTCGGGCTCCTTGGGCCCCTCGGGCTGATTGAGCTCTTCCGGCTGCTCGTACTCCATATGTTCCTCAAAACCAGGCTGCTCGGGTTGCTCAGGCTCTTCGGGCTGATCAAGCTCTTCAGGCCGATCAGGCTCATTAAGCTGTTCATACTCCATAGGTTCCTCAAAACCAAGTTGGGAAGCTCTCTCAAGCTCTTCTGGTTGCTCCGGCTCTGCTTGTTGCTCAGGCTCTTCTTGCTGCTCAGGCTCTTCGGGTTGCTCAAGCTCATCCGGTTGCTCGTATTCCATATGTTGCTCAAACTCGGTCTGTTCAAACTCCTCTGGCTGCTCAAACTCCATAGGTTCCTCAAACTCAGGCTGTCCAGGCTGCTCTGGCTCCTCATACTCCATAGGCTCCTCAGCCCTATGTTGCTCGGGCACTTTAGGCACTTCAGGCTCCTCGCGTCGAAAGGCTGCCGCAGGGCGTCTCGGCGTAGCCGCCTGGAGAACATTTTGGGGTATCTCTGAAAAGGAATCATCATACAGGTGAGACTCGTCGTTTCCGAACCGACTTGACATGTCCATCCCTAGAGACGCTGCGGGGGATTGCACCTCCAAGTCGTCTTCTGAGCCTGGCACGTCTTCCTCGGTTTGCCTTGCATTGAACCTGAGAAGCTGGTGGCGGAGAGGAGAGGGAGTTGCCCGCTTAGGGCTTCGTGCCCATCTCGGAGAAAAGGATCCTTTTGGTGTAAAGGTAATCGGGGGCTGGATTGTCGCGTTCTTTGCTTCCGCCGAAGCGGGTTGAAGCAAGCGAGGTAGAGGTGGCTCGTCGGGTTCGGCAACTTCTGTGTCCTCCTCGGCCTCGGCGTTTTGTCGCAACGTTTCTAGTGTGTTGTTTATGATAAGACTCGTCTCCTCTCCAAAGTCGCTGTGTTGGGTCGGTACATGAACAGAGCTGTACAGGCTGGCTTGGAGGGAGGGAATGGAGTCCATGAAGATCATGCTGAAGTCCTCTCCTTGAGCGATTGTGTCGTTATCCCTCGGCTCCATTTCACTCTCGGGCTCGCCCACTGAGGAATCGTCACTCGCCGCGGGTGGTAGGTATCCGTAGTCGTTTGTTTGAGAAGTTTCGCTCTCGCCATCTGGCTCTGGAGAGCGGCGCGGTAGCTCCGGAGCTGGAGGATCTGGCGTCGGTTGTTTTGCCTGTCCAGCGGCTCGAGGCGTAGGTTCGTCGTCCAAATTGGCCATCCAGATATCCATCTCATCGTCATCAGTATTCGATTCAGGCGCGGCAATCTGCTCATCCACTCCGATTTCCGAAGGTGCCGTTTCCGAAGGAGGAGGTCTGACGAGCATCATTTCATCGTCTGTCGGCACCTGACCACCCTGCATCAGCGCATCCTCCGGCGCGTCTTCCGATGATGCAGGCTCCGGGACTTCATTCATCGGCTCGAATACCTCGACTGGGGCGGGCTCCTGACGCCTCCGCTTTTCGCTCACTGGAGACTCGTCCTTTTGGGGAGACGCACTCCTAACGTCACTGGGAGGCTCAGGTAGACGATTCTTGGGAGGTCGGCCTCTTCTGGCGGACTTGGGCGCAGGTCGCGCAGCATCCGCCTCGGGTCCATCTTGTGTCGGGGTGGCCGTCACTGTTCGCACTCGACGGGGTGTTTTCCTGATGGGAGTTGCTGACTTCCTCTTCGTGCCTGCGCCTGGAAGGGGAGTGCCGTTGGTCTTGCGCGGGCGGCCGCGTCTTTTGGGAGTCGTCGTCGCGTCGGCCGCATCCTCGTCCTCCTCCTCGATAGTCCCTCTTAGGGGCACAGTCGTCGTGATGGCTCTCTCCTTGCGACGCGCAGACGCGGGACTGGGCTGGGGGAATAGGCGTCGACTGGGGCTTCCGACATTTCGATGCGCGTCTTCGGTCTCTACCGTGACGAGCAGCCTCTGGGGCGCGCGATTGTTTCCGACCTGGAGCTCAAACATTTGTTTGCGGGGGGATGCGCTGCCGAGGCCGAGCGAGGTGAAGCGGTTGGATCGTTGGCTTTTTGTAATCCGGCGCGTGTTGGACGAGGGAATGACTAATTCGGTCGTGGCATCTTCGTTGAGCGGATCGGGCGACGACATGAGGTCGGCGCGGGGCGTGGACATGTCGGCGACGGTGTTCCAGCGAATGTTGAATAAATCAGGCTGTGGACCGGCAGCACCGGAGCCGACATTGAAAGGGGCGTCGAGTCTCTTCTTAGACATGGGATTTGGGCATGGGCATGGCGGCGATGCGAGACATGTCAATACTCAATAAGTCGCGATGGTCGATGGTCGATGGTCGGTGGTCGGTGTGGTTGGTTGTGGCGGTGCGAAATGCGAAAGCCTCAAACCAAGGTGAGCCTGAAAGTGAGCGCGGACCCTTTGTTTACTTGGCGCTGGATGCGGACTAGCCGATTATGGCTTCTTGTTGCCATTCTCATTCTGATTCTCATTCTGATTCCCATTCTGGACGCGGAGCAGGATCAACCCTCGTGCCGAAAATAGGGATCGGTACGTACCTGGGTGCACGTGAAGGGCAGCTCCCCGCGGCAGAAACCCTTCCCCACATCACATGCGGGCCATTCCCGACGCCTTGTTTTCCCCAAAGTGGAAGTGGGACGCGCTCATGGCTCGGCACCAGCGTCTCAACCGACCTCGGCACTTTTCGCTCCAACTTGCCCATCACTCTCTATCAATAACTTATCTATCTACGTAGCTGATGCCTCTTGTCCTTGGCTTAGCGCAACCGTTCTTCAGCCTCATCATCACTTGCCTGCGACATTTCCGACCTTGAACGACTTTGGCGCAATAGACACTCGCCCTTGTCCATCATCACCATCATCACCACCATCACCATCATCACCAACTCGTCTTCATCATGGCCTCCAAGGCAACGGCCATCCCCCAAAACGACAATGTCGCCCATGCTCTCGCTGGTGCTGGCGGAGGCATCTTGTCCATGGTCCTAACGTAGCCTACCATCTCCCAGCAACTGCAACGTCGAGTCGCCATGCGCTGACGCAACCTCCCTAGCTATCCTCTCGTCACCCTCTCCACCCGTGCTCAGGTCGAGTCCAAAAAGGCCGAGAGCAAGTTCATCGAGGCCGTCCAGAAGATTGTCGCCCGCGAAGGCGTCTCCGGCCTGTATGCCGGCATCCACTCGGCCCTCTTCGGCATCAGCGTCACCAACTTCGTCTACTACTACTGGTACGAATGGACCCGTGCCTTTTTCGAAAAGGCCGCCGTCAAGGCCGGCCGCGCCAGCAAGAAGCTCACCACCGTCGAGTCCATGATTGCCGGCGCCATTGCCGGCTCCGCGACTGTCATCCTCACCAACCCCATCTGGGTCGTCAACACGCGCGTCACCACTCGCCAGCAGCAGACCAAGGAGAACGACGTCGAGGCCGCCCTCGGCTCCAAGCCCGCCAAGGGCCCCAGCACCATTGGCACCCTCATGGCGCTCCTCAAGAACGAGGGTCCTCAGGCCCTCTTCGCTGGCGTCATACCGGCCCTGGTCCTTGTCATCAACCCCATCCTCCAGTACACGCTCTTTGAGCAGATGAAGAACGCCGTCGAGAAACGTCGCAAAATCACCCCCACCATTGCCTTCTTCCTCGGCGCCCTCGGCAAGCTCTTCGCCACGTCCGTCACCTACCCCTACATCACCGTCAAGAGCCAGATGCACGTGGCCACCGGCAACAAGAAGGAGGGCATGTACAGGGCCCTCTCCCGTGTCATCCAGGAAGAGGGCTACTCTGGTCTCTACAGAGGTTTGTTGTTATACACCATGCATTTCATGGCTACACGCTCACGCAGTATCAGGTATTGGACCCAAGGTCACCCAGAGTGTGCTAACCGCCGCCTTCCTCTTTGCCTTCAAGGACGTTCTCTATGAGCAGACAGTCAAACTCCGCATGGCGAGCGCCCGACGCCGTGCTCTGGCCTAGGTAACTAGCAGCCAGGATATCATTGATCATGACGCAGGTTTTAGGAGGCGTCACTTCCGTGACCCTGAAACATCTCAAGAAGGCCTCCTCACCTGGTAGATTACAAGGGACAAGTCGACGGACAGACACATACATGTACTGTGATTACGGTTGGACTGGAGGTGTTTGGGTGAATTGCAGTAGTTTTCATTTGGATACCCAAATGGTTGACTGTTTGTTTGTTTTATATCTATTCATTGTACATTACAAACATACCGCGTATTGCTTTTATTATCCAGTTGCTGCAGCTCCCTCTCTTCTACTTGAGGGGGGTGATCTTAGGTACAAGCCACCACTCGTGGTAAGACCTGCCGGGTATCGGGACCTCGGCCTTGAGTCCTAGCCGTTCCGTCGAGCCACTCTTCTGCAAGGCCTTTTGCACCGTTGAGATGGCAATCCCCGTGGCAATGCATGACTTGAGGCTGTTCTTGGCAGACGCAAGCCATCGATCGTGGGATCCAACCGAAAAGGTCTCCTCGGCCGGGAGCTTGGTCAACACCTCGAGACCCTTCTTGGCACCCGCCAACGCCCTCTCCGCGTAGGCCAGAACATCCTTGGACGACACGCCCGTCTGTGTCGTTCCTTCAGTGAACTCCTCAAAGGTGGGCAGGACGGGAAGGCCGATGGGCGCAAATGGCCGCATCCGCAAATCGTAGCGATGCTTGTCATTACTGTACGGCCGCGGGGGCACCTTGACTAGGCCCAGGCGTACCAAGACAGTGTAGAGACAAGATAGTGCGTCGGCGAGCTCCCACGTCACTGCGGCGTCGAGCAGTGAGAGCCGGATAAACGCCAGCGAGCGTTCCAGTTGGCGATCAACCGCGGCATTTGGCGAAGCCCGCGACTGCTCGACCCTTTTGATGATGAACGACTTGATGCGCTCGACATGCTGAACCCTCCACTTGGCAAGATAGTTGAGGTACCAATACATGCCCGCCAGCTCGTCCGGCTGGTACACCTCGAGCTCGAACCCGAGCTGGACGATCCACTCCATCTGTCGCAGCTTGTATAGATATGTCCACGACGATAGCGGCAGCGCATACGTCTCCATGGGACTTCCGTCTACGGGAGACTTTTGCACCAACGGCCGCTCCTTGGTCTTGACTTGAATAATCTGGTCAATCTCCTCTGCGTCAACCTGCAGGTTCTCCCAGTCCCGGATGATGTGGCAAAGCGTACGTCGCACACGACACCTGTTTTGACAGAACGTACGTAGCACGTCCAGAAATGGTTGTGCGGCCCTCTGTCTAAAAAGCTCCATCTGCTGGGACATGACAAACCGGGGGTCTTGGACAGCTTCAATCTCGTCATTCGCCCGGTCCAGGTGCGGGCTGGCAGGTAGTGTTATGATGGAGAAATCGTCGTCCATGATTTGGCGTATGCTCATGGATCCCAGAATCTCCATGGCGTCAAAGAGAAAGGTTTGCAGAAGCGTCCGCACATAGACCAATGGCTGAGGCTTCTTCTCCTGAAATGCCGACACAAATGTCTTGATTCATGTCAATAACTGCATGCTTTTTGTGGTTGCCAGGAACATCACCCACCTGGAGACATTGAGAGTCCGTGTAGTCAAGGACATCTATTAGATGCTCGCCATCCTCGACCAATCGCGACAAGTGGCCAAAGGCGTCATCAAAGCTCAGCTGTACGACCGGTCTGGGAGGCATCGTGCTAGCAAGCTTTCGTTGCAGTTTGGCACTAAAGGCTTCATCGACAGCCTTGCCTAGCGGGTGCGTCTTCTTGATGTCTGGAAGCAGCGCAAGTGCGTCGGTCCATGGCTTCCTTGCTGCTTTGGGATTCTTGACGTGTTGCGGACATTCGGCAGCGTCGAGGAAGATGTACCGAAACTCCAATCGGCGATCAAGTGCCATTCGCATTTCATCGCTGATGTCGTTGGCCGACTTTAGCAGAGTTCTTGCTTGAAGAATGGCCTCGCGGATAGCACCAGTCGGCACGCTGGCTAGTAGATTCCGATTATAGGTATTCGTTACAAAATCCTCTTCCTGGTGGTTGTTCTTGTTAGCGGCGTTGCGCTGCCGTGAACAAGCTCCTCACTTACCTCATAGTAGTGCTCAGATCGGATCCTCTCGTTGACATATCTACAAGCCTTTAGCATGCCGAGACAGTATGCTCGGAGTATGGCGAGCATGGGAGATTCGTTAGTGGTCGTGTCTGCTCCGCTCTTGACAAACTGCGCATCTTGTATGTGCAGAGGGTTTGACACTAGCAGGGACTCGACGTAAACACTGGTAAGGACGGTTTGCGAAAGAGGATATCCGAGATGCCAGGCCATCTGCGAGATGTTAGACACAAGTGGCTTCCATGTTGAACAAGGTATACCTCGTGGCACAGGAGCTGATCAACAATTCCCAGCACTTCCTCTGGGAGAAGTGGGCGCGTGACATCGTACAGCTCTTCTAGGTCTTCCTCCGACTCGACGCAACCGCTGTCCATCTTGGGGTCCATGATCTAGGCTCACGTTTAGCAGAGTTGGTCACGAGACTTGAGTGAGAACACCAAGCGATTCACCTCGAGGGCTGCGACGGAGTCGAAAAGCGTAAACAATCCATCTTTGATGAGGCTCCCGGGTGATAGAGCTACCCAGCGTCAGTCTCAGTTCCAACGCAGGCAGTGGGCTAAGTAGGTAGGTGGGTACTCTTGACAGCCTGCGTAAACTTGTCGGTAATGTCCAGAGCCACGGTGCCTTTGCTGGTGATGTCAGGAGGCGGCGGTGGTGGTGACGGCTCATAGACCTGGCCCAGCGACAACCTCGCGATCTCTAGAATCAGCTGTCAGACTTTTGGTTCGATCCCCCTCACCTCACATGAGAACATGACCCACCGTCAGAAGCCCCGACTCCAAAGTCGGCCATGCTGAGCAGTGTCGACCTCGCTCGCGGCGGAATACTTGCTTGGAGGTGGGATTGCTTGCAGGCTCAACTGTGAAATGTTGTGGTTTAGTTAGAGCTGACTGAGGTCGTTGGCAGAGGCACAGGCACAGGCACAGGTGTGTGGCTAGAAGGGGCGTCACTGTAAGGTACCGGAGGTAGAGAGAAGTCGGGAACAACGGGTCGCATGACGACCCATATAACTGGATGGCCAAGACAGTTTACCTCGAAACTCTTCCTAGGTAATCAGCTGAATGAGCCAGGCCAAAAGCATCATCTACGGGACTCGGTGCTTGGTTCTACTCATAAACTGTCATTTTTACGCATTAAAGCTATGAGGGTGCTGTCCAGCGTGGTCACGGCTTTTTTTTGGTGGTGGTGCTGCTGGTGCTCACATGCCTCTCGGCTGTACTCGGGTGGGATTAGGGAGGATTTCACGGGCCGGCTGAGGCCAAGCCCGCAAGACGGCCCAACGTCAATCACGACATCACCGCATTTCAAGGCCCATGCCAGGTCTCTGTAGTTGTCTCTCGGGCAGATTGATGTATTGCAGCAATCGCATTATGATACAGTGGCACTGGGTGCATCCAGCCGGTTGCCCCAACGAGCAAGCTCTGTGCTATTCCATCATCTCAGCCCGACCATCCCGGGCCCCTTGCATCTTCAATTCGCGCGCGCGCAGTTGTCCCTGGCATCGCATCGCATCGCATCCCGTCGTCTTTCGTTTAAGCAGACTCGGCCATGCCGGCAGCGTTGGCAGCGGCCAGGTTCTTGGGCTCGCCCTGCTTGCCGTTCTGTTGAGGTATTATCGCGTTAGTTTTCCGAGGCCGGCAGCACCACTCGACTTTCAGCACGGGAATATCCTCACCTCCCACTTGGCGAATCGAAGCTCCATCTCGCCGCGGCGCTCGGCAATCAGGCGGGGCTCCTCCTTCAGGCTTCGGCGGACAACGCGAGCGGCAACGGCCAGGTAGCGGTTGTAACTGTCGGGTTCGCTCATTAGCTTCCCGTGGACATTGCAGGCGATTGCCAATTGTCGAAGCGGCAATGCGGACGGGCTCAATTGACGTACGTAAGGCCAGCGGCTTTCCACGCAGCAGACATCTTGGGCGGTTGAGAGGGTGGCTTGGAGGGAGATCGGAGAATTGTTGGTGTTGATAATGGTGCAGAGCAAAGATGGATTCAGCTATCCGCGACGCCAGAGCTTGTAAAGCCTGAGGCACCAACTGGGGATCGTGTCACGTGACACACGTGCTGCTTAGACTGTGGGGCAAATGTTGACCACTTCATCAAGGCACTCGTAAAAGCCTTGACCAGGAGAAGCGGACGAACACTCCTTACGGCCCAATTTGAGAACTGCAGACGGACTGTCTTTTACTACTCTAATGGTTGAGTGGCAGTACAGTAAGCGAAACCTGGTTTGGAGAGTCGCCACGGTGGTCCTTTTTTGCCATCTCAGACGAAGCCTTCCAGCGACCAGGCATCCCGGTTGTGTCTTAACGTGGGTGCGTGGTCACTGTGTGAAAGAGCGAATCTTAGTCAATCAAGATTCGCTCCATTCCCCTTCGTCCTTGGCCTTTTCATCCTCACCCAGTGAAGCCAAAAGGGTCTTGCTTGGGCATGGGTATCATCGAGATAGGGATTGAAGCTAGCGAGCTCAAGACACCCTAGCGATTATTTCATATTGCCTTGGATTGTCGATTCTTGGAAGCAATCAAGCGTACTTGTCTTCTCATATCAAGTCCAATGGTGGGATAGGTAAGTACAGGGAAACCGATCAAGGTAGCATCTCAAACTCGCAAAGTCGCATGGCAACAGACACGTCAGCGTTTCTTCCCGAAAAAGGTAATGTCCTGGTCCAGTCGACTTTGCACCCACGCAGGCCACTTGTTGTAGACTCGATGCTCATAGTCAATGCGACCGTTGAGATACCCCAGCCATCGGGAGAAGCCGGGGTCTACATCGGACACCTCTTCTGGAGGCTTGTCCCGTACAGTAGCTTCCTGTTGTGTGATGAACACCATGATCTCTCCAAGGGCAATCCAATGTGTGTGCAGCAAAAGCATCACCTGGTTGTTGGGGTTGATGAGCTCCTGGAACGTGTGGTGCGGGAGGAGCATCCACCATCCCCATTGTTTTGTGTAAGCCTTGTACGCTGTTACAGATGGATGCGTTAGCGTGCTTATATCCATGAGTGAGGAGCATCTTACCGCTCCATGAATCGACGGAGAGATTTTCGGCAATGCTAACTAGGTTCTGGAGGTACTCGAGCTCTACTTGCGAGGGTGCTGTGTCTGCCCCAGATACAAAAGACTCAAGACTCCTCAAAGAAGCCAAGCCCGCAGCAACCCAGGACTGCTCAATAAGAGGCAGATTCTCCATTAGCGGGTTAAGAATGGAATCCTGATCCTCTTCGCGCATGTTTTGGAAAAGGGGCTTGATGCCTCGAAACACCATATGTACACCAACCAGCATGATGCCGCGGGTAAAGGTCAGGAACTCTGGGAGTCCATCTCCAAGGCTGACAGATTGGAATGTCAGGGCATAGCAGGTGGCAACCATGGCGTTGGCCTCGTCGTAAGAGGGCTTTGACTTGGCCGTCTCCGACAGCCGCTTCTTGACGGCTCCAATGGCTTTGATGCGGTGTTCCATGGCTGCCGAGACGACGCTGGAGTCGGCGACAACCAGTTGCGAGGCAGCGAACCCAAGGATTGAGTGCATTAGAAAGTCGTACTGTTACGATTAGCGATGCTTTCCTCCTGGCTGTATACGCCAGAGATGCTGGCTATGTTTGCTCAGCCTTACATTATGAGCAAGACATGGCACTTCGTGCGTCCAGGTGCCTTCCTGCTTCAACGGTTGATGGGGATAGCACCGTGTCAAGAAATGGTGAAAGAATCTCATATCCTGTAGTGAGAAAAGAGGCTGGGTTTGAGGCTGTTGCTTTGTTAGTGACTATGCCTTGGGGCAAACGTGACACAACTACCTGCCTGGCGGGTAATTTGTGGCGGCGGCGGATACTTGCAATCGAGGCCCATCTTCGAACAATGACCACAGGCAGGTTTCATCTCTTGACACTGGAGCATAGTATCAGCCCGCAAGTTTGTTGGTGGGTACAATATCCTTGATTGGTGTGTACAGCATCCCGCACTTGGTTAATGTCTTGATGCGACAATAGTCTGCGTCCCGGCCGAAGGATTTCTCACCTTTATCCTACGTTTTTTACAGTTGAAACATCCCCTTCTGCTCTTTGTGTGACTCCGTCGCTCTAGTCTCTGCCTCTGGACGGGCCGGGCCGCCATGGCGGAGCTTCTCGGCGGCGGAGGCGGCGGCGTGTTGCCGGAGGAGGAGGCGGCCGTGCCGCCGGAATGGTGGAGCTCAGCGGCCGGGCCAAGGCCGATGTCATCGACATGGAGAAAGGCGCTGTAGTCAAAGTCAAAGTCAAATTCGGGCTGATCGAAAAGCGGCTGCATATCCATGTCCATCTTCAAAGGGACCAGTGCATTGACACCAAGCAAGAGCAACGTCTCAAACAAACTCCACGAGTTGAGCTGAAGACGGTACACGTGACGATGATCACGACGCCGCTAATAGGCCGCCTCCTTCACCAGCTGCACTCTTGGTTGGAAGGCAAGGAAGACTAGTCTAGTCTAGTCTACCAGTTAACATGGGGTGCAGGCTTCGCTGTAACTAAGTTCAGCTGCTGTGAATAGCTTCTTCGTCATACCTTGCAATGTGTCACTCAGGCAGAGCTCTCTCTCGCGCTTCCTTCCGGCGTTGGCTCTGTTGGTAGAGCAGACCGTTGTCATAACAAACGTTGCTCGGTCCCTTTTTCATTTGTCATAATCCATGCGAACTGAACAAAGTTTGGGTTGTGGATGTTTGTATAGTTTGCTTTTGGTTGTGTTACCTACATCCGTACCTTATAGGTACGCAGCTTCCATCCCTTGGCAAGCCTCCCGCCTTGCAAATCGATATTTCCAATACATTGGTTCAGTATTGGTTTCTACCTGTTCGACTCTGGGGTTGTGCTGAGTTCTACAGTGGTTACTACTGGCGTATGTGTTCCTTGCGGGTTGAGAGCTCACGTGCGACATTTGCTCGTCTTGGTGCAACATCAATTGGCCTCAAACGTACGGAGAAGGAGAGACGTTTCAGGAGGAACTTTATCGTTACCTGATCAGAAATCAATCTAGCGTTTGACGGAGGCAACTAGTGGCCTTGTTGGCTTTTTAGGTGAGCCAGTCACCCAGTATCGCCATGTCATGGTGTGACGACCAAGTCATAGTGGCTGGCTACACAAGGTCATTCTCGATGCAAGTCCACCAGCCGGACGGTAGGTCAACTTGTACAACCAGAGAGGTGGCCACCGGCGATATTTGTCACCGGCCGTCCCTGTCACATTGGCTTTTCCTAGGTCGGTAGAAGATCGTCGGTAAGGCGAGCCAACCTACCCTGTGATCATCTGTGTGAATATCTCGGTTTACAGTCTACTTTTCCAATCAACCGATCTGGGCTTTATTGCAGGGTTGTTGGTGAACGGTGTAACGATTTAGGAACGGTAGGCAAGGTAATTGGCTGGACGATTCCTTGCTTGTCCTTATGAGCAATAACCGAAAGGAAGCACAAATATGTACTAGGTTATCGAGACAGAGAATAATGGCTCTTCTGATGTTGAAGAAATTATTGATCCCCAAGATTGCGGAGGGATTGTCAGCCAACCACCCCGAGTTGAGCCCATGTTCAGATAGGCTATATTTACCGTAGGATTCATCCTTGATGGACCCGCCTTTGGGGATCGGGATCAACGGATAAACACGTGGATCTCTTAGAAGGGCGGACATTCGGCGGAGGATCAACAGCTACAGAAATCGGGCTAAAAGGTTGAGATGACTACGCCCGTCAAGCTACGGACATGGCTGAAGACAGTCTCACTGGCGGAAAAGACACAAGCCACAGCTTATTAAAGACATGGTGACCCGCAAGAGACCATCCAGAGATATTGAGACCCTGGCCTGATGTTTAAGGACGTCAGCCGTCTTTGGACCTTGTAAGGGGCGAAGATGCTGTACATAGACAAATCTACCGCTGGACGAGGATGTGTGCCTTCAGGAGCATCGGGTACGAGATTCCATTATGCAAAAGCCAGTAAAGGACCAGGTACCCCGTCAAGTCCGTATGTATTTCGGAGCGGGCTGGCGACTCCGACAACAACCTCACGCTGGAAAGCCATTTTGGAGAGACAGGGCCAGAGGAGCTTGCATTGCCACGACACCACGGCCACGCATCCTGGCGCGAGTGGTGGACCAAGAAGTGACTATTCTAGGTACGCGTGTAAGTTAGCAAGGTTACCTAGGTAATAAGGTAGTTAGTTAGATTCTTTTCTTTTCTCTTTGCTTGTTAAGTGGCGCTTTGAGGAGATGAACAAATAGGAAACAGAAAAGCAAAGCCAAAGAGAAGAAGAAAAAGTATAATCAGACGTTGAACAATAAGTAGCGTCGTAGAGAATCCGTAGTGTGAGGCATAAAAGCGTTGCCATTGTTTGTCCAGACAATGCCTTGAAAAGCCGCAGGGATATGGTGGCAATGTGGATCAGGCACGCAGCAGTAATTTCGCTTAAGTGTCACCGAGGAGAATTGCTAGCCGCAAAAGGGATAGCAGCCAGCACAAACCCCTGGTGTGAATCCCTGGGGAGCGACCTCTTCCAGCCATGAAGGTGAGGGCGAAGGCGTTCAAGGCGAGGGAAGACGAGGGAAGGCGAGGGCAAAAGCTACTATGTACATATTATGGACAGCTATGGCCGAGGGGCAAAGATGGCATGTTGTGGTGAGATGAGCTCATTAACATGGCAAAGCATGAGGCAACCCGGCACTCGTGGAGCACCGACTGCATGCTGTGCAATATGTACACATATAGTACTATCTACCGCATGTAATAGTATCTGTCTAGCAGTAGCTTGTGGCTGGAACCAAGACAAAGACCGGGAGAAGAGACTTTGCAAGCTGGCAAGGTAGTGGAGGCGCAATGAGGTGGATCATGATCGTGGATCCCGATTCGGGACGAACACCAGGGGCTTGGTTGGCCTTGCTTGGGACCAACTTTGTTAGCTTTCTAGCGCTCGATGTGATGATGCATGGAGTGATGATGCACAGAGTAATGCTGGCGAGACAGCACAATGGCAGTGTTGCTGGATGCAGCAATGATAATGAGCACAATATGAGCTGTATTTGGCGTGATGCCATAATAAGCACATGGCTCTCGTATCCAGCTCACTCCGAGGGATGGATATCGCACTCCCACTCCCACACCCACACCTACACCCACACAACCACACTCCTTGACTCCCAAACTCCGTAGCTGCACGGGCCAAGACAGGGCAATGCAGATGGCGCTCCGGCGTTTCAGGGCTTGGAACACGGATGAGATGGCGGCTCTGCCAAGTGGCCGTGGGACGCGAAGCCGTCCAATCGGCGCCCAACGAAACCATCTCCGTCTGTGTCTGTGCCTGTCTGTGCCTGGACTGTGTCGGCTTGTCAGCGCGGCCCCTGGTCTTGCTGTTGGCGCTGGCGCCCTTTTTCTTTTTTAGCCCACGACATCTAGCCCGAGTGAGCCTGAGCAAGTCTGCTAACCCTGCGCCTCAAAGCGTCTGTTCCTTGTCCGCCCGCCCACGGAGCCAATGGGATCGCATATTGCCCCTGAGGGCGCGGCCCCCCGGGGCCCGAAGCGCTCCACGATATCGACCTGGCACCTGGGGAGTGTGCGATGCCACCTAGTAAGTTACTCCGTACTCCGCGGTGGTGATGGTGTGTGATGGGGATGCATCGTGTGATGGTACCTGCAGTGGCCCATGCAGCCAGGTATCCCGCAGCTGGTGCCAGGTGCCCGAGACAACTGCTGGCAACTGCTGGCTACACGACGGACCTTCCGGATACGAGTACCATACGGAGTAGCTCCCAGCTGTCTGCACCTGCCCTGCCCTGCCCTGCCGGCTGGCCGTCCGTTCTTGCCTTGCACTGAAATATCCACCTCGTCCGCTTGCTTCGTATTCTTCCCCTTCTCTTCCCCCTTCTCTTCCCCCTTCATCTCTGCATCTCCATCTACACTCACTCCCTGCTTGTTTTTCGTCGAGACTCCTTCATCTCGTCGTAGCCCTTCCTTTCCCTGCTCGCTCAGCAACGCTGTCAGCACTCCCTCCTTTTGCGTCTTTGAAAGACCGCCTTTGCCCACTTCCACTCACTTTGTCTGGCCGTGCCGACTTAACCTTCATTCATCACTAACACCGCGTTCACGTCAACTCTCACTTGACATCATGTACGGAAAGAAGGCCACCCTCTTCGCCGCCACGGCCGCTCTCGCCGAGCAGGCCCTGGCCCTCAACGCCCACCGTCACCAGCACCAGCACCTCCAGAAGCGCGAGCTCCAAACCGACTGGGTCACTGTCTGGCAGACCGTCTTTGTCACCTGCGAGACTGACGCCCCCGCTGCCACCAACGCCGGTGCTGACGGACAGCCCATTGTCACCTCGACCTCTGTTGTCGTCGTTCCCACCACTGAGCCCGTTGCAGGCAAGCCCGCCTACGACAAGCCCAAGGAGGAGAAGAAGCCCCAAGAGGACAAGCCCAAGGCTGCTGGAGGTCCCATCTACACTACTCTGTCTACCTCGCTCAAGGTCGAGGCCGCCCCCGCCCCTACCGCCGTTTACGAACAGCCCAAGGTTGAGCAGCCCAAGGTTGAGAAGCCCAAGGTCGAACAGCCCAAGGTCGAGAAGCCCAAGGTTGAGCAGCCCAAGGAGGAGAAGCCCAAGACCGAGAAGCCCAAGGAGGACAAGCCCAAGAAGGAGGAGACCAAGGCATCGTCTGGCGCTGCTTCTTCTCTTGGTTTCTCCAAGCGAGGCATTGCCTACGAGAACCCCGAGTGGGCCAACACCTTCATCAAGGACTGCCCTAACTGCGGCTGGGCCTACAACTGGAAGTTCTGGATTGACAAGCTCGACCCCAAGGTCAACTTCATCCCTACCCTGTGGGGCCCCGATGAGCAGCGAACCAAGGACTGGCCCTCCCAGTGTGAGAAGGCCATCTCTAGTGGTTCCAAGGCCATCTTCTCCTTCAACGAGCCCGACAACGCTGGCCAGGCCAACCTCGACCCCGCTTCTGCTGCTGCCGCCCACCAGAAGTGGATGAACCCTTACGCTGGCAAGGTCCAGATTGGTTCCCCATCCATCAGCAACAGTGGTAACGCCGGCGAGGGTCTCCAGTGGCTCGAGAGCTTCATCGACTCCTGCAACGGCAAATGCCACTTCGACTTCTGCAACGTCCACTGGTACTCCGAGGCCCAATACACCGAGACTCTGTTTGAGCACCTCGACAAGGCTCACAAGGCTTGTGGTGGAAAGCCCATCTGGCTCACCGAGTTTGCCCCTCACGGCTCCGACGAGGACAAGGCCAAGTTCATGGAGGATGTCATTCCCAGACTTGAGGCCCTCGAGTACCTCGAGGCCTACTCGTACTTCTTTGTCTCAACCGGTTCCCTCATGACCGGCTCTGGCAACGAGATGAGCTCCTACGGCAAGATCTACGCCTCCCTCTAAATCGTCCAGCCGCGATTGGCTTTTGGACAGCATGAATATAGATTCTCCAACTTCTTGTACACTTGATGGGGAACACCCAACGGTTCGGTTCGGGTTGAACCTTGAGATTTGAAGACAATTGGACTTGATATCAAGGGGCACAGGCGCTTATTCGAACTTCTTTTTGTACATATTTTCTTTGCTGCATCTACAAGAACCAGAGCTCGGGACCTAGGATAGATGTCCGGGCTACGGTGGTGGACTCTGCCAGCGCGAGAACCTCTTCGTCTGTTATTATTTTTCCGGTGGCTCAATGAAGTGAAGATAAAATGAGAAGAAAGACTTGACATTTGAACTTGCTGCTGCCGCCGATTGGTTCCATCGTGTCACTCTGAATTGCCAATGTCTAAGCTGGCTCTTTAGCATGAGCTTTTGAATGACGTTCTATCTTGCATGCGTGCCTAGTCTAGGTGTTGTTGTCAAGGGCTTGGTTCACACACATATCCCTTTCTTGGTCCGTTTCTACCCTCTGCGACACCAAGTCATTCTCAAGGGTCCCATTAAGACGCCTCCCTAGATAAGATGCCCCATTGAAACTAGCCTTCTCATTGCCCATTCTGTAGGACAAGCCAGCCTTTACTATCCCTTTGCCCTTGACAAAGCATGTCGTAAAACTGTGGCGTTTAGGGATTTCCACAAGGTGAATGACACTGGCAGCCGGCATCACGAGGAGCGAATCTACAGAGAGCGACGCACGAGAGCTTGGTGAAAGGGTGTATCACAGTGTCTTGTCTTCACGAGACCCATCGTCTCGGTCAACCATGGGCATTAGCTGGAACGACTTGACCCCTGCTGCGCCTCGAAACTATTCCTCTCTGCCATATGAGAATCTTTCTTTCAACTGTGATTCAACTCTTGAATTTCCTAAACGACTCGACGTGGTGTCATACTTGTGTATATACAAAGTGGTATCCAATTTCGAACAAACGATGTACAGACTCGCAAAACGTGCAGCTGACGTATAGCAACTCAGACGTTACAACGCTCGTCCGTCAATTATTGCGTTGCGTGCCGCCCGTGATCTTGGGTCGCGATACGCTCAGCGCCTCGGGTCGTGAAACGCCAAAACTCCGGGACCGGTGCGGATAGCCGTACATTTCGTTGTCTTCATCTTTGACTTCGTCTATGTTGTAGCCGCTTGAGTTGCTTTCACGTCGAATCGTCGTGGTGACAACAACGCCTGCACCATCGTGGTGCTTGGCAAGCTCATCGCCGCGCCCAGAGTCATCCATGTCGATGGAACGAGCTGGAGCCGCCGAGTGGACCAACGAGATCTCGGCGTCGGTGCCGTGCGGCGAGTTGGAACGCTTTTGCATGGTACCCATTTCGACGGATGTCGAATCACGACGTCCGTGAGTAGTATGGTTGCTGCCATGGCCTCCATTGGTACCCGACTTGCTCGCAGATCCGGCATTGTCCTTGGATGTGATCCACTGGATAACAATGGCAGAGAACAAAACTAGAAACAAATTGTTAGAGCTTCCATGGAAAACAACTAGGAGGACAACGTACTATCCGAGTTGCAGCACAGAAAGCAGAGCCAGCCGGGCTCTCCGTTAAGGACCATTGAGACTGTCATGTTGCTTCATGAAAATTGTCAGCGAGTTGTTATGCAGACGAATGGATGAAGAAGGAGTCACATACGTAATGCTGCTCATCAAGGTGCACAAGGAGCCGACAAAAGTGCGGAAAGCAACATTTCGTAGACGGATATTTGCTGGGCTTTTGGGCATGTTCTTGAACGAGTAAAGATCTAAAGCTGGGGTCAGTGACAACCTTTGCCGAAAAGGATAATGGGCTTACATACTCTTGAGGGGTATAAGGAACAATATGGTCAGGTAGACGTTGACCACGGTATCAAAGGTTACTAGGGGAATCATTGCTACAGACTCCATGCCAATAATGCACTGTCCGTTTTCGATTTTGGCAATACGACTACCGCCGGTTGTTAGCAAATGAACATGGACACAGACTTGCTTCGTGACTTACAATATGAAGTTGAGAACAGCGACCGCGGCGAATAAGGTGAGCATGCCAAAAGAGTTGAATAAGTAGAGCTTCGATCGGAGTCGTGGCTTGTTTGAGCCCCGGATGACGTACTGCCTTGAGTCAGCCAAAATTCACAAATGAGTTGTAGACAGCAGCAACTTACAGCTTTCTCGACTAGGAAGACGTAAACGAGCTATAGTTGAAAGTCAGTGGGTGGTCCGGAAGCAGCATCGAGAAGCTCGTTGGAAACGTACAATCTAGCCTTGTTGTTAATAGAGAGCTGCTAGCATCGTGGGACGATAAGAAACGGACCTTTGTAGTAACATAGCAGAATAGACAAAGCAGGATAGCGCCGTGGCACATGTTGTAACTGGTATTGACACCAAAGCCCTGTTGTATAATGGCCGAGGTGAAGGAGAAGCAGAAGGAGTCTGCATAGATGAAGAAGACGACTGTTGATGTTGTGTTAGCGTCCCCTACGACATCCCGGCAAGAGTGCAGTCGACTTACTCCAGACGATGAATGGTAAGCGACGCCATTTCTTAACGACCATGATTCTCTGTGCTTGGAAAAGGTCAGCATAGGTTCTCCCACTCATCACTCACGGGTCGATGCCATGTACTCACACAAGAAGACAGCCAACATGGAACATGCCAACAACGCGAGGATGACGCCCATGACCTCGCCCCCGACTGGGATAGGGGCAGGGCTGTGTACTTTGCCATCATCGCGCGGTTGGAGAAGAGACGTTGACGGCATGATGACAATGTATCGGATGCGTAGGTGCCTATCTTCCACCAGGCTAGAAGAGATTCCCGTGGTTGTTGTAGACAAGGTGTCTTTGCAGACGGCGAGTTTGGCGATGTGGTGGGTGTATAAAAGGAGAAGCAAACCCGGGAAAGCAAGACGAAGAGTCGGAGGGAGTAGAACGGCTAACGTCGGTGGTGACAGCCAGGAATTAGGTGGAAGCGATGGGCAAGGTTATCTTTACAGTCGATGTTGATGTTGATGTTGGAGCTGGGTAGGTAGAAGAACAAAATAGCCAGTAGGCCTGGAGGAAAGAGCAAGGATGACTGCACAAGACTGCCTCCTTCCTCGGGCGCCTTTTTAAAACATTCTCTTTGCCCTCCTGTTGCACTACTTGGCTTGTGGTTTGCACCTTGGCCTCAAAGAGTGCCTACCTAACGTTGCCTCTCAATAGACTATCGGGCCTGGGCCTAACTAGACGGACAGTAGGCCACACACATCCATAGCCAGCGTGATCCGCAGCAGTGCTGCCAACTGGATGAGGCGCACTGCTGTTCCCTCCTTGGCCCAGGGGCTATCCCAAAAACCGAGGGCTGCTCGGCGCAATGAGGCATCGCGACAGATGATAGCGGGCGCCAGGTGCTTAGGCCTCCCGGTCCCGGCCCGCGCCAGGCTCTCTCGATCAAGCCTCGGAGCAGCGACGAGGCACGATCGGGGGCGGAGGGTTCGGTATGTATGTCTCGAGTTTAAATGCTTTGGGTGTCTGGATTGGCTTCACGATGGCAGCGCGGGAGCTGCACGGGAACCCCGGCGTGCCTACTATCGGCCTCTAGCAACCACTTTATCTAGATTCGGGAGCGGGCGGGTAACTGTTCCGAGCAGCCAGAGCCAACTTACGGACTAGGCCGGGGGAATTGGACTACCTAACTTGACTAAGTAAATACTTGAGCACAAGGTGGTGGGATGGCTCCAAACCTTGATCTACAGCCTGCATCGCCCAGCCAGTCCAGACCGTTTCCACCACCGTTGGCCAATCCTCTCTCCAAAGCGACATTGCTGCTCAGGGGCACCTCGACGACGCGGCAATCTCCGTCCCTTCTGACGTATGCTCCTACTCCAACCTGTGATACTGTCCCATCTTCTTCTTCTTCTTGGGTCGCCATCCGCTCAATCATCTAGACTACATAGTTACCGGCACGTAAACTGTCCACCTTGTGCTGTGGCGTGGCGTCCGTGGCGTGGCGTCCGTGGCGTGGCATGGCGTATCGCCATCGACGTCAGCCCCCATCTCACTCCTCGGTCCGTCCTCACCCATCAATTTGCCTGGAAACAACAACGATGACGATCGCTGCATCTTCATTTTAGTCCAACGCTAACTGCACATTCTCGTACAGACATCGTTCCTCTTCCTCATCCCTATCCTCTGTTTCCTTCGATTGGAGTCTCGGTAGCTTGGTGTTTCAAGCTGTCCATTCAAGCAATTTGCCACCAACGTTAATCATATATCCCGAGTTGCTTTCCTCGTAAACGCCTTGCAATGCTTTCCGTCCGTCCGTCCCAACAACCATAAAGAGACAGGGGAAACCTGATAGAAACAAGCCAAAAATACACTCCCGCGCCGTCTGCTCAAACGCCAGTTTTGAAACCAATCTCCCTCTTCGTGGCACCCCCCTCATGCATATCCCACATCAGGGTGCCCCCATTTCGCCCCTTCGATAGCCCAATTCTCATCACGAGGGCCCACAAAAACGTCGTTGGTACTTTTCACCGCGAGACAGATCAGTCACATCTGCCGCCATCGTGACTGTCCTGAGGCCGGTTCGCGTAGTCGAGCATCCCTTCTTACCTAGGATTGAGCCGACTGTGCTCTAGTGCGAATCCGGAACTTTTCCTTCAGCTTGGCTGCGAAGCGGGCTCGATCTCTGCCAGCCTCGCCTTCTGTAGCTTGGTTTTCCGTTGGATTCTCAGTGACACTCTCCGCTTGAATTTCCGCGCGGTTCTCGGTGCCGTGTTCCGTGTGATTCTCCGCGTGGTTGGTCTGAGCTCGCATCTGCCTCAAAGCTTCCATCTGCTCCTCAATCGTTGCCTGTCGTAGTCGGTTGATGTCAAACAGTCGTGAGAAACGGTGGCGATGCGTCGGGTGAGCTCCATCTTCGTTCTCATCGACTCCCATAGAAAGCGGTGGGGGGAGTACACTGGTGCTCCCGCGAGGGTTGTTCTCATTGACGTCTTCATGTCCAGGTCGGAGATCGTATCGACTGTATCTCATGGTTAGCAACAAACGACAATAACAGCAGCATTATAGACGGATCATCTTACCAGAGGGGACAAGTTCCCGACACGTTGATGAGCCATGGGTCAATGCAAGATGGGTGGAACTGGTGTCGACAAGGGAGAACCCGCACATCCTCCCCCATGGTGAAATCATCCGTGCAGATAGTACAGCCCAAATGTTCTTCCGAGGTGCGTCCGGCACCTTCGGCACCCTGTGAGCTTCCGACGGTATCCGAGGCTCCATCATGGTCTGCGACGGGACCTGACTTTGCCACTGGCGAAGCAGAGACGGCAACAGCAGTACCGCCAGTGGTAGAATCTGCAGTGGCCGCCGCGGTCGAGTCCGGCTGCCGGTCATGGCTAAGGCTCGAGACAGTCCGTTGAGTTGCTGCATCGCGACCATCTGTAGTTGTAGTGGCTGCATCCAATTCCAATTCGGGATCCGGCTTGGGCGGGGTCTGATTTCCAAACTTGACAATGGGGATAGTCTCAAGGACAGCCCTAGCCAGCCCCTTGGCTCGGCTCTGTCGAGACTGTCCTGCTAGACCTAGGCGTGGTCCATATCTTTCTGGGTAGCGATGGGCCCTAAGGGCACCAGTCCCGATAATGACGACAAATAATAGAGCAATGATGCCAGTGATGGTGTACAGAATGCTCATGGCAACTGTTGAGTTGTTATTGCGCGAGGTTTCCTTGATGATGTCGCCGTTGGTGTCATCAGTTGTGTTTCCCGAGATGGAAACCTTGACCACCTCTCCGTCACGGGTGCCGTTGAGGTAACTGAGCGCCTGCGAGGCTTCGGCGGCATCGGCCATGGAGAAGATGCTTCCGTAGGGTAGTTTACCGGCATATTGGATGGAACACCAATTGTGGTTTGTGGAGTAGAGGACGATGGCTGTGGGCTTGGTGTTCATGGACATGAGGTCGTTGAGCATCTTGTCGGGCTCAATGAAGCCGCCGCCTTTGGACGCGTCGCAGGATAGGTATGCCACGTCGGAGGATTCGTTGATCTTGTTGTAGTTGGTGGAGTCGGTCGCGATGATGTTGCCATTGATGAAGATGAGCTTGGAAACAGAGTTAGTACGGCGAGCCCCGCAACTCGTGGAGGGGAGTACGGACATTGCGCTCGCGGCTTGACTGGTTCGCGGCCAAGTTCTCGGTTAGAGGGACGACGGTGTACTCCAGAGGCGACCAGTCGCCATGCTTGGTGGACAGCGTCAGCTGGAGCCCGTTGTCCTGGAGCCAGTCGGGAATCTCTTGTTCAGCTGACGTGGTGACCTCATATTCGGCGAGGGCGGCGAGGGCGAAGCAGGCCAGCACAAGGAACAGCGAGGCGAGGCGGCCAGCGGCAGATGGAGTTGGGATAGCCATGGTGTTTTTATTCGTTTCGCTCCAGTAGGCTGTGTGAGTTGGGAAGCGTCAATGTCGATTTCGAGGTTCAGGGTTGAGTGATGTAATCACTGGCGCCAGTGGGACCCGGAGCAGACCATGTCATGTCAATTCCAAGACGGCGAAAACATCGGTAGAGGCGCTGAAACGGCGCTTGTCGTTGCTCGACTGCGACTGGAGGGGATTCACGGCAGGGGGGGTGGAGGCGCGGGAGGTCTCTTGAAGGTAAAAGTGGAAGAGGAGGAAGAGGAGGAAGGCGAAGGGAAAGGCAGCGGATAATGGGTTGACGAGTTGAAGTGCAAGAGGGAATATCGACAAGTGACAAGTGCCGACGGCGGCGGATACTCCGGCAGGTGTACGGTGTGGGCCTCTGCTCCGGCCTACCCTGTAACGCTCCACCCGCACGGTGCCGCGTGTTTCGTGGCTTTGCCTCACTTATCCCAAGCTGACCTGGCTTGCTTGCCCGTCTCTACCGTCTTGCCGTCTTGCCGTCTTACCAGAACACTCGTGATTATTCCGTCAGGCCGGTATCCTCAGCTTCCGAGCAAGCCAAGCAAGGTCTGGGTAATTCGAGGCCAAGACGTTGGGCAGTAGATCTTGGTACCTTTTAGGATTGCCGTCGACTGCATAATGTGGCTTAATGCACCAACAGCGTCAGCATCAACGCATCAGCATCAATCTCCATGACGGGCACAAGCTGCGACACGTTGGCTGTTGAAGCCTTTGTTAGCCCGCTCAGACTGTCGGGGCCTGCACAATACTCATGCTGGCGACTTTGCTCATTATGCCCTCTCGCGTGCCTAGGCCGCTCCTTGGCAGTACCTCCACTGTTTTGCGCTTTGGCCCAAGATGCATCGAGTCAAATCATCGCATTACAACCTACCGTCTTGAGTATATTCAATCAAGATTGGAGTGGTCAAAAGCTGGTGCCAGCAAGTATACGCTTACATGTGTAACAACGTATGATTACTAGGATCATGTCAAGGTGCCATCTACTGGATATAGAGAACATGAATCTCCGCAGACTTTGGTGAACTCTGCAGATGGATGAGAACCTGCGCCGGCAACATAAATGCCAAGAAAGATGACACTCAGCCACTTGGCGCTTCCACTCTACATTGCACTTATCGTTCTTTAGCTGACTACCTAACTACCTACTCATCGTGGAGTTTTGACATTCGAGCCCGCAATACTCAATAACTGTTAAGAAACCCAGACACAGCCCGTCAAATGCTGGTGATGGTTAGCATAGTACCAACTAGGTGAGACGATTTGAAAAAGTAAGTGAGATCATGTGGCTCTTTCATGAGGACCCGATAAAGCAGCATCATCTCGGAGCATGTTATAATACGACTTGGCATCCTCAAATGAGCCAGTCGAGATCAACGATGGTATTCCTGTAGCGTAGTCTGAATGCATCGAGGCCTACCAGGACGTACCAAGTCCAAGGTCGAGTTTTGTACTCCAACACAAGAGCCTCGTTTTCACGACCAGGTGGCGGCTGGTGGGACGACGCCGGACGAGCTTACTAGACCAAACTCATTTCTCAAAGACTCCTGGCTCACTATGGCTAGTATTGCGGAGTTGAGTTGAGTCGGTAAAGAGTGGCCTAGGCCTCTTACTAACTGCTCTACGATTCAGTGTTTGGTGAAATGTGTGGATAAAGCCATACACTCTTACTCAACTTGGACCTCCGTATATATCTTGATCATGCGCTGAGCTAGTCCTGGAGTGTCTCTCCCATGGGATAATCGCAGCCTGTATTTGTTTGGTCATGTCTCTTTTCCTTCTGCGTCGAGGTCAGACCGTGTAGTCTTCTTCGGTCATCTACCTTGACTTGAATCCCGAGAGACCAAGTCCGACACGATACGACCGCTCCCACTCCCGGCGTCGTATTCTGCCCCAACACCTACATCTCCTCCATGTCCTCCAAGTCGTTGAGCGCCGGGTAGTCGCCCACCTCTACACGCTCCGGGCGCACAAGGACGCCGTGCTTGAGCTCAGACGGCTCGCCCCAATACCGAACCCCCGCGATGGAGCCGTCATTTTTGCCCACGGGCTCGTCCAGCTGAACCCCCACCCAGGCCCCCAGGCCGCCGGGAATCTCCTTGACCTCGCCCACGTACTGAACCACGCCGCGGCGGGTGTCCTCGCCGCCCACCCGGCACCGCCTGCCCACCTCGATGCCGCGGCGGCGGATCTCGTCCTGGAGCGCCGCCACTCGGGCCTCCTCGTGGCTGGGCGCCTCGGGATCGAAGCGTCCCAGCTTCTGGGCCTTTTTCCAGGCCAGCACCGAATCCGACTTCTTCTCGTACTCCTCCTCGGGCATGACATACTTGTCCACGCCAGAGGTATCATTGTAGTTTGGCCGTGAAGAGGCGGGTCGCGTGTCAAGCACCTACCGGGCAAAGCCTCCTGTTAGTCTAGTCCCATATTCTCCAAGGCGTTCCGCAACACCCAAGTATCCGTTGACAGCAGGGAGTAATGGCCGGGCCGAGAAGGTTGCGCAGCCGTCGGGACCCAACGACTACACCTCTTCAGAGTATGACGAAGGAAGGGATGGAAACGGGGGAAAAAGTAAAGAGTGAGGCAATGCGCTGGCGAGAAATTTCTCGCCAGCCTTTGCTTCTTCTTTTGCTCCATCCTTGTTCGAGAAGGAGGGGGGGGGTAGGACGAATGAAAAAGAATCTGCTCGACTTACATGCAGCTCCGCATATGGAACCAAGGGGAAGCCGGACAGGTGGGTGGCATCCTCATCAAGGGCCTCGATGGAGATGGGGTTGGACCCAGCCTTTTTGAGAGATAGCCGCTGCGCCGACGGCGGGACGCCCGTGATGGGCTCCAGCTTGCCCTTGAGCTGGCTGATGGTCCATGACGGGGTGATGCGGCGCTCGGATTGTGAGTACTCTGAGATGACTTGGAGTGGGACGTCGGCCATTGTGAACGGGGCGGCGAGTGGTTCGCAACGGTTAGGTTGGTTGGTAGCAGGTTTGTAAGAGCGTGGGTGTGTGCGTTGTAGGCAAGGACGAATTGCTCCCGAGTTCTGGCGGTCAAGCAAGGGGTTCGTTTGGTGGTGATGTGGTGGGATGCGGAGGAATGGGTTGGTTGGGTTGATGGAGGCGGAGAAGGGCCATGGTCCGTCAGTTGTAGTGGGGTTCGTTCAAGATTATGCAGTCCGTCTTGTCTTGTTAGCAGAGAGAAGAAGAGACGGAGCCTTTGGCAGCAGTAGCCAACGATGACCGTGCCGTACGGTTTGAATAGAGCCTGCTAACCATGACGGTATAGCATGTTATTGCGTTCCATTGGCAATCTTCATTTTCATCTCCAAGCAACATGTGTTTGTACCTATTCGTACCTAGGTATAACTAATAGACGCCGACTTTAAAAACGGCCATGCCATGTGGCGTAGGCGTACAAAGCCACCTCCAAGGCTCACTTTGCCCACCTAGCTCAGCCACAATCACTCACACAAGTGCTGAGAGCCCAACCCGGCTGCTTGGGACGTGGCAAGACATGTGCTGGTGTTTCATCTCAGTTGTCCGTGTAGACACAAGGGAACTGTAGTACCGCAGCCTGTTGTGCTAGACATGGCCCGAATGTGCCTGAGCCACCAATCTCTCCCGACCAAGATACTGCTAGGGGCTAGCTATATGAGGGAGCTGGCCTACGAAGGCGAGTGGACAGCCAGCGCGGTGCCCCATCGCCATTGTCCGCTCCCCTAGTCATCTACGCCAATATGTCGATGCAGGCCCCGTGCGACGCCGGGCAGCGACCTCGTCGTTGATCTGAGCCGATCGATGCCGCCGGACAAACGGGCAGAGCAGATACCCGAACGCAGCAGGGCAAAGGGCTCTGGAACCCTGGAGTGGCATGCATCGCAGCAGCTTCCAAACACGTTGCGGGACCGACGTATGTATGTACGAGCGGGCATTCTCGCGCCTCTGCTTCTCGTCTCATCCCGTCTCCATCCCGGAGTGCTGTTCTTGGTCGTAACCGGCCCGGTCAGCGACCGTCCCGGCGATTGGTCCGGGTCGTGCTTGAATTGGGGGTGCCCGCCGTGCGAAGCCGGGAGGCCCGCCCGACTGGGAATATGACATCCATGGCCCAGTGCAAGCATCCAAGTTGTGCATTGGTGTTGGTGTGCATCATGTACGTATGTGTAGGTAGGTACCTTGGAGTACAGAGTAGGTAGGTAGTTGTTTGACGTGAATTGTCCATGCAAACAATGTGCATTGCACTGGTGTAGACCGACTGAGTAGGTACGTAGGTAGGAAATGCAATGGAACCCTACCTAGAGTTGCATATCCACTTGTCCAGGGCTTGCGTGCGTTCGGGCGGTGTCTGGTTGCATCCGGCAATGCGCACAGAGACGTTGCAAACAGCTGCAGAAGACGAGGGAGTATTCATATCTACATACCTACGTGCCTATGCCATGGGTTGATAGATAGGTAGGTACCTTGGGCAAGACACGGTCGTGTGCCCGTCGACGTGGCATCTGGCCAGACCGACATCTCTCTCCCCCATCATCATTCCCATCTCCATCTCCATCTCCATCTTCATTCCCGCTCCCGGCTCCGGCCCAGACACGTGCCACCGTAAACACTGTATTCGGAGGGTAGTCTGAGTTTGGCGGAGGACGGGCAAACGGCTAAAGACGAAGATCTTCCCGATCGGCTCCGCTTTTGACGGCCGACGGCTGTTGCTTATTTCTGCAACCTACTCCGTAGCTGCTCCGTACCTTGTTGCCGATAAAGTAAGGCTGAACTGACTTGTACCATGTCATGGGCCAAGCCAGTATTCACAGCCAAACAATCGCACCTGCATTGTACATGGTACTGTTGCATGGTTCATTCCTACGACTTGGACAGAGTACGATGAAAGGATCTGCCCTGCTGCAACAATGCCCTGGCAATGTTGGGTTAGAGCCAAGCTAGCTGTGCAAACGGATGGGGGAAACAAATGGGTCATGGATGAAACGGCTTGGATCGGGTTCGCCCACGCTGCAGATTATCATGACATGTCACAAATGCCTCTTCCGGGGTTCTTTTGGCCCCCAAATCTCAGCCATGGCCATTACTGACTCTCTCCCCCCCTTCTCAGCATTTTACTTCAAGGTCAGTCCGGGTCTGCGTGTGCTTCTGGCCCTGCCTGTGCCGCACTCTGAGGCGTCTCCAGGTCGTCTTTTCAACTCGAAAAACAAACTGCCAGAAAACTCGAGGTCGTCGTCGTATTCCATGTAGGACCGCCAATGGTGCGACGACCCCCGCCCTCACAAAGAAGCAATATCTCAGTTACATCGTCACAATGAGCACAAAGCAAACCCGTTCGTATCCAAGGAATGTCCCTGCCTCGGCTGACCGTGGACGACGGCCTTGATACCCGAGTTGGCATCTTTAGCTGAGCGCCTGCGCGCCTCACCGCCACGTCGAATTTTTGGGGAGCAGGCCTCGTTGTGCGACAGCAGGCTGCTTGCCAGCCGAGCACATGGGGAGCCGAAACATGTCGAGAACCGCCTTCTTTTTTGGTAGCAACGTGGACCCATGATTTGGATCGGTGAAGGGATGGGCATGCCAAACCGCATGGGGTGTAGGCCTAACAGGCGACGTATCAAGACGACGTCTTCATCTCGTTCCTCGTTCTCAATTGCCCCGCCCTCCCCGTCATTCCGCCGTTTACCCAGATTGTTCAACTGCTCTGGACGAAGCTTCTCACGCAAACGACCTGTCTACTCTGTAGGCGGTTCCTAGCTGGTAGGTCGGCTCGTGAAATCGGCTGCTAGAATATGGGCATGTATAGCTGGCGTACATGGCATTTTCCAGCATGGTCCCGCTCTGGACGTGGCTAGCGAAAGCAAAGCAGAGCAGAGCAGGGTTTCTAGTCCCTAAAGCACATCATTGTTCCGTCTCGTCAAGGCGAGGCGATGCAGATGCAGATGCGGCTGTCATACCAATCACAGGGGTGTGTTCCCCGCAGGATTGCTCATCTCAGCTTTACAGCGCATATCAGCCTCCCCCCAGAAGTGGTAATGGGACTGGTGCCTTGCGGTTCAAGGTCGTTTTTCTTGTACGACACAGAGTCCTCTATCCATACCTACCTAGGTAGATGGCCACGGAGGAATCTCCTGCGGTTCCTTGACCCTCATTAGGATCTATATGTCCGGACTTGGCGCCTCCTTCATAGGACGGATGTGGCTCACCAATGAATTGGATGCTTGAGCTCGACTCACCTTACTCCGTACGGAGTACATGGCATTGCGCCGCTGCTCATCTGACTCTTGATTCGATGTAGAGATGGTTCGTGAGGGCGGTGGGGCTGAGCTAATCAGATACATGGATGTGTTCACACCACTACATACGATGTCGTATGTACCTAGGATGATAGCTCCGAAATAGTTCTCCAGCGGTAAGCCTGGATACTACCTTTATGGGGTCGACATCGTAGCGGTCGAACACCCATCAGGCAGACGAGCAACCCAACAGACGACAAAGGAGAAACGAGTGTGGACGACTGAGACATGGCGAAGAAGTTCACCAGCGTCTCATTTGAGTGCTTGCTTTGCTTGGGCAGCAACAATCTACCTCTGCAGGTAGGTATGAGCATTCTTTCAAGGGACAACCAACCCGTTTCCTAGGTACCTATATTTATCGTTGCAATCTCAGCATCTATCTGTAGCTAATTGTTAGTAGGTGTGTTTCTTCTCCACCAAGGGACGGCGCATTGCTCTTAGTACCATGCTTCTGTCGTTTCGGACAGTTTCCTCCCCTACCGTTTCTTTCTTTTTTGCTTTAATCTTCTCCCTCCTAGCAGGGCAAGGCTAGCCAGACTCGTTGGGCTAAGACGTTGCAATCGATGCAAAGCCCCTGAGACGTCCCACAACGCTGGAGTTTAGCTGAGGCCCGGCGGCTGCATGTCGTCTCCGCGCTTTGAGCCCTGATCCCTGACCGCAGATCCAGCTCCTCAGTCCGCCTCATCCGTTTGGAGGCCGGGAGAGAAACCTCGAGCAGGTGGCAGGGGCCGCAAACGGCTGGGTGAGAACGAAACGGGGAACATGTTCTTTTTCTTCAGGCCTCGTGAGTGGAGGCTATGTGGCAATCGCAACGCGTGGCCTGTGCAATAATGGCCTCGATCGAGACAATCCGGTCGTCATTAGGTATGTGGGTCCAGGTTTTAGTCGATTACCGACGGGAGACAACGTGGCAGTCTTTGCGAAGAGGCCTGGCGGCGCCTACATGGAGGCAAAGTCACTGCGGTGACGACAGTTGTCGAGTCGGTCTGTCTCAACGTTGCAGCAACCCAAGACGAGGCCAGACAGATACAGCCACCCACTATCGCTGGGGGACTCTGTTAGTCGACCAGCCGGCCGGACGCGTGCGTGCGCCAGCCCCAGACGGGGAAGAGCAGCCAGATCGGTTGTGAGTGGCTTGGGGACGATGTGCGTAGTGGTGGTGTTGGGTGTTGGGCGATCGTGGTTCATGAGAATGACTTCACGACGAACGTTGCGGTCGAGCCCTGGTCCTAGGAGCATGACATCCACCCACCCTTCAGCTCATTGTCGGCAAAACCCCCAAGTCGTGTGGCTGTCCAGCGCAGCTCTTCAGGTGCCAGCCCAGCCCAGCCAGTACCCTTGGGAGTTGACCGCCAGTTCATCATCAGTATCCGATGGCAACAAGCTCCGGGGTCTTCCTGGCAGCATGGCCGGCGAAGCGTGGAGCGTAGTGCTTGGTGATGGAGCATATTGTCGGTGCATGAAGTATGGAGGCGTGGCCGCTCTCCCTCGTACTTTTAACCATTGCTGAAAGTCAGGGCTGGGTGAGACTACAGTATGTGGTCATTGTAACTCGGGCCGGGCATTGCTTTTTCCCCCTGTTAAGGCGGGCGTTTCCAACAGACTTGAACACGCGCGACAGAATATCGCGGGCAGTACCAAGATGGAGAGGCTTCTTCCTCCGGGTATGTCCAGTGAGAGCCATGCATGCAGTATTAACCCAAGGTAGCTGACTGTTGCGAGCATTTTCGATGATATTAGATTGCCTACAGTATTGTCTAGGCAGGTAGGTACCGTTAAAGCAGGCCAAATCGTTCAATTACTCTTTATGCAGTGTCGCAAAGCATGGAAACGAACGGCCAGGGTTTGTCGTACATGACCTATGATTAGATCAGCTTACACCAAAATAGACGAAATAAGGTCGTTGTTACAAACCGTTAACTACTCATGTATCGGGTATTTGGGAAGGCGCCACTGATGGAATTTGACTGTTGCCTTTTTTATTTCATGCAGGTGCCAGTAGAAGCAGGCCCAACCAAGCAGGCAGCTATTACCGAGTGTCGAAGCTCACTCATCACTCAGCCCAGTGACTTTTATTTTTTTAGAGGGCTGACCCGCATCTGCGATCCACAACTCAACTCCGCCCAACCCACCCTTTTGACGACTGGCTCCGAACGTCTCCATCCATGCTTCTTATGTTCAAACCAACCACAAACCCCTGTCCCATGGATCTGGGCAATGACACACAGCTTCCCGTCGTGGGGCGTCGAGGCATCGATGAGCTTGACCTTGTGTGCTTGTCAGCCTGTCCAGAGGCGACGCGCTGACTTCAGGGCACAAACGAGCGGCGAGGTCACCAGTAAAAGAGAGGCCAAGGGAGCTTGCAGCCCAAGGCAAAAAGCCAAAGCCCAAGGCAACGGACAACGAAGACGATCGGGCTTTTCCGACTTGGTTTGCCGGCGTCACGATGCGTCCATGTCCCCACCATCTGCCATCTAACGCATTGTGTGTACATACATACATGCTCACGACTCTGCCATCTGCCGTCTGCCAGACGCCTTCCGCTGCCGGTTTCCACGACTGGTAATTGACGCCCAATCCATAAGTTGGACGATGGCCAGGGTCGCCACACCCGCATACGCTTGCTTATTACCGAGTGTGTAAGGAACATACATACGTGGTAGGTATGCTAAGCGTGTAAGTCGACACTCCATCTCCTGCTATCAGACCGCTATTGACTCGAATACGTACATGTCGACACTAGACCAGGAAGCTCACTGCAACATGTTTTACCCGAAGAGAGACACTAGAAGGGTTGAAGAATGGGAGGGTCTAACGCACGGTACTAAGGCTGTGGCATAGAGGCAATCCAACATCTGCCGCAGATACCCAGACACTTATCGCTCAAGTACTCCCACAGGGTTGCTTGCTTGTCCGTGCAAAGGACAAGGATGGCATGGGCATCCGTGGATGGGATCTCCGTCGAGAAAAGTGTACCATCGTCACCATCATCGCTCGTTCAGCTCATGCTTAATTGGTTCCACTCACCTTCTCCACGCTTGCCGCCGGACGAGCTCTTCCTTGCAGGGTGTTCCTGGTACACCTAGCGCGGCTTGTGCAAGAGGTTGGTGAGGCGCTGTCTTCTTTTCTTTCCTGCCACAGCCGCTCACACCACAGTCAGAATCCAGGCATGTCGGCGTGCGCTGTGGGGGCTCAACAACCCCTACACGAACGCGGGTGCATGTACCACGCCCATGTACTCCGTACCTACAGCCAAGTAAGCCCGGGACTGGACAGCACATCGCCCTTTACCTACCGACTTGTCTCGAACGTTGTCGTGGTTTGTGCGAACGTCCCGGCTCTCGTCACCAACCTTGGGTTCAAGGCCCTTTGCGCCATTATTTGCAGCCTCCGTCTCCATCTCTGGCTTAACGGGGTTTCAAGGCAGGTGCCTCCCTGTTCTAGCCCGGTCCATGAGTTGCCATCGACTGAGCGTTCATGAAATGGGGGCTTGGACGTTGTTCCTCATTTCACGAATGCGCTTTGGCCGGCAAGGCCGTAAGAGCACAGCATATGCCACGTCGAGAAGGCGGTGATGAAGAGGATCTTCCGCGGACACCCAGATGAATGTTATGCAAACAATCGTGGCATGTGGCTGGTGGGCATCAGCAACAGCACAGCCCTGGCTCCTTTGACTACAAACTCTCCGCCTTCTTCCTTGAGCCTGGCAGCAAAGAATCATGGCAGACAAAAGCGCAGGAGCACCAGGCACTGCCAGTTTGCCAGTTTGGCTAGCCAGCTAGCCAGCCAGCCAACGTCCGCTTCTTCCAACCAGGTGCTCGTGGCATGTCTTTATGTTTAGTGCCTGCCTGAGGTTGGCCTCCTGCCAGTAAGTACCTAATCATGGCGGGCTTGTCTGGTGATTCGGGCCAGGAGTACGCTCTTTTCGAGAGAAGCTGACAGGGACCAGCTGCCATATGAAGGTGGACTAGTTTATGAGGAGGGAAGAGAGCGAGATCCTTGCACATCGCTGTCGATGCCAAACATGACTCCACAAAGATGATCCGCCCACTCTCGGCCGGCGCCCCTTGATCCTCCATTACTGCACTCCCCCCGTATACCTTGGGTAAGCTGCACACACGCCCTTGAAACGCCCCTCCGGGGTCTTGGGCTGTCGAGAGGACCGTTCCGTCGCGTTGAACATCTGTGTTGGAGGTCCTCGTCCATTATAACCCTACCTAGTTGCTTCTTTCAAGACTGCCTGCCGCTCAAGATACGATCACGGCCCCCAACTGCTTTTGGCTCTTCCTCCCCTTGGTAGTCGTCGTACCCTCTCAGCTCTTGTGGTCATCAGAACACCCGGTTCCTGGTGCCAGCTTTTGCTTCTTTTCTTTTTCTTACTCTTTGCCACTCTAGCCTCGCCTTCTTGTTTCGACGGCAGTGAAGCGGAGCTAGGATCTGCCTAGTTTCCTGCGACTGTTCAGACGCCCTCTTCTTCATTGCCTACTTATCCAGATCGACTACCTCGCATCGTGTCAGCGCTGTTTCCCCATAAGAGAGCCTAGTTCAGCTTGGCTTCGGCGTCATCACGCTACCTGTTGTTGGCGCCTCCATCCTGCTCGGCTTCGCCAGCTTGTCTCATCTCCGCCATTGGTTGACAGAGCCCTGGAAATCGCCAATCACGTTGATGTCTACCCTCTGTTGAGCAGCCCTAGCCACGATTCTTCATCTAACAGACCAACTCTGTCGCCTCCTCTTTTGCTTCTCTACCCCCTTTGGAAACCGTTTTGCTTCTGCGTCTCAGCTCGTTCCTTGGACAAGAGGGCTTGTTAAGCCCAAAGGCATCAACGCCTGAAAACCTAACCCACACGCTCTCCACTACAAGACGCTTGTTCCATCCGGTATCAAAGCCACGTTCCCACCCCTAACTTGGTTCACCAGTCAATCTTGTTTCAAACTCGTACATATCAACGGTTGTTTGCACGGCGTCCTCCCAAACGCTCCGATCAACTTTTCTGGCATTCTGCCTTGAGCATATTGCCATTTTCTGTTCCCTTTTCTCTGGGTCACGCAGGATATCAACGACGGAGTTGTCGAACCGACACAAGGCTTGCCCAAGCCGTCTTCCAAGGACAATTTGTAAAGGACCCTACAAACAGTCGCCGAGCTGGCCCAACTCAAGAGCGAGACTCAGCTCTGCCTCTTGCGGGCAGAGTTACCGTCCCTTGCGGTTACTGAGGATCGCCTCAACTTTGAGCGCCTTCCGCGTCCATATGCCAACGGACCCCGTGAGGGTAGATTTGGCGGGCCGGCCATCAACGTGGATATCGCCGCTCTGCTCAAGGGCCCCGACTCTGATGAGTCTACCGTCTCTCCGCCCCGCCAAGTACAAGTACACGCGCCAGCTCAACCTCGATCCCAGCCCGCACCAAGACTGGCTTCCGTGCCTCCGCCCCCACCTGATACGACGACCGTTCTTCCACCAGCATCAGCTTCGAGTATTACAACACCAGCTCGACAACTGACACAAGCTGCTGTCGCCCCAGCCGCTGCTCCAACTCCAATGTCTACGGCAGCCAGGCGCAACATGCCTCCCCATGCAACCGATCAGCCTGTCAAGAAGCAGAGCAAGTGGTCCCCCGAGGAAGATTCACTGATTATTGAGCTCAGGGGGAGCGGTATGAAATGGGAGGACATTTCCAAGCGCCTCCCCGGTAGAAGTGCTATCAGTTGTCGGTTGCATTATCAAAACTATCTCGAAAGACGGAGCGAATGGGACGAGGAGCGCAAAAACAAGCTGGCAAGACTTTACGAGAGGTAAGAGCACCGGGTTCCCTAAGTAACCATTACCAAGCTACTGTTTTGGTTGCAACCGAGACTTGGAGGCAAAACTTGTTGACTCAATGGTGAACTGACAATGCTTTGCAGATTTAAGCCGGAAATGTGGGCAAAGGTGGCAGAAGAGATGGCGGTACCGTGGCGAGCGGCCGAAGCCATGCACTGGCAGCTGGGCGAGGCTGACATGGCTCGCCGCGCCGGCGTGATTCCGTTCTCACTTGCTGCCGTCAACGTGGACAACAGCGGCAACAGCCACCGAAACTCGCCTTCGCGGAACCACGTCCACACTCAGTCTCAGAATAGCATGGCCCGTGAGCTGCGCGCACCGTCTCCACGAGCAATGTATAGCCGAGCACAGTCCATGGTTCCCGTACCGGGAGGCCGGGCTATTGTGTCTCGCCGAGATTCAATTCCCCCACCGCCCCCGATGCAGATGGCGCCTGAGCCCAACGAGGTTCATTACGTACCTGGGCCAGGACTGGCTCCGATACAAAGCCAGCCTCCACCCAGGGGGAGCGGAATGCTCCCTGGTGTTGCTGAGCTGACCACGGGTGTAAGCCCTTACACTCTTGCCCCCGGTGGCCCCATGGTCACGGGCTCAGGGAGCCAGCCGCCACTATTGCCGACGCTGGCCAACTATTCTATGGAGCACGCAGGGTCAAAGAGGCGAGCCAATCCCGAGGAACGACTCCAAAGAGAGTCGAGCCATCGACGACGTATAGTTTAGGAAGCTACATTTTCCATTTGGTAAATATGGGTCGCAAACGGAGTTGAGGATGCTTTTTTATGCTGGGCGCCAAAGGTTGGCTTCGATTTCACAGCGTCTTTCAGGATAGCGGGTGTTGTCGGCCATGGCGGTCGCGAGGCAGGAGACAAGAGAGTATGAGTTACATTGGGCAATTGTGCAACAAGGGTGCAGGGGTTTTGACATTTTGAGCTGGGAGAAGACAAAACGAAGCAACAGGGAGGTGCTTGGACGAGTCGGAATTACAGACATGAAGGTATGAGGCGAAGATATCTTAGACGCATCGATGACGACTAAACGAGAGGAGCTGCAAAGGCAAGCTCTGAGGAAGGAGAAGAAGAGGAAGAGGAAGCTGTTTCATTGCAGCATTTCCGTTGTTGTTGTTGTTATTTTTTTGGCTTGACTTGCAAGTTATCGGTTACAAGGCGTCTGTGGGTTGGTTGGTGTACTGAGGCTGGAAGACGGGATACAGGAAAGGAGCAAGGGGTCATGGTCCTGACTCATGATGATGAGCAACGAGGATAGTGTTTAAGAGTTGGGGGAATGGTTTTTACCTGGTTGGTTGTACAGTTAGTTATAGTTTGTATTTATTCAGTCTGGATCCTTGGTTACTGAATGAGAACAATCAAGTTGTTTACATCTATACATGCCTCTTGACCTGGATGCTGATTTGTTCACTTGCTGGCCTGGTAGATGATTCACAGGTAATACTTTTTTTTGTTTCATTTATTCTATCCTGCTTGCTCACCCTGGTCTAGAGAAAATGGCCCACCAATTGTCCTTTTCGTAGCCGCTGTCAACAAGACAGCCACCAGCGGCGGCCACATCCTCCTCGAGCTCGCCCTGACGGTAGAGGTGGTAGTAGCGCTGAAAGGTCTCGTCGGGGGCGCCCTTTGTGCGCATGACCCAGGGGACGAGCGTGTCCTGGTCCGAGGCCTGGTCCCAGCCGCGGCGGCTGGACGACTGCTCGAGGGCCCAGACGTAGACGAGGACGCGGCCGTGGCCGGGACGGACGCAGCGCAGCAGGGCGGCCATGGCGTCGCGGCGGCGGGCGCGGGTGGAAAGGTGGTGGATGACGGCGATGCTGATGGCGAAGTCGGCCGAGGCCGGGCGGTAGGGCAGGGCGAGGCCGTCGGCGACCTGGAGCTGGGCGGCGGGCTTTGCGGCGTGGGCGAGGCCGACGAGGGCGGCGCTGCGGTCCGAGGCGAGGAAGAAGACGTCCGGGTTGACGGCCAGGTACTTGCCGTTGCCGCAGCCGACGTCGAGGCCGACGCTGCCGGGCTTCTGGGCGGCGAGAAAGGTGGCGATGAGGGGCCAGGGCTTGTAGCGCGTCGAGGAAAAGTGCGGCGCGATGGCCTCGTAGACGGAGTGGACGTGGGTTGCCTCGTACGTCGCGGCGTCTTGGTCCTGGTCCTGGTCTTGGTCTCGGCTTTGGTCTTGAGCTTCGGCTTCTCCTTCTTGGCCAGCTGACGATACCGGCTCTATCCGTCTCACCGGCTGCGCTGCATCCTCCCCCGGCGTTGCTGACGAAGCCATCGTCATGAAATTAGGTGGCTTCCGTGGCGCTAGGACGAACCCTCTTCCAGGGCCAGGGCTTGTCTGTTTGACCTGCTTCTCTTCTTGACGCGGAATGCAGTAAGCAAGAAAATGCGGCCCGTCTTGTAGCAGTATGTAACTTATTGGCGAGGCCGTCGTCGGATGTTGTTGGTCCTGGCTTTTGTGGACAAAGACTAGCGACGTTGAATGTCTTTCTGCGGGCGGCAGTCGTTGGGCTGTGATTGGACGAGGGCTGGGTTAGGTTGGCGGAACGGGTGTTTGACGTCTTATTAGCACGGGCGACGATGGATTGATGATTGATGATGGCCAGCTTGATAACTAACTAGTTAAGTTACCTAGGTAGCCTAGTCAATCAACTGCCAGCCCGAGCCATTTAGAATAGCGGATGCCTTGTTGCGGCTAGAAGCTGTCTAGGCCTGTTCTACTGGGCTGGGCCAACGACCCGTAGCGCTGTGCTTACTGCAACCTCGGTCCTGGGTGAAGCCATCTCGAGTGCCCCAACTTGTACGTTGCTGTGCTGCATCCCATGCGCATACTCGGGCAAAGACATGCACAGACTGTAAATAGATTTATTGGTAAAGGCTCCGAAAACACCATGTTCGTCAGCAAAGTGCCCGCAGCAGATCAACCCAATTGAAACCCCCCGGGGTCTGGCGCAGCCTCTTTGTAAAGACACTTCTGGCAGTAGACGTAGTGGTTTCATCCCACGCAAGCCATTCTCAACTAGCCCCCAAAAATCCTGCCCTGTCCGGCTGGGCCCCTGCTACGAACTGCACGAACCATGCATTCTTTTGCTCGCCATTTGCTCGTCATCAGCTCGAGCCCCCCGCCGCCTCGTCACGTTTCGTTTCGTCTTGTCTCGGCCGTCGAGTCAATGCCCTTGGATGGAAGCTTGTTAGGTAGATAGTCGCTCTAGTCTGCTCGGCCCGTGGCGTCCTCCCATCACCCACATGGCATCTCCTCCCATCGTCACGCCACTCCTTGCCGTCCGTGCCAGCCTCTCGCCATGATGCACGACATGGCCTCTGATCCGCCAGGCTGAAGAGGGGAGCTTTCTCCAGTCCGATCCGCCCCCGGCCCGACAAGCCCGATACGGGTCATCCCTCCGCTGCGAGCTCGGACTCGTGCACGTCGTGCCGCGCAGTTGAAGGAATCAGCCACCTGCCAGGCGCATAATTCACCATCGCATCAGGACCCATATCCGTCCCTGTCGGCACGGGCCATCTTTATCCTTGAAGCAATCCTTACTGGGTATCTACGGTAGTACTACGGTAGGAAGCGTTACATGGTACTCCAGTCTACTCCGTAGCGAGCCATGATATCCAGGCCAGGTCGAAAACACATCTTGGCATGGCCTCATTCCCCTCCGCCTCCGCTTACGCCCCGTTGATCCCTCTCAGGCCCCATCTGCCCCCAGCTGGCTCTTACTGGTTACCCTTGTTGAGGGGGCTGTTGGCGTCATACACGTCCGTCACAATCACCTCGGGGTATTCGACCTTGCCCTCCTTCAACGCCAGATCCATCGTCTCCATGACAGCAATGCTCTCGGACCATGGCATCCCGGCGCTCTCCACCTTGCCGTCCCGCAGGCACCGCGCGCACTCGTCGGCCTCCCAGAACATGCCGTGTCCCCAGTCGCCGCGCTCCGGGTCCGTGGGGATCGGGCAGTCCACCACCTCGACCAGGCCCTTGCCGTCCCGCTTGATGACCTTGTACTGATCCGGCCGGTACGCAGGGCCCGTGACTTGGATTTCGCCGCCAGTGCCTTGGATCCGGATCGCCGGTCCGCCCGTGTAGAGCCCGTCCAGGTCCGTGGCAACCCGCATAGACGTCAGCGCGATACCCGTCGCCTTGTGTTTGGGGAAGTGGCAGATGATGCTCGTAGACTCGTCCACTCCCGTGCGGTACTTGTCAATGGCCGATACCACCGTCGGCTTCTCCTTGTCCGCCTCGGACTGCACGTGGTAGAGCGTCTGGAATACCCACGTAAGTGAGTAAACGCCGAGATCGAGGAGAGCGCCTCCGGCAAGGTCAGGGTTGACCATGCGGTTGGAATCCTCAAAGTCGAGCTCGCCATTGGGCTTGTCCTGGTTAAAGGACAGGTCGGCTGTTCTCAATGGGTCAGTCACGCAACCATTGCGGGCTGCCAGACAGATGGGCACAAGGGGTACTGACCAATGACTCGATAAATGGTGCCCACGGCGCCAGAAGTGATGAGCTCACGAATCTTGATACTGAGGGGGAAGAAGCGTGTCCAGACTGCCTCCATGAAGAAGACGTTCTTGGCCCGAGCTGCTTCAAACAGCTTCTTGGTCTGCGAGGCCGTGACGGTAAGCGCCTTTTCGCAGAGGACGTGCTTGCCGGCCTCTATGGCCAGCATGGAGTTTTGGAAATGGTGGCTGTGGGGGGTGGCAACGTAGATGATGTCGACGTTGGGGTCGGCCACAAGCTCCTTGTAGGAGCCGTACGTCTTGGCGGAAGCCGGGCCGTCAATCTTGTTGATGAAGTCGCTGGCGCGCGATGCCGAGGACGACGAGGCGACGGCGACAATCTCGTGGCGGACATCGTGGACGTCTCGGGTGGCGGGATTGAGGAGAAGGTCCTTGCAGAAGTCTGTCGGTTCAGAGTTCAGACGGTCAGCGGATACAGACGATGATTGAGAGACGAGGGAAGCACGCACGCTCGGCGATTCCTCCCGTTGCCAGGATGCCCCATCTGGTTGTGTGAGGAGTGTTGGAAGCCATGGCGATGTTTCGAAGAGAACGGGTGCAATGGAGATGTCGAACAGAAGCTGAGTATCTTGGCAATAAACAACACAAGATGTTTTCCCCTGTTTAAGTAGTAGTTATCGTCTTCCGGGTGCAGTCGGGCTTGCGGGGTAACGAAACGTGGTGGATGACAAGCTGATGGAGCTCATGCCTCCATCGCCCACTCTGCTTAGAGCTCCCCTCCCCGCGCCCCGCGATAGCTCCGTCCCTTGAAGAGGTTAGCTTGGCCGAGATGGCATTACGTGGAAGCGCAGTTTAGCCGGTAATTAATAAACTCATGGACAAGTATCCGTGGCCGTTGGCGGACGGTCTAGACTCTGGACTCCAACCCCCGCGTAACCGTTTTACTCGAGGTGGGGTTGGGTCAAGCTAGAGGCAACGTCATGAGCAGCTTGTCGAGAGGTCCCATTGGGCAGCGCTCACGAGACGACGTGATGCAGATGGAAACGGCGGCCTCATTGTGCTCCCAATCGGGTTGTTAATGGGAATCGTCGTTGGAACATGCAAGACACAGGCAGCTCTTTTGACTTCTCCATGACGGCTTGATCTGCGTCTCTGCCCTACCCAGCGACAAATCCCGGTTTCCCGGTAGTTATGCCTTGCGGGATTCCGAGACATGCTGCCTGCCATTAGGCATCCTGCAACTTGACAAGGCACCAACCAACACGACATCCCACGTCTTCCGCCCGTGACGCTGCAGATTTCATCGTGAGGTCCCAATCGAACATCATCGTTGCCACCGATTGCTCTCCTTACCTAAACAGCTTCCAGCCATGGCCCGTGTCTCGCGCCTCGCCCAGGATCTCTCGCTCACGGGATCCTCATTCAAGATTCCAAAACTCATATATGGCACGGCCTGGAAAGCTCAAGACACGGCCTCCTTGGTCTATGACGCTCTAAAGAGCGGTTTCCGTGCAATTGACACGGCCGCTCAGCCCAAGCACTACAATGAGCAAGGAGTTGGCCAAGGGGTTCAGCGGGCAGTCCGCGAGGGAATCACAACCAGGGCGGCCCTTTTTGTGCGCTTCAACCACCCTCGACGCTCAGAAACAGCTTGTTTTGCCCAGGGACTAACTCTCAAGTCAGATCCAGACAAAGTTCTCTCCTCCCAGCGCTCAGAACCAGACGACGCCCTATGACCTTGATGCCCCGCTTGAAGAGCAGGTCCGTCAGTCCATTGAGTCATCGCTGCGCAACTTTACCATCCACGGCCAGGAGCCATATCTAGACAGCGTCGTGCTGCACAGCCCCATGCCCACCATTCCCCAAACTCTTGCTGTCTGGAGAACGATGGAGAGGTACACGCCAAAGACGATTCGACATTTGGGCATCTCCAACACCAACCTCCAGATCCTGCAGGAGATTCATCATCATTCCGCGGTCAAGCCCAGTATTGTCCAGAATCGCTTCTACGACCAGACGTACTACGAGGTAGAGTTAAGAGAATTCTGTCGCCAAGAGGGAATTGTGTTCCAAGCCTTCTGGACCCTGAGTGCAAACAAGCCGCTCCTTCGAAGCGCTCTCGTCAGAGAAATCTCGGACGAGGCGGACGCTGCACCCGTTGCCGTCTTTTACGCCCTCATCATGGGCCTCGAGGGCATCACGGTCCTCGATGGCACAACCCAGGTCGCCCACATGCGAGAAGACTTGGAGGGACTCACCAGAATTGGGGCCTGGGCCGAGGGTGCTGGTGCAAGGGATTGGCAGTCGGCCCTCGAACAGTTTAGGGAGCTTGTCGGAGAAGAATCCTAAGGTGAATCGTCCAGTACATCATTTCAAGCTTCATGTCAATAATCAACATCCTCTGCCATTGCTGCGTCAGCCGTGCAGCACGAAAGCTTCTTGTGCCAGCTTCTTCGAATCAACTTCAGTATTAAACCTTGCTCGCGCTTTTACCGTCTACGTTCCTTGCTGGTGATTCTTCCTTCCACTGGAGATAGGCAGGGCCTATAGAGTTCCCACACAGACTTTATGCTGGACAGCCCCATCTCACGAAGAATTATATCCACCTTGACGGCGTTGGTTCAGATACCCATCGGAGAAAGATAATCATCGGAGAAAGGTTCATCTCTCTTCGTATAAGAGCCGCTGTCCTGGTCCTCCCTGGGGTTTCTTTCCTTCCCAGATCTGCGTCCACGTGCCATTATTCTTAGTGATTCTTTCCTCGATATCTCCGATATTCATAAACGTCTTTGACTTCTTTCCACTCTACTGAGCAAGCCTGTACATCACCATCATCACCATCATCATATTCCTTGCTCACCCTCTTCTTCTCAGACTTTACCGTCCCTGCAAGCATACCTAGGCATTGTTGTGCCCTAGGCGAACCCTTGAGACAACTATCCATATAAGCAATGGCAAAGCCTAGAAGAAAGACATTACGCTTTACTCACAGGAAGCGAAGCAGCGCTAAAAAGAATACATTGCCAGCACAGAGGAACCACCACCACCACCACCACCACCACCAGCAGTCGCCGCAGCAGCAGCAGCTTCCCGATCCCTCACTTTGCCCTGCTGCTCCCCCGCCGTCTTTGTCCTCCGAAGAGGCCAAAAACGAGAGGGACAATCTTCTGGATGACCCGGCAACAGCCTGCATGAGTATGATGGAAGCCGCTCAGATTCTCTGCTCTATCCGGGAACAAGAGACTATGGTCCCGGCCCACCAACGCTCCAGCAGTGAATCATTGACAATAAGCGACTGTTCTGGATCGGAGCCTCTGAGTGGCCTCTTCTATTGCTATAGCACATCTTGCAAATTTCCCTGTTACAACAATGCCTGCTACGAAAACTCTTGCTACCACAGCGCTCGCCAGTAAAGCTTGACAATATTCGCCATCTTCAGTCGACACTACATTTCCCCTCACGGGATTCTCTCGAGACTTCCAGCATCGCAGATCACATCATTTCGCGGCCTGCTGCCTTTCAGTCGATATTCACACAACTATACGCATTTCCATAGAGAGGACGAACATGGACCGCGCGGTCAACTGGCAAGAATTTGGGCTGCGGCCTCAGCCACCGAGTATGCGTCCACCTCAATCTCGACTCAAGAGGCTCTGGCTAAAACCTGTCCCAGGGCTTAGAATTACCCCACGACCGTACGAACCACCAGAACAAGTTGTGGCTGTACAGCATTCCCACGGCCACGACGAGTCGCTCCACACTCCCTCTTCCGGGCGTGATCTAGCCTCGCCCAAAACACAGTCATCATTCGAATTGCTTGAACACCCGATGGACGCAAGAGATGGTCATGGCCGAACAGGATTGTTGACACCTTCATCCCCCAAGAAAGGCAAACGACGGGGCGCAAAACAAGTCGCTAAAAGCGATCATGTTGCTACAACTCGCTCCATGATCTCGACGGCAATCCATACACCTGGTGTCGATAACACCGAAGCGTTCCATCTCCGACTTCGCCCGCCCTTTGATCGACATGCTAAGGAGCTCTGGCGGCAAGGGGCTCAAGCCGTCCGGCGTCCAGACGGTAGTGTGGACGAGGCCGATATCATCAATTGGATAATGACACGGAAAGGTGGGAGGAATGCCTCCTGGTCTCAGATTGAAGATGGGAAAAGGGTCATTGAAAGCATGCGAAAAGACACGTTGGATGTGGCCAAGATCTGGCGACGACACAGAGAAGCCGAGGAAGAAGTAGCCCAAAGGGAGGAGCGACGCTTGGCCAACAGAATGCGATACAGACCAAGGGCGGAAAAGAGAAGAGAGAGAAGGGCCAAAAGAGCAGCGGCTGCCGCAGCTAAGCAGGGGGCAGTCGATAACAAAGCTTCAGACGGCCCGAGTGAAGGATAGGGCACGATGAAACGTTCTCAGGAGCCTGTTGCAGAGGCTGATACCTGAGCTCATCGCAATTACTAGTATCAATACGTATAGTCGAGCAAACATGACGCGAGCGTTTTTTTACTTGGTTCGTTTCTCGTGGTAGAATGTCTAAGTCTATACGTAAAATATGCGCTTCATCATTTGCTTTCTTCTTTCTGGATATCCTTGGCAAATGTGTTGGCTACAATTAGGGGGAAGCAGGCCGTGGCCTCCTGATAGACCTAGGAGTCTGTCAGCATACAAAAAGACACTCAAGGAGTTGTTTTGCAGGGTCTTTTACCTTGACACTATCTGCGCCAATCTTGATCTTGCCCCACGAGACGGCCTCGTCTGGTCGTGCTCCGGCATCGCTTCCATCAAACTCCTGAGCGGTGTTGATGTAGACGGCCGATTCGGCACCGTTCCGCATCAGGCACGCATTGGCAATGTGGTGCTTGACGATGCCTCCACCGAGGATGATCATGCCGGCCCTCTTGGCGCGGACCGAGAGGGTGTTGATACGGCGAATGTCCTCGACAATGTCGACCTTTAGCTGGAGCGGCGAAGCCTTGAAGGTGTGAAAGTAAAGCATGTCGCCCAGGCTGCCGTCGGTCAGAGCCGGGCAGAATACGGGGATGTTGTTCTTGTAGGCCCAGTAGTAGACGGAGCGCTCGTCGTTGATCTCCTTGCCGAGGCGGTGGATAATCTTGGACGGCGTCCAGTTAATCTCCTCCTCGGTGCCCTTGCTGTCCTCCTGCTCCTGGAGCATGGTGTCGAGGATTGGCACGAGCCAGTCCTCGAAGGCGCAGTAGTTTGCGTTGGGGACGATGAGGTTGCCGATGCGGTTGAGGCCCTTGCGGCGCAGCTCCTCGCCGGGGGTGCTAAAGGCGCCCAGGTAGGTGTCGCCCAGGCACTTGATGAAGTCCTCCTCGACGCCGCCGGCCGTGGTGACAATGGCCGAGACGTGGTTGTGCTCAACTAGCCAGCGAAAGACGCCGCGGAGGCCGGATGAGATGAGATTGGAGGTGTAGCCCAGGAAGATGGTGGTCTTGTCGCCAGTTTCTGGGTCGCGCCATGCCCTCTTGGAGAAGTCTTTGAGTTAGTCACGATAGTGGTTCGAGTGTGAGATGCTTTTGCTTGTTTGTTTGTTTTTTTTTGTTTTTTTGGACGAATTGCAGCAATGTGTTGGGTGGCTTGGTGGGCAGGTGTCTCACCATGTCGTTGATGATCCTCACGGCCTCACCTATGGATGAGGCTTGGAATCCCATGTGGTTCATGCCCTGGAGCAAATCCTCGGCGGTGATCTGACGGCCCTTGAACTTGTTGAAGTCGAGGTCTTCCACTCGGAGGGCATCCTTGGGCATGTCCTCGGACTTGACCAGTACGGCATCGGTGGCAGCGGCTGGGGGAAGGCTGTTGGAGTCGGCCATGTTGGAGGTGAGGGGCAATAATGGATGATTGGGAGAAGAAGCAAGGACGATGAAAAAGAAGGTGGCGAGAAGCAATGATGTTGGGAGGGGAGGAGAAGAAATGGACCTTCAAACCAAATAGTCGAAAGCACCGTGTTCTGTAGATCACAGCTTTAACAGGTGATAATAGGTATTACTAGGTATGTAGATGTAGTCTTATTCCTGAGAATTCTTCCAAAATCCTGGGTGTGTAGTCGGGTGAGGTGTGGATATAGCATCTCGACAAAACAAGCCTCTTCAGCCGTTTCAGGACTAGCGCGGGCAGCGGACGAGTCACGATTTGGACCTCTAAACATGGAAGGTACGTACCCGGGATTGATTGGTGCTTGCACTGGTTGGTGCTAGCGCCCAGCGGTTAGCAAGGTACGTACCGATATGTACAAGTTACGGGGGTCCTTGCTTGGGAAACCAGGCGCGCGCCCTATTTTGCAGGCCAACCAAGCCAGGGTCAATCTTCAATCCTTCACCATCGCCCTCCAACAGGCCACACCGCGCATCTGCATTGTTCCCGGGGCCGCTCGACACCGCGGCGCACACCTCAAGCCGCGCAAGGTTTCGACTTGCATCTTCTGACGCGCTTTCCCGGCGCCCGCCCGTCTCGCGGGCCCACGCACGCACGCACGCAACAAGCTTCCGAGGAACCGAGGAACCTCGACAACGACAGGTTCCACCAGCCACTTGGCGTGTCTGCTCAACGACGAGCCGGCAGCGTTGATGCCAGAGACGTCCCGGTGCATGGACTGACCTCGTGAGATCCAAACGCCCTACCTGGATTCATCAGCGTTCTGGCCTATTCGTTGCAATGTAAGCATACATACATGATTCTGCGCTACGCAGTGGTCCGCCCAAGCGTGGCCAAACACCCGGCGTCCATGGATGGTGATGTGTCGTTTTTGCCATGACCTTGGCCATGTTTCGGCCTCGTGTCTCCTCCGCATCAAGCTGGCTCTCCTGCTCACTCTGCTTCCTCTAGGGCTTCAAGATATAATGCGAGGTACGAGCGCTCGAGGTCTCCCCGTGATCGCTCGCCAGATCGTTACGACCGTGCTTCACAGTATAGCGATGGCGACAGACGTCGCTCCTCTGCCGAGGTGAGGGTCAACACCTCGGTCTTTCCCCCTAATCGCGACTCCTTTGGTGACCCGTTACGAAGGGAGCCTCCTCGTGGACCCAAGGCTCTTATTGATCCCCCGAGCGGACCTCGTGGGGGAGGTTTTGTGGGCGACTTCCGTGGTGGCCGTGGTCGCGGTCGCGGTCGTGGGTGGCCATCCAGAGACAACAGCAGGGACCGTGGACGAGACAGGGATATCGACTACCGAGATCGATATAGGGACGAGCGAAGCCGAGAGCGTGACCGTGATCGTGACCGAGACTGGCGCGATCCCCGGGATTTTAGGCCCCGACGATCCCCTCCTGGACGAGCAAGGTCACCAACGCGAGACTTCCGAGACCGAGAACGCGATGGACCCCTCGGAGTAGATGCCGACAGATCTCGACGTGGTTCACGAGACGGAGGACCCCCTTCTGCAGGCTCTTCCACCTCCGATCCTCCCTTTGGAATGTCCATGTTCCCTCGTGGTGGCGGATTTCACCGTGGACGCGGCAGAGGAAGAGGCGACTGGCCTTCTGACAGAGGACGCGGCCGAATGCCCTACATGGATGACCGGGGTGACCGCTACCCACGAAGTCGCTCACAGGATGGCCGTTGGCCTGGTCGCGACAGAGACGACCGGGACCGGATAGACCGAATGGACCGTTATGGCGACGTTGATTCCCGGCGAGACCTGCGAGACGATCGTGATCCTCGCGACCGTGAACTCTTTCGATCCAAGATGGAAGCCCGGGTATCGACCTACGAACCTCCACCTCCGAACAAGGAAGTATCGCCGCCTCCTGTCGCGCCATCCGCCCCGGCTTTTGGATCCGTGCCGAACCGAGCATTGAGCGTTGCCGACGGCTATGTTCCCGTCAGTGCTGCCGCAAAGATACCGCCGACCGCTCCACGCGCCTTGAGTGATCGACCGCTCTCCGCTGGGCACGCTGGTGGACGCGAGTCCTCCCTTCCTCCGCCTGGGCTTGTCAAACCCGCCCACGACAGTCCCCTCATTCCTGTCGGCCCTCGTGCTCAACAGCAGAAGCAACAACGTCCATCAAGCAAACAATGGATCAATCCAAATCTGAAAAAGGCCCCCGATTCTCCCGGTATGATGAGGTCACCTAGTTTTGCGCAACGTCCTCCGCCTCTTCGACGCGACAGCTCCCAGTACGAGCCATCTTATGATGAGCGGCCTCCAAGTCGCGGTGCAAAGTCCGATTCATTGGGACCAGGCATTGATAACCGAGCACGGCATTACAGCGCGGAACCCGGCGAAATCACCACAAAGTCTGAGCGAGAGATGCACTCAGCTAGGGCCTCAGTTGATCGGGATATACGGGCCCCGTATCCGTCAAGAGATAGTTACCGGGGGTCGGCTGGTCCTTCGCCCACCATCGAGAGCGTTGCTCGATTCACGTCCGGTCCAAGCGAGCGACTGAACGAGCCGAGACCCCCACTCAAGGATGTCGCGAAACGAAAAAGAAAGCGACCTCACGTTGGCGTCGTACGGTTCGAGTTACCGCCCAAGAATATCCAACCCGAACAAAACTCCGAATCCGACGATGACGAGGACATGGCTGATTACTTCAACATGGAGATTGAAAAGACTGAGGCCGAGCTAATGAAGCTCGAGAAGCCAAAGTTGCCCACCGAGGTGACAGCACGCTTTGCGGCTCAATCCCATGGGTGTATGGTCAAGATCTTGAGTGAGGGTGAAGCACTGACTGAAATGGTCAGCTCACTGCCCGAATCAGAACTAACTTTGGCCAAGGACGCCAACATAACAATGCCCCAAAAGGAAAACTCAGTGCAGGATACCGCAATGACAGACATTGTCGTCGACGTTGCAATGGACGAAGCCCCGAAAGAAACTGAGAAGGTGGAGGAGCCGACAAGTGAGGCCTCTGGTGTCCCCGAAGTCGCCCCTCCGAATAAAGAAACGATGCCAGTTGAGCAGCCTGTTGCGCCAGAACCCGATACAAAGGTGGAGGAGATGGAAATTGATCCACCTAGCACAGAGCTACCGCCCGCTCCGAGACCCGAGAACGAGACGCCAGCGGTCGTCAGCGAGACGCTTACCAGGGAGGCTGGACTACAGGCGACTGCAACATTGTCGCCCAAGCCTGAGAAGATCAATGATGTGGAGACGGCTGTCGGGGTTGAGGTCGAGGTCGAGAAGACTAACGAGAACCCCACCGAAGAAATGGTTGAAAAGCCTACCGTGGGGCCCGTGGAAGGTTCAGATGAAAAGGCCACAGACAAGCCTGTCGAGAAGGAGGTTGAGAAACCCACTGAGCAGGCAGTGGTTGAGTCAGTCACAGATGTTGTCGAGAAGACGGCCGAAGAAGATGTCGCAAAGGTGGTTGAAAAGGTGGTCGAAGGGCCCGTTAATAAAGCAGCCGAACCCCCAGTCGAGACACCTCTCGAGACGTCCGAGGAGTCCTCACAAGCTGTTTTACCTCCCAACATTCCAATCGAGACCACCGAGACGACTTCGAAGCCACCCAGCACACCTTCTCAGGTCGACGATGACGAAACCGAATCAGAAGACGACTCGTACATGAACGTTGAAACAGTTCGGCAATTTGCCTCGACGCCGCCTCTCGATAGTCTTCCCGACTACAGTTGCACAGCATGGGACAAGGACGGAGACTTCCTCCAAACCCTAAATTCGAATACCTTGATGGATGAATATGTCATTGAACATCTCGACAAGATCCACCTGGAGAAGACGACTGATCAGGACCGCGACCGTAAGGCTTATGCAGACAACTACACTCGCTACCTCAAATTCACCACGTCGAATGACCCGGCTGCCGTGAAGAGTCGAGGCAAATTTGGCGGGCCAATTGTTGACGCGAATGGCACCATCACCCCAGAGCCCAGGAACGAAGGCAGAGGGAGCCGACGTTTTGCAACGGAACGTGATCTCGAGCGAGTGCTACAAGCTTCGATGCGCGAGGACGAGGAGCGAAAGGAGCGTGAAATTAGGATGCAGAAGGAGAAGTACCGCACCGAGAAGGAAGCCATTATACCCAACATGATTTGGATGCAGAAAGAAAAGGACGACATTCACTGGATCGATCAATCTGGATTTACGCCTCCGGATCGGCTGGTGTCTGCATGGCGTGTGCTGCCTCCTATCAGCAACTTCACTCAGGAAGAGGCGACTCTATTCGAGAAGAGATACCTCGAGGCACCTAAACAATGGGGTAGAGTCGCAGACGCTATTCCGCATCGCGACTTTGGAACCTGCATCCAGTACTACTACATGAACAAGAAAACGCTCAATCTCAAGGAGAAGCTCAAGAAGCAGCCTAAGAGGCGCAAGAGGGGCGGAAGAACGAGTAAGCAGAGGTCCAGCGCTCTGGTTTCAGAGCTGGGCAACGGCGACCCGGATACAGAGGAGAACCACGAAAACGGCGAGAACGGCGAACGACGGAGACCACGGCGAGCGGCTGCGCCCACGTGGAATTTCGAGCAGCCACCCATTGATCCAGAAACCTCGACCCCCAGTGGCACCCCTAGTCGTCGCGGAGGCGCCTCTGGCAAGGGTGATGGCGAGAAGGTCGACGGCAGAAAAGGAAGACGCAAAGCCAAGGACAAGGAACCCAAGGCCACCAAGGCAAATCAGGCGTTGGCAGCAGCACCCGCGCCAGGCGGCGGCCGAGGAGGACGAGCTCGATCTGGGTCGCGGGTCCAGCACTCTGAGCTCCAGACTCCCGCCCCCCCTGAAATGCATCGTCTCGCCCCCCAATTCGACCAGATACCGCCTGGTATGCAACCGCCGTTTCCCATTCAACAGCAACAGATGCCCTCGCCTCAGCCGCAGCAGCCTCAGCCTTTGCCGGGCGGTGAGCGACCGCCATCCCTGGCCTCGTCAATCTCAGAGGTCATGGCTGCGCCGTCGCTCCGTCCGGATCCCCCGCCTCAGCCAGCAATGACAACTTTCAACTTGGCTCAGCAACCGACCCCAGAACGAAAAGCACCCACACAGGCGTCGAGTTATTGGAGTGTTTCCGAGTCCACCGACTTTCCGCACCTACTACGCGCGTTTGGATCGGATTGGACAGCGATTGCGGCTCACATGGGTTCCAAAACAGCAGTCATGGTATGTGGTGACACCTGCGCGCAAACCATCCTTGTTACTAATGCTATCTGATAGGTCAAGAACTACTTTGTACGGCAGAAGGATCAGGGTAAGACAGAGTGGGAGGCCATTGTCCAAGAGGCCGACGGTAAACGGTCGCGGAACGAGAAGCGGCCTGATCCTCCACAGCCATCGACTGGAGGCCGAAGTAGACGGTACGACAACTCGGCGGGAAGCACGCCTAGGCAGCTTGCACCCCCTCCAGAGGCACACGCCGAACCGTCACAGGGCAAGGTGGAGGCGGGCGGCCAGCTCGGCCGACCTCCATTCTCCAGCTACAGTGTTCCAATCGCTCAAGCGCCGGTCCAGCAGCCACTCGTCCAGCCGCCACAGCAACCTATGCCGATGCAGCCCATGCCGGTGGCTCAGCCCGTCTCACAGGCCATGTCACCCGGGTCAAGGCCGCTCCGAGCACCATTTGGGTTCCCTGAGCGCGAGCACCGTGAGCCTGGTCAGCGCGTGCCTCTGCCCCAAAAGGCCCCAATTCCTACGCCCCAGATGGGAGAACCCCGGGAACAGCAGAGAACCTTGGCTGCGGCACAACCCATGCAGACGACCCAGAGCGAGGCTGCCATCATGGAACACAACGCGCAAGTGGAGCGGCAGAAGATGGAGATACAGCTGCGGGAACAGCACCAGCGAGAGAGGGAACGAGAACTTGCCATGTCGGATCGCCAGACGTTGCTGGTCAAGCAGGAGCCCGAGGTGGCACCACACCCGCACCACTACGAGCCGTTTGGCCATCGCCATCAGTCAAGCCTGGGCCAAGCCATGGGACGGCCACCGCAGGAGCCTGGACGGCCTCAGCCTTATCCTCAACAGATGCAGCAGCAGCAGCAGCAGCAACAGCAGCAGCCACCATCACAGCCAGTTCGGAGCTTGCTGAGTGAGCATACACCCGTACAGTCGCCACAGATGGGGGCTCCGGCCAGGCCTATCTCAAGACTCCAGCAGCGGCAGTCATCTGGTTCCATGCCAGACCAGTACGGTTCTGTCACTCCTCAGTCGGCCACGCCAGCACCGGCGCCAGCACAAGCATCTCGCCCGCCGGAGCCTCGCAAGACATCGAACATCATGTCGTTGCTAAACGATGACCCGCCGCCACCCCCGAAGCGAGTCAGTGATGTAGTCGGCACACCTGTGAGGCCATCGCCAACTCCACCACCCCAGGGCATGGGCCGTCCGTTACCAGCTCCAGGGCCACCTTCGCAGATGCTCCGAGACCCCGAGCCTCAGTATTCCCCCTATGCGCGAACCCCAACTGCCGGGGCATCGGCGATGCCGTCTCTCAAGCCATCATATGCGGATTCACCTCAGTCTCAGCACATGGGCCCCTCCAGGGCATCGATTGGAGTTGTGGAAGTTTCGGCAGCGGAGCGGGACTACTACCGACAGCATCCGTATCAACCAGGTCCTCAGCAAGGCGGGACAAACTCACCCCAGAGCTCACACCGATACCCCCCACCGAGCCAGCCAGGTTACCAGGGCCAGGCGGGATATCCAACACCGTACGGTGCGACGAGTCAGCCGCCGCCACACGGGGCATCCCCCACGATTCAGTATGCGATGCACCCGACAGCTTCCCGTTCCCGCGAGGTCTCTCAGGGCGGACGCGAAAACTCGTGGCCTCCGCCGGGCCACCAAGGGGGCCCGTCGACGCTTCAGCAGCCTCCCGGTTGGCACGCGCAACCACCAGCGAACACGTCTCAGCCTCCCCCGCCACAGCAGTCATGGGCAGCACATCATCCGTCGTCGAAGCCCGCTACCCCGGCTCCGTCGTGGGCGTCGGCGCCTCCGCCGCAGCAGCAGCAGCCACCGCCACACCACATGTCTATGCGAGATGACGGGCGTAGTGGCTACTATGGCTCGGCTGGGCCGCAGCAGCAGCAGCAGCACCAGATGCAGGGACGCTATGCACCCCCAACGTCTAGAGGCCAGGAGCCCGTACCTCCGCCAGGTCAAGCATACCGTGGGTACGCTTCTGCAGGCCCGGTCCAGCCTCGAGATCCGCGAGAGATGCCCCCTCGTAGCTACACGCCGGTTGGCTACGACGCTCGCGGCCCGCCGCCTCCAGGCCCAGGTTATCCCGGACCTGACCCGAGGGAGATGCAGATGAGGGACCCTCGCGATGGTAGAGATCCACGGGACCATCGAGATCTCCGTGACCCTAGAGACCTTAGAGATCCTAGAGACCATCGGGACCCCAGAGATCATCGAGACCCTAGAGACCATCGAGATCCAAGGGATCCTAGAGATCTCAGAGATCCCAGAGACCCTAGAGACCCTAGGGATCCTCGTGATATCATGTCACGCGGCTTGAGGCCGCATGAATATGACCGACATCCAGATCAGTATCGGAGATGAGAAGAAGAAGAGAGATAATGGGAGGTTTACTCGATCTTGTATATCACCCGTGTTAGGAGGAGAGGGAAAGACAATGGGTTGTGGCGTATTGCTGGGCAGGATTCCAATGTTTTTGAGTGGCAGAGCCAACGTCTTGTACTTATTGCAATATTTTGGCCATTTAGTCTGCATGTCTATCTACTGAATAGATGGTCTAGGAGATTTTGTAAATTCCAATCTCTATTCAAGCTTGTTGAATTCCCAATTGACGTGATATGTTGTTTACTTTGCATGCCTTGTACAGTAATAGTGGAACCTGTTAGCGTGGGTGGCTCAAGGTGGGGGGTTCTTGTTATCCCCACCAAAACACCAAGCACTCTACGCAAACGCGCCGACGTCAACATCAACGTCAACGTCAACCTCTGATCTTTGATTTTCGCGAGCCATGGCGTCCAACGCTCGCTCCATGTCTGCGGCAGGCACGCACGAGAAGACATACTTTGAGCAGCAGCGCGAGGCCCTCATTGGGGAGATTGCCATGGTCTGTCCTCCACCATCAAGGGTACCCCGATCCAAACCACGACTGGTTGACTGACGCTGCGCGAAACAGAGCTTTGAGCATGTTCTGGCCAACATTAACAAGCTGAACCGGTCGCTTGAGGCAGTTGTCGCGGTACGCTCTTCTTTCCCCCCCAGCAGGCTCCTCACGTGGATGGGCGCCAACGATACTGATACAACGACGTGGGTATAGGTCGGCAACGAATTCTCGTCGGTCGAGGCGCTTTGGTCGCAATTCGAAAACGTCATGGATCGCAAGGAGGATAACGCACAGGGAGAGCAGACGGACGCTGGCAAGAAGGAGGAGGGTGCGTGAGCAGGCGAGGCCAGGCGGTGCTGGCAGATGGATTGCTTTGATGATACCCAAAGAGACAAGGACGGCCAAGCGCCGAGGTTGGACAGGCAGAGCTGTCCGGACAAAAGGCCCCTACGCCATGACGACAAATGTGTCAATCTCCTGGCTGGCACAGTGGCCGCCGTTGCTGGCGGATTGGGGGCAGACGAATGACGAATTTGATGACTGCTACCTACACCAGCAAGATGCGCCATGGCCGTACGTCCATTGAGAAGACAGTTACTTCGTCCAGTTGAGCCAATCAAGTCGGGTCACGGTGGGAGAGACAATGACTACACCTCGGGTATATTCTATATGAATCATGATACCTACACGAGGGTCCATGCCTCCCCTCTGACGGTCTGCTTGCGATGCCGAGAGAATCTACCCAATTCCTATCAACATCCGGAAAGCAGCGGCCATTTCACGTCCCCGATACTAATCAGAGTAAAGTCATAAGACTTCTCAGGCAGTCGACATGCTCCAGCACGGGGCTGACTGACTATATAAACCAACTCTGCCAAAAGAATAAGCACATACGACCATACCTACCAGAGAACTCGGGATCCCGTCCGCTCTCCCATAGATAAGCTGGTAAGGGGCGGATTAGTAGTTGGGTCGGTGACGACCAGCGAATCCCCGCTGTTGTATGTTTTTGCCGTTCACGATGGTGGATGTCAATTTTTTGTAAAGTAGGGCTTTCCATCCAGCGCCCCTGTATAAGCAGAGTTTGCCGCAACACCAAGCACATACGACCATACCTACCAGAAAATACGGGATCCCGTCCGCTCTCCCATAGTCAAGCTGGTAAGGGGCGGATTAGTAGTTGGGTCGGTGACGACCAGCGAATCCCCGCTGTTGTATGTTTTTGCCGTTTGTTGCGACATCAGCATCTTTTTGTTCTTGTTGTTTTGGGGTGTCAACGAGCTTCAGATCCGGACCTTGGCAGCAAGCTACTGGCAGCAAAGCCAGCATACGTATGTACCAATGAGACCGGCGCACTTTTTGTACGTGTGGATGAGAAAAAAGGGGGGGGTTGGCAATTCAAGTATGGCCATGGAATATCTTGAATCTGAGTGGCTGCGGTTCGTGAATGGTCTAGATGTAAGAATCAACAGACATCAAAACTACTATACTACTAACTTGGGCCTGTTCGTGGTCTGAACTTCAATCATACCTATGATAGACTTACCGATGTAGATCAAACCACAATCCCTAATATTTGTATCCCATCGTCAAGTCTTTCTATCCCATCCTCTCCGTCTTCCTTTTCGTCTTCCTTCCTCGTCCACCACCCTAGAGCTCAAAGCTACGTAGCCCTACACCAACAAAACTAGCGCTACACGTATTTGAGTACATCTCTTGGACGCCAGTATTTCGCCTATTGCCAGGTGTAAACAGCAATTAAGTACCTGAATCGGCCTGGTAGTAAAATTCCCTGTTGCCATTGCCATCCGCTGCTCCTGCCCTGGCTCAATCCCCAAGGACAAGCAGAAGTCGGCCCCGTATCCGTGCTATTGGATCAACCCACAGCGGCCCCACGACATCGAAACTAACGTCTCGGGCGCTCCACTGCTGCATTTCTAGACTCAAATTTCAAGCCTCTGTTCAACAAGCAACTAAGCAGCGTAATTGGTTTAGTGGTAAAATTCTCCGTTGCCATTCGAGCAGCGTCGGGGAGCCCAGGGTTCGATTCCCTGATTACGCAGTTGTCTACCACCTCATCCGTGGTCTTCATCTTTTGCCGTTTCCTCTTCCTGGACTGCCCTCTTTTTTTGCTCCATACATTCATCTACGGTATGCGTGGCCCTTGCTACGTGGCGGTGGAGGTGTGAGGGAAATTGAGGCCCTACCTCCTTCCTCCCTTTCATGTGTTCCCAGTACGACAATTGATGAGTATCTTCTCGTAAAGTGTACCAATATTCTGCCATTTGAGTCGATGACTCTTACTTAACCTGGATGTTGTCTAGACAAAGTTGGCTGCACTCGTAGGGACTGATCAACTTGTTTGCTAGCATCTTCCCTGCGGCTGAGGTGTGGTTGCAATGGAGGGATCATCCAGCCTCTCGAGTGGTGCTTTTCTCTCCAGACCACAGCCTCCAAAGGCCCTCAGCACGCCCAGAGTCTGGGATACCAACGAGTCCATCTTTCGCTCAATGTCACAATGGAATAGTCTTTGTGGGCTTCGTTGGGATGTCATCTTTTTATTACCCGTTTCCTACCTAATGTATGCGATATTCTGTCTACAGAAATGCTCAAAACAAAATACAAAGTAAAACGAGACAAAACAATAAACCGTGTATAAATGACAATAGCTCCTATTTCTCCTCCCAACCCGAGGTCGCCTCTATATCCTATGACCGACGCGCCCTCTGCTCCAGTGCTATCGTACTCTGTTGCGTCCTTTGTGTGTGTGTGTGTGTGTGTTTCCCCCCTCGCTCGTTCAATATGCTCCAAGAGGTCGAGGGAGCGCTTCCCAGCGGCCTCAGATCGTCCCGTCCAGCGACCTCGTTCTCGCCCATTGTAAAAGAAACAACAAAGAACAGATGGGGTGCAAATCGTTATCAAACAAATTTCATGCCATGGTCATTACAGCTGATTTTATGCCGGTGAAGCGGGGCCCCCGACGCCGTCGTCGTCGTCGTTGTGATTGTTGTTGTTGTTGTCGTCGTCGTCGTCGTCGTCGTCATCTGCCCTCTCTAATATCGTCCCCTACCCTTTTCCCCTGTCAACAGAGTCGATGGGAAGCGGGTAAGAAAGCGAGCCCAGTCTCAGACAACGCCAAGCCAGGGTCGTATCGCCTCGCGCTCAGAGAAACGCGCACTTTCTCTTCTTTCTCTTGGGACCGACACCCGGCATCGATGTCCTCTTCTCTCCCCCACCCCTGGATGGCGGGGCTGCTGAGGCGGCCTCGAGCGTTCTCCGGTCATTGGCGACGACAGTGAGTAGTGCTCGTTCAAAGATTTCGTCAACCCCTCGCATTTCTTTACTGCTGCACTCCATGTACTGAGCGCTCATCTTCTTGGCCACAGCCATGCCCTGCTCGGTGGTGACGGGGGTGAGGCCCTGGGTCTTGAGCATGTCGATGCATGTCTTCTTGTAACGGAGATCGGACTTGAGGGCGACGAGGAACAGGGGCGTATACGGGCAAAAGTGTAGGACTTCGGGGTACCACTAGAGTAGAAGAGAAAAGGGCAAGGTTAGTTTCCGTCATCTCTCGAGTTTTGGGGGACCTGGTTCTCCCTTACCTTGTCGAGCACATTATCGAGCGAGTTGGGGCAGTCGATGGCAAAGCAGACAAAGATCAGATCCGTCTCGGGGTAGGAGAGCGGCCGCAGGCGGTCGTACTCCTCCTGGCCGGCAGTATCCCACAGCGCAAGCTCCACCGTCTTACCGGTCGGAGGATGGGTAGGGTAGGTGATGTAGTTTTCAAAGACGGTCGGCACGTATTTCTATTGGGTTGGATGTGTCAATACCGGGACCAGTCTTGTCATGATCTGGAGACTGTTGGAAACTTACCTCGGGAAAGTAGCCTTGGCTATAGCTGATGAGGAGGCACGTCTTGCCACAGCCTCCGTCGCCGACAACGACAATCTTCTTGGAGTAGGTGGGCGCCTCTGTCGTGTGGGTGGCAGCCGACTCGCGGCCCGTTGATGAGCTCATGGTGGTGCTGACGGTGCCCTCGCTGGAACGGGTGCGCTGTTGACGTCGGGACTGGTCGTGGCTGGACTGGTCGTAGTACGAGTTGTGATACTGGTACGATGATGCCATGCTTGAGTGCAGGGGCTTGATTTTGAGCGTTGCGAGGGCGACCTTGTCTCGGGCGTCGATCTTGCTCCAAGAATAGCGGGGGCCCTTTTGCGTGGAGCTGGAGCTGGAGCTGGCTGGAGCTGGAGCTGCGTGGCGGGTAATGAATGGCAATGCAATGCAATGCAATGCGTGAGGCGGGCGACGGGCGGAACAAGTAGGACGAGTCCGAGGGAATGCAGAGGCAGCAGCAGAAGCAGCAGCAGGACAGGACAAGATCGAGAGTGACGAGGAATGAAGCCGGCGCAAATGATAACAAGGTGGTGGAGGACAGGCCAAGACGAGGCAAGGCGATCGGCGGTGTGTGTGTGTAACTGTACGTATACTGGCTGGCTCTGGTCTTGTTGTTGATCGATGCGATGGACGGACTGCTATTGATTGTTGATGTGGGAGAGAGAGGGTGGATTTTCGAGAAAGGGCTGGAGTTTTGGACTTGGGAGAGGCTGCGAGGTGCTGCGAGCGAGCTGCATAAGCGCCTGGCTGACCTTCCGTTGACTCTCTTGTTGCACCGCAGGTCAGTTGGCAGGGCAACGGGCTGTTGTGGGTGGCATCAGGATGACGACAATGGAGTTTGGCTGCTTCTACCAACTCAAGTCCAAACGCAATGCGATTGCGGGCTGGCGCCGATGAGCCTGGTCCGTGCACGGCCGAGCTTGAGAAAAGACGCAAATTTCACACGTTGCTGAAGCATACCTTACTATCCTATGTAAGCATTCGCATTCACGCTCGGGTTCACGGCTCAAGCTCACATTCACATTTGCATTCTCTCAACTTCTCAACTTATCAGCTCCCTCACCTCCTTGGACTCGATCCAACTTGAACCAGTTCTTTCTGGACACCCGAGAAGCCGAGCAGCAAGCAAGGGATCCCCCAGCCATGGAGGTCCAAGCCCCCAGCAAGTACATCACCCTCGTTTCCGCCGATGGCTTCGAGTTCGTCGTGCTCCGCCAGGCCGCCATGGTGAGCCCCATTATCAAGGGCATGCTCGACGTGAGGAGTACGTGAAAGAAGCGCCCGTTCCCCTTTTCCCCTCAAAGCTCTCTCGCCGCTCACATCCGATGCAGGCCAGTTTGCCGAGGCCAAAGATGCGCGATGTGTCTTCCAGGAGATGAGGTAGGTCCAGCGCCATTCATCCTATCCATCCACCCACCCACCCAAATCCAAATCAAACTATGGGCGCTTGCGTGCGCTACGTGGCTGGTTCGTCCCCTTGTGCGTGGGTTGATGAGACGAACAACTCTTCAATGCTTTGCTTGACAGACCCGTTGCGCCTCTGTGCGTCCTGGGACTGGCTGATGTCCCAACTACACTTGACCTGACCACGTCTGCACTTGGGCTGCTTGCTGGCCCCGAGACACGCAATCGCTCGCAGCACAGGCCAGAGGCTGACAGGTCGGCAATTACACAGCGCCATGGTCCTGGACAAGGTGGTTGAGTACTTCCACTATTGGTACCGCTACCGCAACAGCGAGGATGTGCCCGACATGGACATCCCCGTCGAGCTGTGTCTCGAGCTTTTGGCTGCAGCGGATTATCTGGGCCTGGATCAGTACGCTACGCACCCGTTGCCGACGTCGCTCACTGGTCTGCATGAGATGCTAATTTCCGCCAGGGCGAACATTGGCATGAAGTGAATGAGGGGAAAAAAAAGCAACGAGAAGCCCAACAAGATGGGCCTCTGCAAGCATTTGCAAGCATTTGCTGGCATCTACGGAGTAATAGTAGTAGTAGTACTGCCATCTGCTACTTACAACTCACTACTGTGGTGGGTGGGGTTTGCCTGCATTGCATAATAACTGGGGTTGGCTGTTTTAGGATGGTAAGCTTGCTACCTAGATTTCTCCGTCTTCTTCTTCTTCTGTTTTTTTCTCTTCCTTTCTCATCACAACATGCTCCGCAACACGATTCACTTGACCCAGCTGGGCTGGCAAGCGTTTCATGGATGCATCAAGAATGCGACGACGTAACGAATTACGACATGGAATTCGCTTGGCTCTGCCTTTGATTCAAGACTACCCTGCTTTTCTTTCATCCACCAGTGAAGGTAGCAGAGATGATCAAGTCTCTGTTCTGCTCTGCCCCAAGCTGGGGCTTCGTGAACTGCTATACAACACAAACCCCCATTTCAGCATATACGTTCTTCCCTTCAACTCCTCCGTGGGTCGAACGTCTATTAGAGATGGAAGATTGATGCAACCCTCTCACTCTGCGTAGCTCAGTTGTCGCATTGAGTGCTCGCTTTTTCTGCAGGGCAACATACAAACCATGGACGTCAGTCTTTTGTAGTAACGCATGTTGAATTCCGTAGCTCTCCTGTCCAGTTGTTTCGGCACGTCCTATCCGACTTGGAGGTGCTCTTATAAATACGTTTCGGCTTGAGCTGCAGCTTGCTCAAGCTGAAGTAAGCTACCCATGTCGATATTTTCTCGGCCGGCTGCACTCCATGTATCTAGAGCTAGGCGGCTTCAGAGCCACAGCTGGCCTGCAGTGCCCATGATATCAAGTTGATCAATACATTATACCTTGTCTTTGGCAAACATAATCATTTCAAGACTTTGCCATGTGCTGAGTCTGAGTTTTCGACGTCAAAGTCGTCGCGCGGCTTGTGCTTGCCTTGTTGCTCAGGTTGCTCACCATCCCCCATTGTATGATAAGGCCTGCAAGCAACGTTCTGTGACTCAACTCCACCATCATCGCCATCGCCTTCACATCATCCAAGCGAAATGGCCGCCAACACGTTTGAGACGCAAGGCGTCCGCATCGCCGTCGAAGGCTGCGTACGGCTTCCCTAAACCTTCGCACCTCCGATCGTCTGACTAACAGGTCGTTTCATCCTCGTAGGGTCATGGTACACTCAACGCCATCTATGCGTCCGTCACCGAGTCCTGCAAGCATCGCGGATGGGATGGCGTGGATCTCCTCATCATTGGCGGCGATTTCCAGGTGCGCTTCTTGACTTGCAGTTTCGTATTTGTCTTGTATTCTCATCCCGTCTTCTTCTCTAGTCCGTCCGCAATGCCGCAGACCTAAGCGTCATGTCCTGCCCTGTCAAGTACCGTCATCTCGGCGACTTTCCCCAGTACTACTCGGGAGAGCTCAGGGCCCCGTATCTGACCATATTCATTGGCGGTAACCACGAGGCTACCTCACATCTGTGGGAGCTCTACTATGGGGGTTGGGTCGCCCCCAACATCTACTACCTTGGCGCCGCCAACGTGCTGCGCCTTGGCCCGCTACGTATCGCCGGCCTTTCGGGCATCTGGAAGGGCTTCGACTACCGTAAGCCCCATCATGAGCGGCTGCCATTCAATAGCGACGACGTCAAGTCCTTCTACCATGTCCGAGAGTTTGATGTCCGCAAGCTGCTGCTGGTGCAGACCCAGGTGGACGTGGGCCTGAGCCACGACTGGCCACGGGCTATTGAGAGACACGGTGACGAGGAGTGGCTATTCAGGAAGAAACCCGCATTTCGAAGCGAATCCAAGGATGGTACCCTGGGCAGCGTGGCCGCCGAGTATGTCATGGACCGCCTCCGACCTCCCTATTGGTTTTCTGCCCATATGCACATCAAGTTCCCGGCTGTCAAAACGTATAAGCCTAATGATGAGGCAACTGAAACCAAGCCTGCTTCTCCGGCAGCCCTACCAGTTCAAGAGAACAACCCCGATGAGATCGACCTAGACATGGACGACGAGGACGACGTAGACGAACCGAAGCCCGAACCTGCCGAGGCTACAGAGGCAAAAGCACAAGAGGACGCAGCCACAGTATCAGAGGAACTGAGGGCCCAGCTTCCCGCTTCTTTTGCCCGTCCCCAGGCACTACCGCCCAAACGGACGCCAGGTCAGCCGGTGCCAGCTGGCATCACGAACACCGAGGTTCGTTTCCTAGCTCTGGACAAGTGCCTCCCGGGACGACACTTTCTTCAGCTCTGCGAAATACCCCCCTTCAATCCTGCAAGCAGCACGGAGCACCCCCCTAGCGAGAGCTCTCCTCGGTACCGCCTCCAGTACGACCCTGAATGGCTCGCCATCACCCGAGTCTTCCACAAGACACTCGTTGTCGGCGACCGGTCCGCACAAACTCCGCCCGATCTGGGCGAGGAGCACTACATTCCTCTGATTGAAGCAGAGAGGGCGTGGGTCCAAGACAACATCGTTGACAAAGGCAAACTTGGCGTTCCGGACAACTTCCAGGAGACTGCGCCGCCCTATGTAGCTGGTACCCCAGAGATTGTCCACGAGCAGCCCGAAGAGTACACAAACCCTCAGACAGTAGAGTTCTGTAAGCTTTTGGGCGTCGAGAACCTGTGGGATGCGAGCGAGGACGAGAGGTTAGAGCGAAAGGCACGTGGACCTGCGCCCTCTGAGCAACGAGGTTTTCATGGCCGTGGCAGGGGAGGAGGAGGAGGGCGGGGGCGAGGAGGAGGAGGAGGACGAGGCGGACGAGGCGGACGGGGTGGACGAGGCCGAGGATAAAGATGATGAGATGACAATGTTCAGCTTGTTTTCAAGCTTGAATAGTAGTAGCTGCTGCTTAGCAGTCAAATGACGAGCTTCTACATTATAGTACTCCCTAGTATTTGTAGAGGTGCATGTTATGAACCAGGAACGGGAAACGTCCAGACTTTCCAGTACGGTTTGGCAAAGGTCCACCAAGAACACCGGCTTTCCACTCGTTGAATCCATCTCTCTTCCACATTGGATTTGCTGTTTAGGTTCGAGCCTCCAAAACCCAAACCCAACATGGCATTACGAAGACCCATGTCAAGACGAACCATGAATATCCCAGATGTCAGAGTGTCGATAAACTCGGCATGTCCCCTCACCATTTCCCTAGGTCCATCTTCTTCATGACCCAGCGCAGAGCTGAGTGACACAATGAAAATGAGGAATGAAATCAAAAATTCCGCCCACTATGGCCCCGAAGGACAATAGAGCATGGATTGACTCCGCGATGTGCAATGCAGGTCCTCCAAACTGATAGCCCCAATTCTTGAGCTGGGGATATCTAGACAAGGTAAGTATGAAGAAAAGAAGAAGGAGAAATGACCAAAGAAGAGGGCGAGCAAGGACAGATTATATACTCGTCAGGTGCAGGGGTCGTGGCCATTCTGCCGGGCGGTGTTGCACATGCTATCAATTAGGCAGCAGCGGCCAGCCAGCAGCACCTTGCTTGCTTTGCCTGCCTTGGAATAAGGCAACGACGCCAAATAGACTTGCTCTCGACTTTCTTACTTGAGGCATGTAGACATTTTTGGTTGATTCTTTGTAGCTGGAGACTGGAGTGCCCTTATTCCTCTGGCAGGTCAAAGCTCAATAAGCATATGTCAAGGCATGTGAATACGCAGCAGGCACCTACCAAGGGCAATCAGATTTTGCCATTTCATTCCAAGATTGCACCAGCCGTTGATCATTGATGCGACAAGCACACACCTCACTCACTCATCACTTGATGTCTAAATGTACCGTAGCAATCACACCTGAAACGCGCTACAGGCACTGTGCGCCCTACATGCAATGATTCGCTGGCCACCTGGCAACCGTACCGATTAGGCAATGAGGTAAACAAGCACCGCCACCAATCCCCATCCGCCAGCCTCGACCCTCGATCGACACTGGCATCCTTATTTAGCTATCAACACCACAGCTCCAGACTCCATCCGCCCGCAACCTCACAGCCATAGCCATACACGTACGCCCGCACATCTCTGCAGCGCCATTCTGCATCTCGCTCGCCCTCTCTCCACTGCTGACCGAAAACCCCTCTGGCAAAGGACCTCGTTCGTCATCCCATGACATGCATGCCCAACCACTGATTGCCCCGCTAACAGCTGGAATGTAGCATCATCCTCGCTCGCTCGACCTTGAACGCATTGCTTCGGCCGCCGTCGCAATGGCTCAGTTCTTAACCACCGTGTTGGTCTACCCGAATATCCTCCCCTGCCCGTCTTCGCTCGCACCGTTGTCTCCACCATGTTCCGATATCTCAGTCCCAAGTCTCTTTCGACCATGACACAGATGCCAAGCACCATTATCCCCGTTTCTCCTTCTGCAGACCGCCCTCTTCCTTCCCTTCCCCCTCCCCCTCGCTGTCCTCCTCCACCTATTCCACCTAGAGCCGCCGATGCCAAGATAGCTGCTGACCCCGAGACCGTCGTCAACAGTAACCAGCGAACGAAGAACCAGTTCCGCGCCCGCCCTGGAAAAGCTGGCGCCGCCAGTTATCAGCTGCGACAGTATGCCGAGGTGACACTGGGTGGAGGCAGTCTGCGCAAGGTGGTGAAGCTGCCAGAGGGCGAGGACGAAAACGAGTGGCTGGCCGTCAACAGTAAGTAGTGTCTGGCAAAAGTGGCTTGGCAAGTAGCCATGGGCAGTGCTAATCGATTTGTTGGCTAGTGGTGGACTTTTACAACCAGATCAACCTCCTCTACGGGGCTATCACCGAGTTCTGCTCGCCCAACTCCTGCCCGGATATGAAGGCAACCGACGAGTAGGACGCGCATCCCACATACAATGTTAATCGCGAGGCTGACAACGCATAGGTTTGAGTATCTCTGGCAAGACAACGATACCTACAAACGACCGACAAAGATGGCAGCTCCAGCATACATTGAGCATCTCATGACATGGGTTCAGTCAAACATTGACAACGAACAAGTGCTACCTAGCAAGATTGGTAACTACGCCCAATGCCTCTTGTCTAATCCTGTTGTGTCAGATCTAACAGGTTCCCTTAGGTGTTCCATTCCCAAAGTCCTTCCCGGCCCTTGTGCGACAAATATTCAAGCGCATGTACCGCGTCTATGCCCACATCTACTGCCACCACTACCCTGTGATTCGCGAGCTAGGCTTGGAGCCGCACCTGAACACCAGTTTCAAACAATACGTGCTGTTTGTTGACGAGCACAGTCTGGCTAGTGGGAGGGACTATTGGGGCCCACTTGGTGACCTCGTGGATAGCATGTTGCGTAGCGACTGAGAGGATGGCTGCATAGAGCTTATTGACTACAAGCTGGGGTTTGGGAGTTTTTGGGCGTTGGGATACGGCTTTAGAGGGTAATCATTGTAATGGTATGCGGACAAGCACAATGTGACGGATCAAGGGATCCCAGGCGACTTGAACCAAAGTCGCCCTCCATGATGTGCTCTAGAGGAAATCACGTTCAAAAAGTCTATGAACTGAATAGCAGATCGAAAACTTGACCGCTTGATGTTGAATTCACAGAGCAAAACATTCAGGCTGCGAAGGGAAGTCTACATAGTTACCTACCCAGGTAGTAGACGAGGATGATTGTCGAGACAGGTTATGTAATCGCTCCGAGGTTGATGCCTGACAGCGCCCAGGCATCAAGTCCCGAAAATTGCCGAGAGCAACAACCTCCAACATCGAAAACCCGGAGCTCAACGACGTAGCCGAACTCCATCACAACCCCATCCAATTCCGTCTCCATCAGCCGCCATGTTCTCGCGACAGGTCCTCCGCTCCGTCCGCGCCGCTGCTCCCCAGCGCGCCCTCGCCCTGCGAGCCGCCCCTGCGCGATCCTTCGCTGCCGCTGCCGCCCCCAGCGAGGTCAAGGCCCCGATTTCCGTCTTCGGCGTCGACGGCACCTATGCCACCGCCCTGGTACGAATGCCCTCTCCCTGGCCCTCCGAGTTGCGGCAGCGCCTTGCCCGATGCCATGTCCGCCCGATTGGCCCCTCGGCCGCCCGCCTCCGACTCGCAAACCCTCCCGCCAACCGATTCCCGTAACGACCCGTCGCCGCTGACATTTTTTTGCGTCAATTTAGTACACGGCCGCCGTCAAGACCTCGAGCCTCGATCCCACCGCCCAGGCCCTCACCAAGCTCGGCCAGCTGCTCGACAAGGACACCAAGCTCGCCTCCATCCTGTCCGCCCCCACCCTGACCGCCGAGGACAAGACGGCCATTGTCAAGGAGCTCGCCAAGCAGTCCGGCTCCAGCAGCGAGACTGTCAAGAACTTCCTCGACACCCTCGCCCAGAACAACCGACTCGGCCTCCTCCCCGGCGTCGTCGAGAAGTTTGGCGCCATCATGTCCGCTGCTCGCGGCGAGATTGAGATGACCATCACCAGCGCTCAGGTACGTCCTTCTCCCTGATCCCTCTCGCCCGGGACGGCCCCCTTTGGGGATCGTCTTCATATCCATCCATTGCGGACAATCGCCACGGCTGTACGCCGTCCAAACGCGTCGAATCGTGAGAACTGACCTCGTTTCTCTTTTTACAGTCCCTCGACAACAAGACCATCAACCGACTCGAGAACGCCGTTGCCAAGTCCTCCTACGTCGCCAAGGGCCAGAAGCTCAAGGTCCACAACACTGTACGTGCCAATTGGAGCAGTCTCACCTCAACCCACCAGGCCTCTCTCTCCTCTTCCAGCTCGCTAACGCTTCGCCCTTTACCCAGGTCAACCCCGAGATTGTCGGCGGCCTCGTCGTCGAGATTGGCGACCGAACCATTGACCTCAGCGTCTCCTCCCGCATCGCCAAGATGAACAAGCTCCTGACGGACTCCCTGTAAAAATAGCAAACACCCCCTCACCAGCCAAACCGCCTTTATAACTTTAGTTTCCTTGATTCGTCTTTTGGCTCAATCGGCATATGCCTGCCCGTTCACCGCCATCCACGGCCCGGGCCAGTTGGGCCACCCGACTTTGTATCCATTGAGCGGCCTGCATTGCTGCGGGGAAGGGAGAGATGTCGATGGAATGATTAGTGTAGGAGGTTGTGCATAGGATGCGGAATAGATGCAGTTGCCCCCTCTCCCTACAACCTCGCAAGGCTTGTCCATGTGAATGATTTCTTAGCCTCACCATCCATGGTCGATGTGTAGAGAATCTTCTGGCAGCTACATGGGCGCCTTGACATGTTTTCTTGCGACAGACGTTTCCCAACCAGGAGCAACCTCGCGAACCAACTGGACAGGACGACAAAATCACGTTTCAAAGGACTACAGTAGATTCAATGTAGGGACACCAGAGGTCCTTCTGGGAAATCCTGACAGTGTTGGCCCAGCCTGCGATCTATGGGCGCTTGGGTGCACACTTTTCGAGATTCGAGAGCAACTCCCACTCTTCTACATAATCTACGATAAAGATGAGCTATTGGCAGAAATGGTACGGTTCTTTGGTAAGCTGCCTGAAAACTGGTGGGTCAACTAGGAGGCACGCTAGGATTTCTTCGACTGTGACGGCAACTGGCTACGGGAAGAAGAAGAGTGGTCTCTTGAAGTGGCACTAAGTAAGCCTATCGAGGTTTTTCACTCGGGTCCTAAATATAGTAAAGGACCTTTTAAGTCACTGGAAACTCCCGAGACCGAGCAGAAGATGATGGCAGACCTGCTGTATAGGCTATTTCGGTATAATCCTCGAGAGAGAATTAGCACAGAGGAGGTCTTAGAGCATAAGTGGTTTAGTATATAGCTTGTGATTAATAGCTAAGTGACTGGTCGCCGATATCCTTTCCTTGAAGCAACTTTATAATAACTATATGAGCTATAGTGAGCCTTCTTAACATACGAGGGCTATGAAAGGACTACCATATACCTTCGCTGGTCGCGTGGCACCTGAAGGTTACTTAAAGTTAATAATCTACTCTATTAACTAAAGGTTTAAGATCGCCGCCTTAATGTCCTTCCCTGATCTTAAGCTCTTATCTTCCTTCCACTCGTACCTCTATCGCGATCTTTATCCCTACCGTCTTTCCCCCTCTTTCTATCCTACAACCGCTTTTTCTTTTCCTTCCTCTTCTTTCTTCTCTTATCATTACTCGCTTCATTATCAGGGCTTAGCAGTATCGTAGAGCCACCATCTAGCCTCCAGTAAAGTACATACCATGCTTCTTATGCACGCAAGGAAGCGTTCGAGAAGCGGATAGTAACATGGGGAGTCGGATCAGGATCGTACTAGCTAGTCGTTGGGTGAAGCCCGTTGCTATATCTAGTCATAAGGTTAGGGCAGTGAGCTCGAAACGATTGAGAATACCTACAGAACATGCGCCTGATCGAACTCAACGACCCCTGCCGACGTTTGAATACTCGCGTTGCCAGCTGTATTCACCCACTCGTACAATATATAATAGTAATCGCGGATGAAGTTCTGATCACATGTTTCTTCGTACGTGACTTGAACAGCCATTTCTGCTAACAGTATGGGCGTGTGTCGACTTCTTGTAATGCGAGTAAGCCTGTCAACCACTGGCAGGTGAGAAATACAAAAGGTAATGCGAGAGTAGTGAGCATGCACACAAGCTGGCATTATATACATTTGCGTCGTAAACTGGAAATGCAGACATCACCTGAGAGTCTCGAAGCCGTCAACCAACAAGTTTCATCTATAAAAGTAAGCGCCGTGGACAGCCAGTAGACAGCCGCTTGCAGAATGGGTATGATCTGGTGATGGCTGCAGTTGGTCAGCCCTGAAGTGACACTCTAGCTACCCCCGGCCGCGTATCATCTCGGTCAGCTGTGGGACCGGGCCGAAGGGATGTGTGACCCTGTCCATTGTCCAAAGTATTGGTGTGGCTATATATAGGCGATACCGACAGCGTGTAGAGAAGTACTTAGGGGTATGCTGCTAGTAGCAGTAGCTACGCTAAGCATCTCATTCTTGCCCTTCTACGACTTAATGGTTGCGGAATATAATGCTACACTAGAGATGTAGGAGGAGTCGAAGGAGACGATAGATAATGGGATAACTAGTAGTTATCAATATAGCAGCCTGCCTACTTCATCTCAGGCGCCAAGAATTGCAGCCCAGGGCGACTAGGGTTACTAACAATAGTCCACCTAAATATAGATACCGAATCATGAAGTAGGTAGTTAGGTATGATTCGGCGCTTAATACTTTTACATCTAGTGTTAATTTTACCACAACTCAACATCAGCGGAAGGTCATATGACTTTACCCAATCAATCGTAAACTACCGCCAACCGAAAGTATACCGGAGTAAATTTAACTATCTTCATTCAGTACAATCCCACTCACCTTACCTCACTATACCCTGCGATATGTCTAGCCAACATCCTAACACCACGCGAAGCCATGCTACACCTGACTTTAATGCTCCAGACCTTTCACCTGCCGCTCTTGTCTGCAATCCTATGTCTAATCTTCTCTACGACCAAGAAAGGATTACGCGGTATCGGCCCGGGGGGTACCACCCCGTTTCTCTAGGCGACACATTCAAAGACGGTCGCTATAGAGTTGCTCACAAACTTGGATGGGGCGGCTTCTCTACCGTCTGGCTTGCCTGGGATAATGGGTAAGTGGAACACATTGCCTCTCGCACTAGATGCTAACAGCCGCCAGGCTGGACAAGTGGGTAGCCCTGAAGATTGCAACTGCAGATAGCACGGGCTCATCTCGCGAGGTTTCGACTTTGCAATCGTTGCAGCTCATTGGCGCTTCAGACTACATTCCTCAGTTACTCGATCACTTCACCCATACCGGACCAAACGGACTTCATCAATGCCTGGTTACTGAACTTCTTGGACCATCTGTCGATACAGTCGTTGCCGACTACCACACGGGAGGAGAGCGCCTAGACTCTGAAATTATTCTCATGATATCGAGGCAGCTGTTACAAACAATTGCGTCAATACATGAAGCAGGCTACGGGCATGGAGGTACGACGCATTGCTCTGCTCTCGAGATGGCTATGGACTAATGCAGCTCTCTGTGTAGATATCAGCGGTGCAAACATGGTATTCACGGCTCGAAAACTAGCTCAGTTACCTGAAGAGGAACTATTCGAAGTCATTGGAGCTCCCATCTCGACAACATTGTCCCGTGTGGACGGCAAACCTCTTGGCTCCAGTTTGCCGAAACAACTGGTCCAGAAGGTCGGCTGGGACGACTGGATAGACGAAGATGAAGAGGAAATTCGTCTGTTGGATTGGGGCGAGGCTTTCCTGCATGGTGCAGAGCCTGCCAAACTCGCCCAGCCAGGGGACCTGAGAGCTCCTGAAACTCTCTTCACTGATAGATTTGACTACAGGGTTGATCTATGGCCAGCCGGCTGTACGGTTTGTATTCCCTAACCCTATAAAAAGCGAATTGCTCAAATAGCTTACTACGACGCTAGATTTACTCGTTGGTGTTTGCTGCCAGGCCATTCCAATATCTAGGAAACGATGATGTCCTCATTGTACAGATGATCCATTTCGTGGAAGAGCTTCCTGCGGAATGGCAAAGTACGTGGCAGACGATACAAGACCGGTCGGGTCGTAGTTATCCTCCTATCGTGGTAAAGGAATCCAGATTAGAACGTATGTTCCGGGAAATGGTCGATGAGCCAGAGCTGAAGCCTCTCCTACCTGTCATCCAGAGATTGATGAGGTTCTTGCCTTCGAAGCGCATATCTGCAGCCGAGGCAATAGCATTGTTATAGGTAGTACTTAGGTTCTAGTCTTAACCACGCATACTATCGGACAACCTACAGCGGTCTCCAATTTTGCCCGACTCTTCGACGATACTACTTCCTTGGCTAAACCCAGAGCATGTCCTTTTTGCGTACCCCGGTCCGATCTGGTCTAGTTGTCTGTCCGCTATAGCTACCTAATCTAAGGAATTCCTACTAATCATGCTCATGGCTTAGTCTCGAACTCGTCGTCGTGACCATAGTAACCCGGCTCTTTTTCATCCTTGAATCTGTTGAGCTGGTCCGAGATGTAGTGATGCATATGCTCATCAGCCTCTGTCCGCTCCTTGGCTCGGTCGGGGTCCTCAAGGCGGACTGAGTTGGTGGTCGAACGAACCTCGTCGTCAAAGTCGCTGCGAGCACCAATGGAGCGGGCGGTAGACGAACGTCTCATCCGAGGCATTCCAGAGGTGTGAGGAGTTCCCTTTTCTACTGACCGCTGGAAAACGTCATCAAAGTAGTGCGCCATGCCGACAGAGGGCGTGCGAGGAGTTTGAGGCAGGCGACAATTGACACTATCATAGGTTAGCACATTATTGACACATTCAAGTACATCATCGAGGAGACTCACCCTGTGTCATGGATCATACGAGCAATCAAACCAGTCCAACCGCACTGGTGGGTGGCGCCCAATCCTCGACCGGTATCTCCGTCAAAGAACTCATGGAACCAGAGATAGTCTTTCCAATGTTCGTCAAAGTCAAGACGATCATCCCCGGCATTGATGCTACGTCTGCCGTCGTCGGTGCGAGCAAACAGGTGTTGCAGGCGGTGCTGGATTTCCTCAGCCACCTTACCCAGGTGCATGTAGTCTCCACTACCTGTCGGACACTCGACTTGGAATTCGTGTCCGTAAAAGAGGAAGAAGCGTTGGAGCGACTCAACCAGGAGGAAGTTGACGCAAAGCCAGATGGGCCCTCTCCAGTTACTGTTGCCGCCGAACAGGCCAGTGTCAGAGTCGCCAGGGACGTATCCCACCGCAAACTTTTGTCCATTGACATCCATGGAGAAGGGATTCTTCTGGTGGAACTTTGACAGGGATCGAATACCATGGTCACTGAAGAACTCGTCCTCGTCGAGCATGCGCTTGAGGATCTTTTCCAGCCTATCCTTGCTGACAATGGAGAGCAGGAGCCTGTTCCCCTTTCCTCGTTTGCGGATGCTGGCCATGTTGCGCTCGGCCAAATCGCACCGGTTCTCAATGAACCACTCAACCCTCTTCTTGAACGAAGGCAGCTTGTTGAGCAGCTCTGGTTCAAGAGTTATGGTTGCGTAGAGCGGGATCAGACCCACCAGCGACCGGACCGGCAGCTGTTGAATCCAAGGGCCACCCCAAGAGATGGCATCATAGTAGAAGCCATCTTCCTCGTTCCACAGCGACTTCTCATCTTTGTTTTCGCCAGTTCGGAACGTCATCGCGTCGCTGATGAAGATGAAGTGCTCAAAAAACTTGGAAGCAATGTCTTCGTAGATGCGACGGTGTTTGGCCAGCTCAAGAGCAATGTTCAGCATGGACAAACAGTAGAAAGCCATCCACCCGGTGCTGTCAGCTTGCTCCAGCACACCACCCGTGGGCAAAGGTTCCGAGCGGTTGAAAAGACCAATGTTGTCCAAGCCTAGAAAGCCTCCCTCGAAAACGTTCTTGCCATCAGCATCCTTGCGATTCACCCACCAAGTGAAGTTGAGGAGCAACTTCTGGAAGACACGCTCAAGGAAGTCGAGGTCCTGACGACCATACATCTTGCGCTCAATCTTGAAGGTTCTGAAGGTGGCCCAGGCATGGACAGGAGGGTTGACGTCTCCAAAGTTCCATTCGTAACTGATGTTATCGTTAGCATCTGGCCGCGGCAAGGATTTGGTGGTAGGATACGTACGCTGGAAGCTGCCCGTTGGGGTGCAGATACCACTCCCGAGTGAAGAGGTCAAGCTGTTTCTTGGCAAAGTCTGGATCGATCATTGCCAATGGAATACAGTGGAAGGCACTGTCCCAAGCAGCAAAGAATGGGTATTCCCACGAGTCGGGCATGGACAAAATGTCGTCACAATGCATGTGCTTCCATTGGCCATTTCTGATGCTTCGACGACTGGCGGGCGGAGGAGGTTGTGTGGGATCACCGTTTGCCCAGTGGTCCCAGATGAACAGATAATGCTGCTTAGTCCACATCATTCCTGCAAAGGCTTGTCTCTGAATGTTGCGAAGGTCGTCTGCCATGGGAAGCGGGCTCATTCTGTAGTAAAACTCGTCGGCCTCCTCCTTGCGACTATCAATGACATCGTCAAATTCCTCCTCGTCGAGGAAGGAATCGTCTCGTTTCGTGAACCGGAATCGGACAACTATAAACAAGGTTAGCCACCTGATGATCCAGCTATGGTTCTGGGCATCAAAGCTTGCCTGCGCATTCGCCGGGGCTGACACCGCCGTCCTCATTGAAATTGTACCAAGCAGCACACTTGGTTCCAGTCTTTGCAGGGTTGACAGCGTCCTTCTCGCCATTGACGATGTATCTGTGGAAGCCATCCTTGACATAGGGCTGTTCGTTTCTTTGGTCGTACAGGGCTTTGAAATTGGTGTCGTTTTCGGTAAAGAGCAGCTGCGGCATGACATCCTGGCCGCTTGAGCCTACTCCAGGCGAGGGTGAGCATAGGACATGACGCTCGCCCAAGTTCCAATGGCTCGATTTGGCAACATTTTCTTCATGGAGTTTGATGGACGGTTTTCTGTCCTCGGGCTCTCTGCCCCAACTCCAGGTGTTGCGAAACCAAACCTGGGGAACAATGTGTAGAGGGGCAGGATCGGGGCCTCTGTTCCAAGCCGTGACACGGAAGAGCATCTCGTCCGGGTCATCGGCCTCCTTTGCAGTTTCAATGAAGATATCCCAGTATCTGTTGTCGTCAAAAACACCAGTGTCTGTGATTTGGTATTCCGGGTCCTGTTTTGACCTGCGCCCATTCTCCTCAATGAGATCTTTGTAAGGAAACGATTTCTGGGGGTACTTGTAAAGAAACTTCATGTACGAGTGCTGCACAAGGTGTTAGTGTTTCGCAAGGTAGGAGGAGGTCGAGGAGTATTTACCGTCTGGCAGTAAGTTAGCACTTGTAGCTCACATGAATGCGTGGAAGAGGAATGAACATACCGGAGTGTTGTCGACGTGGAAATGGGCTTCTTTGACACTCTCTCCATGATTGCCCTGGGGGTTGGAGAGGCCAAAGAGGCGTTCCTTGAGGAATTCACTGAGAAAAGTGTCAGCACATCATCGTGCAATGACAATGGAGCAACAACGCACTCCTCTTCGTTCCAAAAGCTGAAGCCAATGTTCTGCCAGCCATGCGTGTCCGACACGCCAGCAATGCCGTCCTCTCCCCAGCGGAAAGCTCGCGACCGGGCGTGATCGTGCGGGAAGTCTGACAGAGCGTATTAGAGCAAGCTAATGGTATGGTATGGAGAGCGCAGGAAATTCACGTACGACTCCAGGCGTCGCCGTCGGGGCTGTAATCTTCTCTCACTGTGGCGGGGGGTCAGCAATTCGCTCGTAATGCTCCCCACATTGAGCTTGGGCAGCTTGCCTGTAGCCCACTGTCGCTCAGCGACATAAGGACCCCATTTCTTCCAGTATTTGGTACGGTCGCGATCCTCCTTCAACCGCTTCTCCTCCTCGGTGAGGAACTCATGGCCGTCAAAGACAACCATGACGCGAGCTTCTTTGGTGGGCGCGGAGAGCTGACGATCGGGGCAGCGGGGCAACAGAGGGGAAGTTGGAGATCAATTGAGGGGAACTAGCGGGGAAGCGGTAAAAGGTGATCCGTCCACGACAAGCACGACAGACGGCGCAATGGAGGAGCCTGGTTAGGGGAGAGCTGAAGAGGTCGAGAGATGAGCAAGAGGGAGAGGGAGGAAGTGAAGGAAGCAAAGAGAAGAACTGGGAAACGGAGGGGAAAAGAGGCCTGCAAACCACCCAACCTCTAGGTCTAGGTCTAGGTCCAGGTCCAGGTCCAGTCTAGTGTTGACGCAACAGAAGGAACGGAACTGTGGATTCGGCAAAGCTGCGAATCCCGTCACTTGCGGCAAGGGCGTACTACCACACTGCAGTAAGTCACTTACTTACAGTACCTAAAGTAGGCGAGCCGCAGCTGCAACGGCAGGCAGGTATCGACGTATTCTCGCAGGCCCGGCTCCTAACAAAGTCATGGCCTATCTTGGCCTCAACCTGATAACGACGGGCTCCGCAAGACTGCATGCATACCTACCAGCAGCTCACGCCTCACGGCTCGAAAAACTCCACCTCGAGCCCCATCTTGACAGAAGCTAGAGGCTAGAGGCTAGAGGCGCCTTTCCCAGCTAGCTCGAGGCACAGACAGACTTTGCTGCCACTTGACGACACAGGCCGAGATAATAGCTCCCATCCCAGCCAGTCGGATGTCTGGAGCTTGTTGAGCCGTTTTGTTTTTTTCCTTTCCTTTTCTACAGCTGCTCTGCTGTTAGGTGGGCGCATTCCAACACACCTCGAGTAAATTTCTTTCCATCAGGTACCAGTGTCGATTGTCAACGGCTGGTGGTTGTGATGAGTACCATGCAAGGGCATGCTGCTGAGTGCTGATACCTACGTACCCCTGAAGCGGCCAGCGGCGGCTTGCAGCAATGACGTCTTCACTTGTAGGCGACGCGTCGATGCGATCCATACGAGATAAGACTTGGTTGGAATCAAGGCAGTAAAATCAGGTCTCTTCTGAGTAAGGATTCGGACCTCATCACAATAGGTACCTGAAAGCCTGGGCGGTCTGTCATTTGGTAGCAGCACGATAAGGTGCTGTAACCATGCCAAACAATGTAACGTGGCTGGCGCTGGCTCATATGTAGGCTTGCCCATGATGAATGCTCCGAATCCCCCTTGACTTGAGAAATAGCCAACTTTTTGTTCCAAACAACCATCGGAAGCGACATGGACACAGCGCTCAACTCTGCATCGCGCACATGCCCGTCCAGTCTGAGTCACTATAAAGCGCACCCAGCTGTTTATCGTACAGCAGATGCAGTTCGCTAGAAACTGCACGACGGCCTAGCATGGATGATTCATTGCTGGGACGTTCCCCTCAGCTTCTCCTAGCCTGAGCATAAACACGCGTATGGGCATGAGGACAATTCCAGGCAAGCGATAATGCATGTGATAATCGCTTGCCCATCCATTACCTTACAAGGGGCCAACCGCCTGTACTTAATTGAGCCGCCTCAACAACCTACTAAAACCCACCCACAGTCAGTCAGCCTTCAAGTTTCTGTCTCGACCTATCAACTGCTTCGCTGGTTTACGGTGACTTGCGTCGAGAAGCCAAGAGCCTTGGCATACAAGTTGTCCTTGGATACGCGACCTGAGATGACAAGACTGGTTGTGCCTTGTCATAGCCGGTCCTTATTGGTCCAGCGATCACCCCTGTTCCCCAGACTCGTTAGTTACTTAGGCGCAAGCAATAACGCTGGGCGGCCAAAGCGCATCCACTGTCTCGTCCGTCTCAGCAAGTCCCATCACCAAATGCCAGCTCCGCCACCAAAGATTCGTGGCTTCATTCGCACTTTGTCGTCACCCTCAGCCACATTCTCGACCTCTAAAATACCAACAACACGATCGCGTCGACTCGGTACAATCCTATTTCATCGCACTCGCTCCCGAGATTCGCGGTCCTCGTTCTCTCTGTCCAGCATTATCATCAACATCAGCATTCGCATTCGCATCCATACGACGCGTCCGATTTTCCGCCATAGCTCCAGCCGAAGCTCCCGCAAATATCTCTACGCCCCTAGCTGGTCCTCTTCCTCGAGACCTTGGTCGCCATGGCCGACGCCGTATCCTCTTTCCTTCGGAGGGTGGTTCTAGAGTCTCCTCCTGGAGAATGGGCCATGACCCAGCTCCGTGAGCTGCTTATTGGAGCCTTGAAGCAGGGCCCCATTCCTCAGCATGTGTCATTCGAGATGGACGGCAACAGGCGATATGCTCGGAACCACCGCATGGAAACGGTCGAGGGACACCATCGTGGATTCGAAGCGCTCGCTAGGGTATGTGCCCAATGCACTAATCTTCGTGTTGAGGGATGTACTAATACGCCGTGGGTAGATCATGGAGATCTGCTACAAGTGCGGTGTCAAAGTCATCACTGTCTATGCATTCAGCATTGAAAACTTTAACCGTCCAAAGTACGAAGTCGAGGGGCTCATGCAGCTTGCCAAGGTCAAGCTCGAGCAGCTCACCAACTACGGCCATATCCTTGACCGCTATGGTGCCCGCGTCCGTGTCTTGGGCCAACGCGACATGATCCGCGCCGATGTTCTTGAGGTTGTCGACAAGGCAGTCGCCCGGACCAAGCACAATAATAAGTCGGTACCCCCTACGCAGCAACGTACCGCAACCATCCATGCTAACGAGCAACTAGAGCCGTACTGAACATTTGCTTCCCGTATACCTCCCGAGCCGAAATGACGACGGCCATCAAGTCGACGGTCCAGGAGTTTCTGGCACCTACGCCGCCCAAGACCACTCCATTCTCCCCGTCCCGCATTAGGCAGAAGATCCTCTCGCGGCAGTTGGATAGCCACGATGGGCTGCCAACCATTCGTGACGTTTCTCCAGAAGATTCGGTAGCACTGGATGGGGATGACGCACAGGAAGATGGCGATGGAGGCGACTCGTCTCCGACACTCCACCCAGATTCACCCTCTCCTCGACTACGAGCTCGCAACAGCTCAAACAGCATCTCAGGCTTGCCCAACCCTGAAACCATTACAGTCGAAAACCTCGACAAGCACATGTACACAGCAAGCGACCCTCCCCTCGATATGTTTGTTCGAACGAGCGGTGTTGAGCGGCTGAGCGACTTTATGCTCTGGCAATGCCATGAAAACACACAAATCTTCTTCATCGACACACTCTGGCCAGACTTTGACCTGCAGCACTTTATATGGATTTTGCTGGAATGGCAATGGCGGCAAAAACAAAAGGATAGAGAGGCGGGTGCACCAGCGCGAGCACGAAGTGTTAAAGGACGGCATTTGGATTAAACAGACACGATGATACCCCCAGCTCACCATGCACAGCCATAATGGGACGTGGGTCCGTAGGTAGCTAGGTGTTGACGTATGATTTCCATTTCTCGCGAGGAGCTTGACGATTACAGCAGGAAGAAGGATAGATTTGCTAGGTTTTAATGAAGAGAAGCGGGGATACTTTCTGCCCATATGCAACTTTTGTATAGCTGTCGATGAATCTAGTTCTTAGTTGATTCCTGATTAAATGCTTGGGAATAGGAATAGGTCATCATACCAGTTCCGTTGATTCCATTTGAATGTATAGCACTTTGGTAGATCGATTGGCGACACAGCGACCCCGGAGCCAATGACGAAATAGGGCGGCGGCTTATCAGATAAGGCTCTTATTAGCCCAGGACGAGAAAAAATCCTACCACAAGACGGCCGGAGTTTAATTCCCCCGCCGACTAATGGCGGAACTTGCCCGCGGCTGGGGACGCCTCAGGCCAAGACGTGTTTTCAAACGTGCTGGACGTGCCAGTGGAGGTACCTAGGTACCTGGGTATTCCGCCGCGGCAGTCGAGCGCTCGCTCCCCAAATTCGCATGGAGGATACCTCTAGCGATCTGCCTCTTGCTCACCTCCACCTCTCCCCTCCGCATATTGTTTCTCCCAAGCGGCATTTGAATCGAGCACTCGGCGCAGAATGATCTAAGGCCTCCTTTTCTCTGGCTGTTTTCCCCGTTGCTCCTCCATCTCCCCTCCTCGCGTCTTCCTCCTGTTGCGCTCGCTGCCAGCTCGTTCCACTCAGACCAGCTCGACTGGAATTGTCGCCCATCCTCAAGTCTCCCGACATCGCCCACGATGAAATCAGCCAAGGCGCCCTCGGTGGATGGGTCGTCGCACCGGCGGTCACAGCCCGTCCGCCAGACTCGGACTAATCCCCCGCGCAGCTCGGTCAATCCAGGCCGCATCGGCGGCAGAGACTCGGTCGGCGCTGGCTCCCTCAGCGACCAGCCTATCGACATCTTCCCTGCAATCACCCACTTCGCCGACTCCATAACGGCTCTCCCCAAGGAGCTCGTCCGACACTTTACACTCCTCAAGGAGGTTGATGCCAAGCTCTTCGCACCCGAAGATCAGCTATTCCGCCTCGTCTCTGCCGCGGTCAACTCCCCTCACCCCGGGCAACAGCCAAACGATGACGCTGCGAGCAGCAATGCCGCCGCTACCTCGGCGCCGGTCACTTCTCAGAACAACTCTAGCCTTGCTACCCCGAACAACGGGCTGCAGACGATTCCGCCATCTCACGAGACACACAGCGCGTCCGTCTTCGACCCTTCCAACCTACCTCGGCGGCACCTGTTCCGTCAGACGGCGGTCAAAATACAAGAGATGCTGGTCTCGCTCGAGGAGAAGAACCACGTCATATCGACAGCCAACGAGGCTCTCCATTCCCAGCTAACTCGTATCGACGACGTGTGGCCACACCTCGAGAGCGAGTTCAGTGAAGAGGCCAAATGGGGAAGCACTTCACACTGGGCATACCCCGATAACCGGACCGGCAAGGTATCGCACGCCGAACGCAGTCGGCGCGATGGCGCGGCAGCTATTTCTGCAGCTGCCCAAGCTCTGGCGGAAGAGGCAGCCGCTAGAAGCGATGCCCGGAAGCAGGCAGTTCAAGCCAAGAAGAACTCGAAGAACCAGCACCACCAGGACTCGGACATTGACGATCACAAGGGCGAGGGGGCTAAAAAGTCCCAGGGGAGCAAGTCCCGCAAGACAGCAGAGCAAAGCAATGTTGGATTGGGCATCTCTACGACAGCCCCGGCCAACGGGAACCCTCCACAGAAGCGACGCAAGGTGGAAAAGCCCACTAACGGCGCAGTACCGGCCGAACGTGCTATGAGCACCGTGTTTGGCAATGTGGCGCCCAAGACGAAGACGACCAGTCCCCGAGGGACGCCGGCGCCCGAAGGCCCCAAGAAGCGCAAGGCGCTTCCCACGGGGAGCGGCCAAGCCAAGAAGAGGTAAGCCAAGAGCTATATTCCTTCTCCCGTGGAGTGCAATCCTAACATTTATATCCAGCAGAAACGGAGCTTCCGGCGCGTCGCCCTCGGCCGCTTCTTCCCCGGTCCTTTCTAATCTTCCGGACCCCAAGATTCCTGCGCGACCATCTCCTGCGCCGACAAGCATCCCTCATCCCGCGCCTACCCGAGCGCGACAAAACTCGATACAATCAACAAACGCGGAGAGTGGAAAGGCTCGGCCGCCGCCTGCAGCGTCCAATAAGCCCAATGGAAACCCGGCGGGCACCCCAGACCAAGCGCCGCTACCTACCAACTGGCCTCGGCCCGGACAAGATACCAAGGTAATCAAGGAACCCAGCGTGCCGGTCAAGACGGAAACGACGAAAAAGGACACGGAACGGACAGAGCTCCCTTCAGCGCCGGCACCCGCTGCTAGCAAGAAGGACAAGGCGGAAGAGCATGATCGCAAGAGTGAATCGCTGCCCCCGGCACAACAGCAAAACCCAACAGTCACGACCAAGAGCGGGCGGGCAAGCAAGCCTTCGACGCCAGCACTTGCATCCTTCCAGGATGCGTCACGATCGCGGTCGTCGCGAAACTCGGAGGGCAACGGCGCCAACAAGAAGAACCAAAAGAAGGGCAATGGCTCAAGTCTGCTCGCAGCAGCTGGACAGCTGGTAGAAGAGGATATGGGCAACAACATGCAGGGCGACGACGACGACGGAGACATTGATGCTGACGAGCCTACCTACTGTTACTGCAACGGGGTCAGCTACGGAGAAATGGTGGCTTGCGACGCAGATGGATGCCCACGAGAGTGGTTCCACCTGGGATGCGTAGGACTCAAGGTCGCGCCCGGATCCAAAGGTCAGTTTGCCATGTTCAACTACTGGGCGGCCGATGATTTGCAAAGCTAACTGTTGGCAGCGAAATGGTATTGCGAGGATTGTAAAGAACGGCTCAAGATGGGGGGTAAGAAGGTCAATGGGCGATAGATTTCTGGGCTCGGCCAGCCAGCCAGTCAGCCAGCCAGCCCAGGCGGCGGTGTATAGGCGTTGTGATTTTCAATTCCATTCGGGGCTACAGACACATCATTGGCCTTGTGCGCCATCATGTGCTCCCCGCGAGCGGACCTGGGGCGATGGATAGCGTTGGCTTTGACAGCATGCGCATGAAATGTTAGAATCCGAGATGGTCAAACGTATGTACCTAGCGACCTAGGGAGTCAGGGACCCAGGGATATGAAGGTGGTCAGGGGCGTTAAGTGAGGAATTGACAAGTGCGGGGAAGCCGGTAGAGGTCTGGACACTAGGGTAGTAGAAGAAGCACACGCGCACATACCCCGTACAAAGTCGAGCGTCTGTTGTGGTATTACTGGTAGTGGCAAATGGAGAGAGATAGGGCAAAAAGTCACGATGCCGCCCTTGGTGGTTATGGCCGAGACAGAGGATTAGTGCTTCCGGCGGTGGTGGTCACGCGGCGGTGGAGCGGGCCACTAGGCGCAAAGGTGTTAGGTAACAGAAAGCCCAGCTCCTGACCGAAGTCGTAATAGCAACCCGGGTAATGAGCATCGTCGAGTTTGTGACTGGTCGTCGGGAGCTGTCATGTAACTTTGGGTCCCCAAGGATGGCCGGCGCAACGGGGGGGGGGGGGGGNNGGGGGGGGGGGGGGGGGGCATCATGACACCAGTGTCTTGACCTGCCAAGTCGAGGAGCAGATGGATGCTACGCGGCCCACAGTGTCTCTGGCCCTTTGGAGCAAGGATGTTGGGTTCCCCCAGTGCAGTATGGCTAACTAGAGTCCGGATCGTAGGGCCAGGCCAGTGTGGCTTGTGTGAGCGACACCTTCTTTGGGGAGCTTGCCTAGTGCTAGCTTGATAGCTAGAAGCCATCTAGACGCGTGGGCGCCGGTTTTCCTGGGGGAAGGGCAGTTGGTTGTGGGCTTAGTCGGATGGCATGCCGAATGGTCTGATCTGATCAGCACCCCGCAAAATAGTCAATTGGCAAGCCTCAAGCAGCACGGGGCGAATTGCGCACCCAACACGAATGCATTGTGTACGAACAGATGAGTTGCGAATTTGGGGGAGTGATGTGATGTGATGGTCCGAGGCCAACAGCCGGAAGATACCCTTGTAGACTCTGCTGATGAGCCGCTACGTAAGAGGTGCAAGGTATGACGTGCCGTCAACAGGGAAAAAGGCAAGGGAAGAGGGGGGAAAAACTAAAATCTGGGGTAAAATTAAGGTAAGGTACGTACTTGCAGTACAGAGGGTCAGGGGCCCAAAGCAAAAAGAAGAAAGCAAGGGCCTCTCCCGTCCAATCCCAAACTTATTACCGTGGATACATGGATACAACAACTACTGTACGTGCATCTCGCAAAGCGCTGGCTGCGGCAGCTTGATGCGTCGGACCCCGAGGAGACGAGGAGATGAGGAGAGGAGCCAGCGGTGGCCAGGTCGCAGATGTGCGAGGGAGACTTGCTTGGCACGATGCCTTCTGTCGCTGTCTCCTTTGTTTTCCCTCTGGAACCCCTGGAGTGGTGGCACGTGCAGCTGGATTGGAGTCGGATGTTGTGTTTGCAGGCGCCTCCTCCATCGTAAGGTTCCGTCTCGGAGGAAATGATACGAGGCGCCTCGGTTTGTGTACGACAATGGAAATGGTAATGGCATTGGCGGCGGCTCTGTCAAGAATGGACTTCTCCTTGCCACAAGCACTGTACAAACTATGTACAAAGCCCAGCCGCGGGCCATCCCATCACCGACCCTACTGGGTAAGTACTAGCTCGGTCTCGGCCTCGGGTTTTGTGCCTGCTTCCCGTCAAGACCGATGACCGGTCCGGTGGCCGGCCGTAAATACCCAAATAGTCATCGTCACTACCGCAGTTACGCGGTGAGCGGCCAAGGCAAAGCAAGTCTTGGGCCGGCGCCAAGAAAGGGAAAAGACACGCCCCTTGCTTGCTAGGTCCCGTGGCCAGCAAACCTACCTGGGCTTACCCAGGCTTACCCAGGCACTGTATGCAACTGCAAAGTGCTTGTTGCAAGTTGGAACGGCGACTTCGGCTTGGCCGTAGCTGGTTGTCTGCGGCGTGACTGACTGTCTGTGACTGTGCCGAATGACCACGCAAAACCTCCATCCAGCCTCGCCTCACTCAGCCCCTCGCCTCACGCTGTCTTTCTTTCTTTGCTTGCCTCTGCTCGCTGTTGAGGCTGTCAGACTGGCCCTCGCGAGATGATGGCATTTGACAGCCTGCAACGCCATGGCCCATCCCCAGGTTTCGCCTCCTGTCGGCGCGGAGAAGGAGGGGTCTTGAGGTTTCCATTACCTACAAGATGCATCCATTACGTGTTCACTCGTGTCGCGCCATGTCACCATTCTGGAGGCTTGGAGCCATTCTCATTACCAAATCCCCATCCAATCTCCAGTCGAGTCGGGGGCCGATCTGACAACGTACGTCCAACAGACAGAATGCTCCCGGGGGCCATGTGCCCCCTGCCACAGGGCCTGAGCAGCCGTGGCTCTGCTGTGATAGTGCCCACGTAGCGCGAGCGCCGGCTCCAGCTCCAGCTCCAGCTCCCGACTCCAAGAGAGACAGAGAGAGAGCGCCAGACAGCTTCGCTACCATTGACCAATGCGCAAATCGGGTGGTGCTCACCTGACGGGGTCCCATTTCCATTACCCAATTTCGAGCCATCCTGAGCTAATGGAGCCAGCACGGTTTGCCAAAACGTCCCTGGTGGCGTCTCCGCGGACCCTCCTTAAGCCGCCGCCGCCGCAGCAGCCCGCCATGCCAATTGGCATATATCCAGCCCAGCCAGCCAGCCAGCTCTCGCTCTCTCGCCTCGAGAATCGTCAACTCGCGAAACCCGCAAGATAATACCAACGCCACCCTTTGCTCCCGTGCATCTAACCTGTACTTGTCTCACCCTGCTCCAGGCTTATTTGCCCGACACTGCTCCTTTGAGCCTCCCCGCTTGCTGCCGTCTCGTCTCGTCTGCCTCGATTCCCGTTACCTAACTTTGACGTTTCCGGTTCGGGTGACTAATAGAAAAGGGCCTACGCCGCCGCCTTGCCCGTCTACGACCACCACTACTCCCTCTACCACCACTCCCACACCTCTCCACCACATATCACACAAAAACCCCGAGCGACTGTTGGAATTTTCTTCTTCCTTTGTCCTCTTCATCCTCTTGTCCAAGTGCCAAGACAACAGGGACCTTTCGCAAGCCAGAATCAGATAGCTGCGGCATCTCCCACCGGTCCACTTACACGCAGCTCCGACTTCGCCATCGCCACCCTCTCTGATTCCAGTCGCATGGCTGTTCCCCTCGTCCCGTCGCGCCACGAGGTGCCTCTGCCTCTGCCTCTGTCTCTGCCTCTGCCTCTGTCTTTGCCTCACTCCCAGCCGCAGCCGCAGCCTCCTCACCTTGATCTTTCTGCTCTGCTCAAGGCCAAGATGTCGCGTCCCGGCTCCCCCAGCAGCAGTGACAAGACGGCCCGCTCGTCCTTCTCCTCGGTGCGAGAGAACGACGACGGACTGGCCCAGACGTTCACGCGCTCCAAAATCTCCTCCTACACACAAGGGGCGGAAGAGGTATTCGATGAATCACCCTCCGTTGAGATTGCACAGCCGTCCTTTCAGGCTCCTCTGACGCAGCCTCACAGTCGGCTTCATGGGTTTTGGTTCCCGGCGGATGGCTTTAAAGGATGGAAGCAGATCCCCATCAAGGGCAAGGCCGCCAGCAGGAGCTGCGAGGACCTCCACAAGCTATCCTTGACGTGGAGCTCCCCTGCCCCGACTGTCAAGCCCGTGCCCAACAGCTACTCGACGGGAACATCCCCCATGGAAAGACTCCCCAGTGAGGTGCTTGGTACGTTGTCCACCTTTGCTTTCCCGCCTTCGCACCCATCCCGCTGACCTTCACCTCCTTAGGTGCCATTATCGATCTCCTCGTCATCGAAATCCCACCCAACGGCCTCACCACTCGCAATGCTGATCTCATGGCCCTCCTCCTGACCTCGCGATCCATTCATGCTGCGACTCTCAACACGCTGTACCGTCACATCACCATCCCACACTCGCGCATCTTCCGCAAGTTCCTGGCCACGATCAACGAGTACCCGGCGCTTGCCTCCATTGTCCGTCGCCTCGACTTTAGCCACTTCAACCCCTCGACCATCTTCTCCACCGCCAGCGAGCGAGCACAGACGCGCAACTTGACCTCCGAGACTCTCCTGCAATGCTTGGAGCTGACTCCCTACCTCCAGGAGTTCCTTGCACAAGAGTACATTGATGAGGATCTTGGCCCCGATGTTCTCAGGAAGCTGTTCACGGACATGCCTCGACTAAAGGCCCTTGACTTTTGTGGTTGCGCCTCCACCTACTTCAAGAACTCGTTCAACACTTTGCTCGAGGGTCCGTGGCCCGAGACGCTGTCGCTCAAGCGAGTCTCCTTTCACAAGTGCCTCAGCTTGCCCGCTGCCGTGTACGAAACCATTCTGCCTCGTTTGGACAATGTGACCCATCTCGACCTTGCTGGTACACGGGTCACGGACAAGGCGCTGATGAGTCTGCCTCAAACGGCCAGACTTACTCACTTGAACTTGGCCAAGTGCAAGGAGCTCTCGTCCGAGGTTGTGGTCAAGTTTATCACAACCCACCCGTCCGTTACTCGGACCCTGGTCGTCCTGAGTCTCTCGACCAACGCCAGCAGCCATCTCTTGCTGGGCAAGAGCGACATTGACGCGATTCTTCCCCGACTCCCTACCACTCTTCGCTCCCTCAGTCTGAAGGGCAGTAGGATGGACCCTTCTCACCTCGCACTCCTTACTCCACTCCTGCAGCACCTTGAGGAACTTGCCATCGGACGCGGCCTCGACTTGGGCGACATTCACCGGCTCCTGTTCCAGGACGGGCAGTGGATCCCGCACAGCCTCCGATATCTCGACATCTCCGATCTTGACACCATTATCGGAAGCGCAAACGCTCTGTTGGCTCCTGCGTCGTCCCCACTACACGTAATTGAGCTTGAGGAACGTGCATACGAGCGAGCCGCTAAGCTCAAGAAGAACATTGAGCGAGTCGGCTGGACCCCCAAGGAGTTCGGAAGCCGATATTGGCTTGTGCGGCTGAACTCCGACGGAGATAACGGTGCCCGGTGGTGGAAGCTCGGCGCCGAGAGCTGGGGTATGAGGAAGATTCCGGTCGCAAACGCCGACGTCGGAGGCATGTACGGCACCTTTATGTTTGGACGACGACTCTAGGCCTTGAGCGCATGCCTGGCCAGAAGCGTGTCCACCAATTCCCGCATCTCTACTCATGTTTTTGTGGTTTTTTTTTCTTTCCATTTTGGCCGGTGTTTGGGGCAATCTTCATAGCTGGCGGTTCACTACGGAGCAGAGCGTTGATTTTGACGGTAAAAGTCATTTTGATACCAAAACGATACCAAAGTGATAGCATTGCAAATAGTGCGGAGAAAAGAAAAAAGTAGAAGTTTCGATTATAGGGTTATAAATAGTTATGATAAAAGGCGTCAATAGCATAGCACCAGAACAGTTGATAAGTGTATTGGTTGTGTAGGTCCCTGTCTTGCGAACTTGTATCTCAACATAGCTGCACAGAATACTGCTCCATGCCCTATTACAGTACGTGAAGTGCTGAGTGGATTTAAGCTTTTCGTAAATCCTAGCTGCACGCAATGATTCCATTCACGATTGATGGGGGTACCTGGGCATGTTTTGTTCCGGGATTGCTAGCTCTCAGTCTCGGAGCTTAACTTACGGAGTACAAGTTGGTGAACAAGTTGGCCACCCCGAAGGACCGTTGTTCCGGCTCCTCGCGGGGCCGGGGACCACGTGACTCGATACCGGATAAACCAGGCTCCGCAGAACGTGCACCTGCGACGTAACCACGCTTCAGCTTGCGTTGCCTCCCTGGCAAGCTTCAACTCAACCAACGTCCCGACGGGTTTCGGTACGTCAAGCTCCATCGCCATGGCTCCCAAACCAGACACCCCGTTCCGCTCGGCGGACATGAGCATGGTGCAGCTCTATGTCTCCAACGAAATCGGCCGCGAAGTCGTCACTGCCCTCGGCGAGCTTGGTCTCTGCCAGTTCCGCGATGTAAGCCTTGCCTTGCCTTGTTCCATCCAAGCCCGGCGAGTTGGATTGGATACTAACGCGTCACCGCCTTCCAGCTCAACGAAAACGTCAGTGCATTCCAACGTACATTTACCCAGGAGATTCGACGCCTCGACAATGTCGAGAGGCAGCTGCGTATGTTGATCTCATTTCCTCTGGTCAATGCGGCAACCCCGTCCCCCTAACAATATGCGCAGGTTACTTTTACGCCCAGATGGAGAAGATTGGAATCCCCCTCCGAAAGCTCGATCTCGACGTCGAGAGGCTCGCCGCACCATCCACCTCGGAGATTGACGAACTCACGGAGCGTTCTCAGAAGCTCGAGCAACGCGTCTCGGCACTTAACGAGAGTTACGAGACTTTGAAGAAGCGCGAGGTCGATCTGACCGAGTGGCGTTGGGTCTTGCGTGAGGCTGGCAGCTTCTTTGACCGCGCCCACGGAAACGTCGATGAGATCCGAGCGTCGACCGATAACGATGATGCTCCTCTTCTATCGGATGTCGAGCAGCACCAAGGAGCTGCCGATGTCGAGCGTTCCTTCTCTGGCATGAACATTGGCTTTGTTGCCGGTGTCATCACTCGGGACAGGGTCGCTGCCTTTGAGCGCATTCTCTGGCGTACCCTGCGTGGAAACTTGTACATGAACCAGTCCGAGATTCCCGAGCCTCTGATCGACCCCACCACCAACGAGGCTGTCAACAAGAACGTCTTTGTCATCTTCGCCCATGGCAAGGAGATTCTGGCCAAGATCCGCAAGATTTCGGAGTCCATGGGTGCCGAGGTGTACAGCGTGGACGAGAACAGTGACCTGCGTCGCGACCAGATCCACGAGGTCAACAACAGACTCGACGATGTTCAAAATGTTCTCCACAACACCCAGGCAACGCTCCAGGCAGAGCTCAACCAGATCTCCCAGTCTCTGTCCGCCTGGATGGTTTTGGTTTCCAAGGAGAAGGCTGTCTACAGCACCCTCAACCTCTTCTCCTACGACAGCGCGCGCCGCACCCTCATCGCCGAGGCTTGGTGCCCTACCAACGATCTGCCTTTGATCCGAACGACACTGCAAGACGTCACTAACAGAGCCGGCTTGTCTGTGCCTTCCATCATCAACAAGATCCAAACCAACAAGACCCCTCCGACGTACCTCAAGACGAACAAGTACACTGAGGGTTTCCAGACCATTGTCAACGCATACGGTACTGCCACATACCAGGAGGTTAACCCTGCGATCCCAGTCTTTGTCACATTCCCGTTCCTCTTTGCTGTCATGTTTGGTGATCTCGGCCATGCCCTGATCATGCTGTTTGCCGCGCTCGCCATGATTTACTGGGAGAAGTCACTGAAGAAGGTCACTTTTGAGCTGTTTGCCATGGTCTTCTATGGTCGATACATTGCTCTTACCATGGCCGTCTTCTCGGTCTTTACCGGTCTCATCTACAACGACATTTTCTCCAAGTCCATGACTATCTTCGAGAGTGCTTGGGAGTACGAGAAGCCTGAGAACTGGCAGAACGGTACATCCATCACTGCGCATCTCAACGATCAGGGCTACCGCTATCCCTTTGGTCTGGACCACGCCTGGCACGGTACTGAGAATGACCTTCTCTTCAGCAACAGTTACAAGATGAAGATGAGTATCATTCTTGGTTGGGCCCATATGACCTACTCGCTCTGCTTCTCATTCGTCAATGCTCGCCACTTCAAGAAGCCTTACGATATCTGGGGCAACTTCGTCCCTGGCATGATCTTCTTCCAGTCCATCTTTGGCTACTTGGTCGTCTGCATCGTCTACAAGTGGTCTGTTGACTGGCTTGGAACCGGACGACAGCCTCCTGGCCTCTTGAACATGTTGATCTACATGTTCTTGCAGCCCACGAACCTCGATGTGCAGTTTTATCCTGGACAGAAAGCCGTGCAGATTATCTTGTTGCTGTTGGCTTTCATTCAGGTTCCCATCCTGCTCTTCTTCAAGCCTTTCTACCTGCGATGGGAACACAACCGTGCTCGCGCTAAGGGCTACCGTAGCATCGGTGAGACCAGTCGTGTTAGTGCCTTGGACGGTGACGAGGACGATACTCAGCCCAATGGACACGGCGATAGCTTCGACGAGGATGGTGAAGGCGTTGCTATGATCTCCCAAAACATTGACGAGGAGCATGAAGAGTTTGAGTTTAGCGAGGTCATGATCCATCAGGTCATCCACACCATTGGTAAGTCGGAAACGGAAAATGACAGACCTCAGCTTCGGAAACTAACTGGCTATAGAATTCTGCCTCAACTGCGTTTCTCACACGGCTTCCTATCTTCGTCTCTGGGCATTGTCGCTCGCCCATCAGCAGCTCAGTATCGTGCTTTGGAGCATGACTATGGAGCCTGCGCTGACCACTGGTGGCGTTGTTGGAGTCATCATGATTGTCGTCTGTTTCTTCCTGTGGTTCTTCCTGAGTATGTCCCCATTCCCTCCCTGTTCCCAGCTCTACCCCTCTGTACTGTGCTAACTATAGTTCTAGCCATTGCTATTCTGGTTTGTATGGAAGGTACCAGCGCCATGTTGCACTCGCTCCGACTGGCATGGGTCGAGTCTTTCTCCAAGTTTGCCGAGTTTGGAGGCTGGCCTTTTGCGCCCTTCTCGTTTGGCACTCTGCTAGAGGAGTCGGAGGATTTGAAGGACTACCTGGGATAATAGGGCCGTGTGGATTAGTAAAGTTGTATTCATACATTATCAGAATAGTAGACTGTTTTCCCCTTTTGTATGATGGTTCAATTTAGTGCAACACTGCATCCTAGAATCTACTATTTTTCTGTTTTATAAATCCTTGTCTCTTGTTTTGAATTATCCGAGAAATCAACACGTACATGAAAACGTAGAGCCTCATCCCCATAACGGAGCCGTCACCTCGACGGCGCGCTCCACCACTGCGCGCACTCGGTCCGCAAATATCTTATTGTTACATTCAACCTCCAAGTCCTCGAGCCATATCGTTGCCGACATCTTGTCGACCTGGACGGATACGCCCGGCACGGGGATGCCAATCTTGTGCAGCCGCTCAATCTCCTTGCGCTGCCTCTCCTCGAGCTCGCCGTCTTGGCCGTCCTTGTCCACCTTCATGGCGTCGTCATCGCCGTCGGCGTCGGCCTGCTCGTCCTGGGGTAGGGGAGGCAGTTTGGGCGTCGCCACGGGGGCGACATTGTCCTGGCCAAACTGGGCCTCGAGGAACCACAGCAGCCGCTCGAGGCGCTGTTCGGGGGTCGGGGCCGTGTGCGGGTTCTTGTCGGGCAGCTCGTGCGAGTGGGAGTGCTTGGCCGAGGACCGCTTGACGGCCGCGGGGGAGCTCTCGACGGAGAAGAGGACGGCCATGACGGAGTCGGCGATGCCGTCGTTGAGCATGTTGCCCTCCCACTCGAGCTCGACCTCGCCGTTGGTGCGGTACCGCACCGTGACGCAGCCCATGACGAGGTAGGCGGCCACCAGGCTGGCGACCTCTTCGTCCGCCTCCTCCTTGTGGAGCTTCTTGTCCTCTTGGCCGGCTGCGTCTCCGCTGTCCTGGGCGCCGTTGGCTCGGTGCATCTCGGGCAGTTCCTCAATGGTGCCAAAGGTGCCTTCGAGCGCCCAGCGCACCAGGTCGATGCCTGCAGCGCTGAGCGTGAGGCGCTGCTTGCAGGTGATGGTCGTGGTGTTGAGGCCGGCATACTCGCGCAGGTCCTCGGGAGCCATGAGGGAAAGTTTGAAGTCGTTTTGGACGAGGACGCCGGTCAGCAACGGGCCCGGGGCGGTCGGGTCCGTGGGCGTGTCGCTGGGCGGCGGGATGGCGGCGAGCTTGCCCACCACCTTGGCCGTCTTGTCGGCCTTGAAAGGGATGCGAAGCTCTTCGCAGTTGCGTGGCGAAAAGACCTTGACCTTGTTCGTTTTGCTGGCATTGAGGGATAGCAGCTTGGACTTGAGACGCATCATGTTGTGCTGCTCGCCGTGGACGAGAATCTGCAGGTACTGTTAGTTTCGCCTTGATACGTCGTCAGAGGTGGAGGCTGGAAAAGACATTACTTACCACGACAGGAGCGGCAACCTCCTCGATAAACTCGCGATTCTCTACGCCGTCGACGTGGGCTGCGAAAGAGTACTCGGCTACACTGCACCGGCGAGGGAGGAGAACCTTGTCGCCGCCATCTGCGCCAGGGACTCGCCGCGCGCCAGCCATGCTGCGAGACATGACGGCCTGGATCTGGTCTGGCTCCTGCATAATCTGCTTGGCCATGGTGCCCTCGACACTGTAACCAGTAATGATGACGCCGTTCTTCTCGCTCGGGGCCCATCGCTCCAGCAGCTCTCGGCTGACGCCGTTCTGGAGCATACCGGGACTGGCAAGCATCACGCAGCCGCCCACATCGTCGAAGCGGTCCAGGTTCTTGAGAGAGCGGATGTACTTGAAGTCCCATGGGCCACCCTTGCCGGCGCTATTGCCAGAAGCTTCGGCCTCGGCCATGCGCTCACGGAAGAGGCGTTTGATGTTGTCGTTCATGGCGCCGACGTATGTCTGGTAGACGAGCATACATTTGCGCGCAAGGTTACTGGCGTAGTAAATGGGGTACCGCTGGAACTCGGAGTGCTTGCCCCAGTACTCGTCTAGGATGAGCAAAAGCTCCTGTGCTCGTCCCAGCGCGAACACCGGCATGAGAACACGGCCGCCCCGGTTGAGAATGCTCGTAATGGACTTCATGAGCGCCTGCTCCCTCTCCAGCCGAGGAACGTGAGACGCGATGCCGTAGGTCGACTCGGTGATGAGCACGTCAATCTTGACACCCTTTGGAACCTCGGCAGATACAAGATGCCGATCCTGCTCACGGGAGTAGTCGCCTGTGAAGAAGATGTTGAGGCCAGCAATCTCGATGAGAAACATGGCGGCGCCGAGGACATGGCCAGCTGGGTAGGGCGTTATTCTAATGGAGGAAATGGTGTGGGTTGTGTGGTAGTCAATAGCCTCGATCTGGGGAAAGGTGTTGAGGTGGTCCTGTTCCGTATAGACGGGCTGAGACGAGGCATTCGCCGATGTGTTGCCTACTCGGACACTGTCCTGGATGAGCCACTTGTAGATAGCCTTGGTCGGGTGCGTCATGAAGACACGACCCCGGAAGTTGGTCTTGGCAAGCACATATGGAAGCGAGGCTGCATGGTCGACGTGGAAACTATTGCTGGTTAGCCAGACTCTTCTGCAACGAATGCGCGTGGCTAAAGGCTGGACGATGGATGTTGATGTCCAGGGACGGGACGGCATCACGAGGCGATGAGCAAGGAGGTGGCAGCAGAGCGAAGGAAGAGACTGTATTGTATTCATCTGGCTGGCATACGGGACGGAACAGTAATCACAAAGGAGCAACGCTTCCGAGCAAGAGGGGAGGGGGCTGCAATGGGCCCGTCCCATGACAAGAACACCAAAGGCGGACGATGCGCCAGTCCAGCCTGTATCATCGGATCGGGGGAGACGTGGGAGAGCAAAGGGGTGCGCTTACTGGCTGATGAGGAGCACGTCGACGGTGCTGAGATCGAAGTCGTCGTAGAAGGGGAGCGCGGCGAGGCCATCGTAGGCGGGATGCTGACCAGCGTCGAGCTAGACGTTGTAGCGAATTAGACATGGACCTAGATCTCAAGGCTGAATGAGCAGCAGACGGAATACTCACCATGACCGTCTTCCCCTTGTACTGTATAATGTGACAGGACCTTCCAACCTCGTTGCCTCCTCCCAGGCAGAGGAACATGAGCTCGTCCGAAGGGTCGACAGGCTCGTCCGCAGCAGCCGCATTCATAGCGGCCGCCTTTCGCTTTGACGCCATGATCGCGTTACAGAGGCTCACATGGACATAAAGACGAGAAGCCGAGGCAATTGGCAGAAGCGCTCCGCTAATGAAGCCGGAAACACAGACGGGACAGGCTTGCGAGGCGGAAGAGGACGTGGTGAAGCTTAGATGCGATGCATGTCAAAAAGGTGAAGCGGCTCGGCGCGGCTAAACACCGGCCCATTTCCCCAGCCCGCGAGATGAGCTACCCGACCAATCAGGTAAAGGGCGAACCTGGAGCCTGGAATTGTTGCGACAGTTGAACAAGAAGCTTAGAAATTAGGGTTGGAGAATGAGAATTAGACTATTACTCTTAATCAGGATTACCTAGGCCAGTACCTAGTTATCTTCTACAGCTAGGAAACTTGAGGTTGTCGTGAGCGCTAAAGTATCTAGAGAGGCTCTCTAAGTGTCAGGGCTGAACAGACATGGGAGTAAAGTAAAGTCAAGTGCTTGTCTACCTAGCCTCAGCTTTTACAGAGAACCAAGACTTGCTGCACATGTATAACGGACGCTTTTACTGATGCAATCAATGTCATCTAAACCCGTATCCAACCTCTTCCATCTTAGGTACCAATGTTATCATTGTTATGTAGAGCGAGCTCTTTACTTTAGAGACGGCCCCACTCTTCTGCTCGGAGACCCGCCCGGCCCCGTACTCTAGAGCAACACGCAAGGCTCCAAGTCACGTGACTTTAAAACTTCGCGTCTCTCGTTCGGCCGACGTAGCTTCGTCCTCTACATAGTACACCTAGGCCCAGAGCAGCACCAATACTGCCTACACGCCTCCACGCATCGCTTCCATCTCCCGACGCGGCCTCATTGCGACTCCGAGCAGCCTCGTCGTCGCGCAGCGAACCCTTACATTCTTTACCGCGAGCCACCAGCCTGGGAGCGCGTCGGATGGGAGGAGCCACGACTGACGTGACAGGCTTCCCTGTCTACTGAGCTCAACAGCCTCCGGCTCCTCTCGTCTCCATCGACGACCCCCGACGGATTGCGATATACCGTTGCCCGTCATGGCTCAGCCTCAGCCTCAGACCCAGCCTCCACCCCAGGCGCCGCCGCCGCCGCCAGCGCAGGCGCAGGCAGCACCTCGAACCTTTTCGCCGCCGCAGCACTCGCCTTCGCCTGCGGCCTCGCAGTCGAGCTTCGCGCTTCCACCCAATAAACGAGTGCGCACCGACGGCCCCCCCTCGCAACCTGAATCGCCCTACGCGACGTCACCTTATGCCGCGAGCCCCGGGGCTACCGGGACGCCCCCAGCAGCCGCGGGCTCGCCCGCATACGCGCAGAGCCCGGCCGTGGCCCCAAGCTATGCCACGCCTTACACCAACGGGCACAATGCGCCTGGGCTCAACCTCCCAGATGCGCGACCAAGCCCTACACCGTTACTGCAGTCGCCGCACCCCGTGCATGCTCCCGCGCCTCAGTACACAAACGCCACAATGGTCCCCATGCCTGGCACGCCCGCTGCTGTTGCTCCTGCTCCGGGACCTGGCGCCATGGGCCCTCCACAGAGGCCGGCCGAGCGACCAACCAAGGATTACGAATACGACGTGACAGACTCTTTGGCTGGGACTGGCATCGATCTCCGCGCCGAGGAACAGTACATGAACGACCTGTACTCGAACAACTTTGATCTCAACGAGGCAAGGACAGGTTTCGCGCATCACCCCCCCGGACCCAAGTCTACCTTTTACGGTGCCGGGCCCGCGAATCAACCTGCGGCGCCGGTGCCAGACGTGGCTCAGGACAAGTTTGCACTCGAGCAAGCCGAAAAGGCTTGGCAGGAATCGTCTATGCGGCTGGCGGTCCAAAGGACCCAGGAAATAAACGACCCCTTTCTTCTCGTCGCTCTTCTACATCGGCGCGCGGAAAAGGTTGCCAGAGAGCATCATCTCGGGTTGAACCTCGATCTGAAGAATAACAGTCAAACCATGGGGAAGATGCGGCTTCCCGAACAATTTCCACAACCAAAGGTCACTGTCAAGATGGCATCTGGGCCCGACTCGACCGTGGTCAATACTACAGGATCTTACATCCCCCACGATGCTTTCCTCGTCGACCAGCTTGCGCTGTTGTCAATAGCAACCAAGCACCGGCTACGCGAATTGGTGGAAGACGCGAGCGCAGTCGCAAACAACCGTCAGAAAACGTCTCACGGTGACGTGCCCGAAGAATGGATCCCAGCGGCGGCGCCACCCAACGCGGAGCCTCTGGAGCCACTGGAGGTCCCCGATGCTGGAGCCGACGAGGCTGGAATAGATGGTGCCTCCAACGCCAAGCTATTGAAGCGTAAGTGCAACGATCAGGCTTGGGTGATTAGTGAGCTCATGTACTTTACAGGATCCGTCGACGCAGCAGGTCTAGAGAACGGAACGGCACCGGTCAAGCTCCCCAAGATTGCCTCATTCATGACGACCACGATGCGTGAAATGGCACGGCAGGAACGCGAGTGGGAAGAGGCACGGCTGCGAAAACGACAGCGCCGCAAGGATGGGATCCCCGACTCTGGCACCTCAACCTCGCGTGCAGGTAGTGTCGCGCCGGGGACACCAGGTGCGGTAGCGCCGGAGCCTGAAAAGGCGTTGACGAAAAAGGAGATGAAGAAGAACCAGGCTCTCAAGGCGGCCGAGGCGAACAGCCACGCCAACCAGAACATCACGAGTAGCATGTTTGCGGGCCTCGGAGGCAAGGGAAGCCTATTCGGCAAGAAGAAGACGGGCAAGACATACGACTGGATGAACCTAGGCCGGGGAGGAAGCGGCGCCAGCACTCCGACAAGAAACGCGGGTGCAGGGGGCAAGGGAGGCGGAGGGCCGACGCCGGCAGCACCGGCCAACATGGCCCTGACGACAGAGGGTCGAAACCGGCTCGGGACATGGAGAGAAGACAAGGAGAAGGGGCGCAACATCCAGCTACGGGATTGGGTAGCAGTACTCGAAAAGGACGGCCGCGAAGGACGGGCGCTCCAGCGGGCGTACGTGGGGCTGGACGCGTCAAACCCCAAGTGAGGCGGGATGCAAATGGGAAAACGGTCGGTATAATGGGGGCAGGGCCTGGGAGAGTGGGAGATACCCTGCGCCGTGTAACTTTTGCAATGTCATTTTTAACTTAGCCCGGCGTTTATATTGCGGCATAGGAAAGGGGTGGACTGGGCATCGTGTTGCTGAATCGGGAATCGAAGACTGTTGCAGGCTTCCAAGCTCAATAGCAATACTAAATGAACGGATGGTTTATGCTGGCCAGTCCGACTCTAGCGACGTAGCTGACATGATATGAGACTGATACGAGAGTCTCGCACAATTGCCATGTGTCGCCTTCTTTTGCGTGTGCTGGTGTGAGAGGAACAATGATTGATGGCCTGTATTTGAGCTGTGCTGCTGGAGTTGAGTTGAGCTGGAGCTGTAAATGGAAAAGTGGGACAGCACATCGTCGTCATCTGCCCCTCCTCGTTGAATCAATCCTCACCCATTCCCAACCATCATCAGTACGCGAATATCCAGCTTCCTTGTTCGAATTGTAGCACAAGTGTTGCTTCAGCTCTGGCTACTTTGAAGCAGTAGAGCAGATCAGATTGGATGTCTTTGATCTTCTAACAATTCGCGGGCCTTGAATCCAGTTTCAGGAAATCGACTCACACAGCTTATCTGAGCTTCACAAACCTTTGCCCCCCCAAGGAGCATATATATTGTTGGATTGGCAGTCGGAACCATGGCCATTGCAGTATGTACTGCCATCCTTGTTTTGATCCACGATTTTCGTATATCCTAGCTCGCCTCTGGATTAATACTCCTTGGTGGAGCGCGTTGTCGCATCATGCAGAGATGGCTAACGGGACCAACACAGGCAGTCGGACAGATATGCGCAACGGCGTCAATCAAGGGTAATTTGGAACAGTGCGTGAGGCTGGTGGCCAAGGCGGCGGCGGGAGGAGCGAAAGTATGTTACATCTCATCCATGATAATGGTGTCAGATAATACATCCGACGAGCCATCTACTCAGACGGTCATGTCCCAGCTGAAGGACAGTTTCGCTAACATATGCATAGGTTCTCTTCTTGCCCGAGGCATCCGACTATATTGCGCCAAACGCCCAGAAGTCTCTCGAGCTCGCCGTGCCCCAGGCGCAGTCGCCCTTTGTCGCTGGTCTCCGGGACGCGGCGCGACTGCATGGCGTAGCGGTGCATGTGGGTATTCACCACAGACTTGCTGATGAGACGTCGTCTTCGTCGGCACCCAAGCTTCTTAATCGTGCGCTGTACATCACAGCCGAGGGTACCATCGAGGATGCAGCTACATATGACAAGCTCCACGTCTTTGACTACGGATCGCTGAGGGAGAGCGCGACGGTACAACCAGGCGGGGGCCTGACGGCGCCGTTTGAGAGTCCCGTTGGGCGCATCGGTAGCCTGATTTGCTTCGACCTGCGGTTCCCGGAGACGGCGGTGGCGCTAGCACAGCCGGGGCCGAGCAATAGATGGGCCGGGAGGCCGGCCCAAGTACTGACGTATCCAAGCGCCTTCACATTGCGGACGGGGGCGGCACATTGGGAAACGCTTCTGCGAGCACGAGCTGTGGAAACGCAGAGCTGGGTCGTGGCCGCGGCACAGGTTGGCCGCCACAGTCCAACGCGAGCAAGTTACGGCCGGAGTCTCGTCATAGACCCGTGGGGTCGCGTTGTGCTCCGGCTACGGGGCGTTGTGGATGGGGACGAAGGCGAAGGGGAGGCTGAGGACGGAGCCGTCGGGGAAGTTGGCTTCACTGAAATTGACTTGGGCGAGTGGGAGCGGGTTCGCTCCGAGATGCCGTTGCAGCGGAGAACGTAAGTGGCCCAAGTTTGTCTTCTCCCATCAGGGTGTTTGCTGTTGCGGTTTGCCTGCTTGCTTTGCTAACCATGTCAACTTGGCAGCGATGTCTATCCCGAGCTATAGGCGATGAGCAATGTGTTTTGGAGCAAACAGTCGTAGACAAGGAGCCAAAGTTCCATCCCATCAGCCTAGAGATGTCGTTATCGCTTGTTGGTCTTCTAGTCAACCCTTTGACGCGCCTTACCCCTGACTGACGGAATGGCCGCAACTGATGACTAGAGGATATGCGAGCACTGGCCCGTTCAATCTTAGTGGCAAGAAGGAATCCTTGAGGCCACGGGGATCGGATGCAGCCCAACGCAGATGAACCAGGTTCCCGGGACAAGGACGGAGATCAGTAACTCCATCGATAGGTAAGGGGACCTGGCCCAGGCTGAAGACGGCGCTGGGCGTACATGCAGGTACATGACAATGCTGTGTGCAATGACGATTGCTTTGTAGATGGATGTGCAAACCTACCTGTGTACCAATACCCACTTGCATCGGTAGTGGCAACAGCAGATCAAAGATGTTTCGCCTGATCCATGTCTTCACCTTGTATGTACTTACTCCGTAGGCAAGGAGTAGTAAGTAGTGCATGTAATAGCCATATCTCGGTGTCACGCCGCTGACCGAACCGGAAACACGCCTCACCGAAGGCAGCAGAGTACATGAGGACCGCTGGGTCATCGGTATAAGGGCCGATAATAGAGAGATGCATCGTTGCAGCTGTCTCAGGCGGCGAATCATCCGGGGAGGGTCCTCCGCAAAGGACAAGTCTTCGGGGAAGGCTTGTGTCATCCGAGACCTGTCTGTTGAGATTAGGTACAGAGCATAGACAGATATCTGTCATTGTCTTGCAGAATTTTGAGATAGATCACAATAGTATAGGGACTTGTAGGTCATGTCTTGGATTGTCTCTCCGGTTGGCATCGAATATCTGACGAGTAGCTCAGGATGTGATTGATGTCTGTTGGTTTGCTCGTTTGATTGTAACCATGTTGAGAAATTGAAGGAACTAACGCGAAAAGTTCCATCCTTGCCGGAGAAGACCTTGGCGAGAAGGGAACCAGAAGGAAGGTGCAAGACACTTTTTATCCACATCCCGCCGCCGGCAATTCAGGAGGCAGGAGGCAGGACATGACTCTTCTGTCATGTACAATACTTGCGGATATTGTCATAATCAACTGCATGTACCACCAGCAGGGTCCATCTCCACCGGCAGATCTCACTACGGTCATTTGTGCATGCAGAGTACGGATACCTGCTACAGTATGGAGAGGTACCTTCATACATACCTGGGCAGTTGCCCCCGATCATGCAGTGCTAGCTCAGATCTCTCCCTCCCATGCATTGCCGCGCTGCTCCCCTTTCCCACCAAATGCTGCTGCTGCTGCAGCTGCAGGTGTACGGTACCTGCCGTGTACTCCGTATTCTACCAAGTGATATCATGTACCTTACCTGTGGTGGTAGGAAAGAGCGCCCAGAGATTCCCTCCTGCCCCACCTCATGCACACGCCCCCCTAACCCGTCCCGAGTCCCAGAGCTTTGGTCCCGGAACCCGCGTGCATTAGCCCCGTAGGCCCCTATCATCATCAAATCGTCCATCACCACCACCTCCTTTTCAACGGCAACCTTGCCTGCAGGCGAACGCCCATGAATAGAACCAAGTACTGCTACGCGAGAGAGCCAAGGTAGATGGTAGCTGGTACTTTTTCCAGCAGGGTGTCATTGTCCGCCGCCCCATCCTAGGCACGCATCCTTGCCATCTTCCTCCTTCCATCCCATCCCTTCCCCTTCCACCCCATCACCCCATCACCCCATCATATGCCATCATGTCGTTGGCCGCGGCCGCAAGGATTCGTATCGTTCTACCGTCGCGCTAGAACCCTTTACCCTTGGCTAGCAGTCCGTCAAACTTGCTGCCACGGCACCTGCTGCGCCTCGTCATCTTATCTCTCATCGCTCATGTGCTTGCCCCCATTCGTCCATCCGCCCTCTTTCCATCCAAGCTTTTGTCACACGTGCAGGCCTGCCCATGTCGGTGATTAGGTAGGTAGGCTACAATAGATCAGCCGCTTCAATGACAGGTTGCAACGTACGTACGTTTCCATGGAATTAGCGGGTGGGTGCGTCCCTTTACGTATGGAGAAGTCTCCCCCAGCTTCCTCCAGCCGCCGCGGAATTATACGTACAGGTGTAGTATTGAAACGTGAAATGCCCAATTAGCCAAACAAAATGCTGAGAAAAGAGCAGACACTTGACAACAAGGCAGTTCCCGGGTCTAACACAACTAGCGGCCGTGTCTCCCTGTTTTACCTGCCTCCTTTCTTTGCTTTTTGCCAAACTGCTTGCTTGCTTTCTTGCTTGCCTAACTACTTGGTAACTTGCTTTCCTTCAAGTGTTCACCTCTCACACACGCACAAGACGCAAATCGCAGGCCGAGGTTGCTTCCCCTTGCCCCGGCTCTCTAGTGGCCTGTTTCCCCTTCCCATCTGGCGATGACGACGTGATCAGTCACTCGGGAGGGTTCCATTTCCATCCACCCTGTGCATGTGAGCGCGTGCACGCGCGCGCACATAACACTCACCAACGTTTACATGTGCCCAACTAGCTGACGCCCATGTACCCAAGTAGGAGGCGAGAATCTTTGGGTGCCGTCACGTTAGTAGTGTAATTGGCTATTACTTCACCATAGAGGCGTGGGGTAATTTGAACCGCCATGAGTTTAAAGGGCCAAATTCGAAATGAATAATCTTTCCAAAATGGCGCGACTGGTCGAGACAAGAGATGAGAAAAGCAGTCACTTACACCGTCGTCATCTCGGAACCGAACCTCGTCGAGGGTACCTATCTATCCATGTAGTGATTGTCGTCACCTGCAGGAGCTGCAGGTGCTCGACCTGTCAACTGTAAACGCCCTCTGTATGTAAGCCATGCCGCTTCAAAGTTGGGCCAATCACAGGCGAAAAGATGACGGCCACCAGAACGTTGAATAAGTAATTATCGTGGTCCTATTCGTTCCTTCCAAGCGCTGTGTAGCTAACTGCTCTTCCTATCCTATCCGATCCTAACAAGTAATATACAGTCTAGGGGTACAATGGGGGAAATCCTGTGAGGGTATCTTCTATCAACATCCAGAGTCCAGCCCGGAGTTCTTTTTACACGGCCGGACCATCCGATCTCCTTCTCCCCTCATACACGTCCAGCCATATGGTACATGGTACACGCCATCTCAGTAGCAACCCTGAAGACAAAAGAAAGAAAACAAAACACCCGGCCGTGAAGGGATTACAGCTCCCTTCAATACAGCCCAATCTCTTGGTATATGCCCCCGTGAGAGGGCTGCACCAGAGATATCCAAATCTGTAGCAAGAAACAAAGAACAAAAAACCCCGAGCCATAAAAGCCGAGCAACGGGGCGTCAAAAGAAAGAAGAAACAACAAACCAAGACATAGATCCCCGTGTCTATATGCGAGTACCATGTTCCCTTTTTTCCCGAAGCCGTTCCCAGTTTTGTAAACATTCCCATAATCCCAAACAAAGGAAATAAAAAAAAGCAAGAGATGGAAAAGCAAATAAAGAAATGTCTTTCCTGTGAGGCATTTGGTGCTCGGCCCTCTCTTTCGCCTAGGCAGGCCCGATTCCAGATCTGGCTGTCAAACCCTGAGATGTCTCATCGAAAGGCCGATCTGAGACATGTCGCACCAAGACCTGGATTTGCATTCCACCAGCCAACACCCTTGAGAGAAACGGGGCCGCAATTCCAAGAGGCAACAATCTGCTCTCCCTCTCGGAGAAGGGGGAGGGGACTGCCGGCGGGGCAAAATTGGTCATTGCCAAGGAAGCGAGCGCTGGTCGAGACAACTTCGAGGACAATGAGGCAGACAGGTCGATCCCTTGAAGACTCCGGTGTATGTTCAAACGCCACGCGCCCCAAGTTCTGCAAACCGCAGATGAGATCAAGGAAAAAAGGGCTGAGAAGAGGGATTGTCGCGCCCATATTATTCCCAGGTTGCTCCTCAAATTCCGCTTGCTGCTGGGAAGCAAGGAATGGCAGTGAGCCGCTTCGTGTATGGGTTTTCCGACAGGAAAACGAATTAAAAGCTCGTAGTGAAACGTATTATGCGAGAGGCGCTTTGACGTCCCCAAGCCTGAGAAGATTAAATGTAGTAAAGAATATCGCTTCCAGTTTTGCTGAGCAGGAAATATCAATGACGAGTGAAAGGGTTTCGCGTCCCGGGTGAATAAGAATCAACTGTATGCCAGAAGATGGCGACATGTTGGCTTCGGCGGCGATGGACGAGACGGAGTATTTTGCGGATGGCGAATGTTCCTTTTAGTGAGGCTTGGGGCGAGGAGGAGGCTTGGGAACACCAGTCGTATCGTAAGCTCCTCGGCCCATGTTGCAGGGACTTGAAGACTCTCCGTCAAGCATGATGGGTGAGTTTATCGGGTCGAGATCAAGAGACTGCAGAAGCGGGTGTTGTTAGCCATGACACGCCAGAGAAAGCTGGTTGGAGAAAGCATCGAATTGCTGGGCAATGTCCAACTTTTGTAGACGCGCGCATGAAGTGACGGAGCCGGTCATGTACAGATTTGACGAGAAAAATCAACAAGCGAATTTGACTCACAAGTATTAGATGTTATGGTGCGACGGCGGCAAGTCGATCTGCAGAGACGGAAAGTCGCGGGAGAATGGGAGCCAGGTCCAGGGCGATGCGACGTGGACAACTCGGACAGAAGAGCCTAAAGGCAACAAAGATGCGAGCGATGCCAATAGAATGGAGATTGTTTCGGAGGTATGAGCTCGTGTCGTAGCAGCGAGGCGAGATATCGGCACCAACGCGTTGGAGAAGCGAGTTATGTCGCAGACGCGAGAGATTTGACGGGCGGACAAGTGCGTCTCGAGGGTCGTGCGATGAGAATGCGACGGGCCGTGTGGTGTTGCGCAAGGCGATTGATTGCGACTTGAGGATCGGGTCTCAAGGGTGCGTAGCTAAGGTATGCAAGGCACGCTGCAGGAAAGCGGGATCGCTAAGATGGCTGGAGGCAGAGGGAGATGGCGAGTCGATTGAATGGTTCAGAGCAAGTCGAGCGAGGGGTGGAAACGGCGCGGGTGGAGATGGGCGTAATATGGGTCGACTTGGAGTTATTTTCCTTGCTTGGGATTTCCAACTGCTGGTGAGGTGAGGTGAGGTAAGGCGAGACGAGGCGGCTGCGGGTGGTGATGATGGATGGATGGGTGGCAGCAGTGGAGGGTGTAAGTTCAAGTATAAGCAGCAGAGGGCGCGCGTGCTGGGTTGAGAGCAGAGAAGACAGCGACGAGGATTACAAAAACGCTAAGAGGGGGACGAGAAGACAGCTCGCGATGGGGGAACGTATGGAAGGGAGGAAACAATTAGGATAGCGTGGTAAAGGGATGGACTGGAGGGGACGTGGGAAGCTGCCCTCTTTTGTACGGGCCATCCCAAAAGGAAATAGGAAAAAGGGATTGCGCTCCAGCTCTCCTCATCATCCCCAGACCCAGCCAGACCGAGACCAAGACCAAGACCAAGACCAGGACCAAGACCAAGCAAGGCCAAACCCAGAGCCAGAGCCAGAGCCAGCCCGACGAGACGAGGCGAGACGAGACGCAAATTAGATACATCGTACTGCGTACATGGCCAGACTCGCAGAGAGGTACTGGTACTGGCACTGGCAACAAGGGCCAAATTTCCCCTGGCACTTGTCGACGCCATGCGCCGCTCGGGGCTTAAAGCAAGGGGACGGGCCCCGGGTGTGTGTGGCCGCGGTGGGGGTGGGAGTGGCATTTCCGCAAAGTTGGCCTAGCTGTTACATGGATGGCGAGGCTTGCTTGGGCCTGTGCTGTGCTGTGCTGTGCTGTGCTGTGCTGTGCTGTGCTGGATTGTGCTATGCTGCTGTACGGAGTACCTACAATACCATTGGAACGATACAATATCGTCCGCTGGAGTACATTTGGCTGAGAGCTGTCCAGACCATCTTCCATTGCTGCATCAAGTCTGCTCCTCAAGGGAGCAAAGTGCCTTGTCACGGCACACCTTTCATTCCATGACACATACAACAGAGACTGCCCGCCTACATGGCCCAAACTATAATTCGTGCTCTCCAGAACCCGCCCTGATGACAACAGCGCTCGTCAAGTGCATGTTGGTGGCCCGCTGATCAGGCCCTGGAACTCAAGTCAACTCAACCTCACGCTCCGAGAGCTCCAACGGTACGTACCTGTAGGTACCCACCAACAGCCTGCTAGTCGCGCACCCCCCCTTCAATCGCCATCCCTAAATGACACACGCCCAGGCAAATAACCCCCAATTTTGGCAAGAGGTGCCCCAGGTGCCCAGGAAGGTATCTGACGTCCGGGCGAGGTACCTCAGGTACCCGACCTTGCTGGGCCTTTTACTCTTTGCCGACGTCTCCAGTGGTGTCCACCCACCCACTGGGGGAGGCTACCCAACTTCAAACACTCCAAGCCTCTAACTTAGGGAGAACGGAGTGCTGCACCATGGACATCTCAAATACTTGGCCGTCAACATGTTCTTCAGACGGCCCGCACCCATTGCCACCGCTACCGGGCCATTCTTCCGGTTCGCCGTACATAGCAACACTTCCAACAATCAGTACAGCCTCTACGGAGTACATACCCCCAAGCTACCGGCCGAGGCACGTCGTCATTCGCGAGCTCCCATCCAACCTGACGTCCTTTGCTATGTATGGCCGTCTTCCCTCCTAGGGCTTAGAGTATGTAAGGTGACTTGCTGGGATACCTGCCAGGGGCCGCCGTCCCCTCGGTGCTCCCATTTGGCTGGGTTGGCGTCAAGGATCATGGGTGACTGCTCAAAGGGCGCTTCTGGCCGTCGACGTAGAATAGATTGGTCTCACCCTAGGCAATCCCGTTGCCTCGTTTACCCGCCATGCGTTCGATTCCATCTCATCCTATGTGCTTCTTCGCGTGTATGCAGCACTCAGTAAAACGGGAGGCATAGCCACAACGCATCAATGCGTTTGCGGAACGGGACGAAACGCCCAACCGGGCGGGACGAGACGATGCGATACGAGGCAGTCGAGCGCCTCCGGAAGATTGCCATTCAGGGCCAGATGGGAATCATCCTTCTAAACTCCTGGTCCATTTTGCAACACACCCTGCAAGTACTGTCACACATGCCTTGAACCGACCTACTGGTCTCAGGTACGAACCCATCGACATCCTTTGTGACATCTCACTTTGTGAGTTGCGTCCGTCAACTTGCGCTATCCTGATTGATGTCAAGCATGCAGCTTTTCTTCTGCTGCACGATCCATCCTGCGTCTCTTTAACAGCATGATCGTCTTATGATGATCATGTCGCTCGGCAGTGGCCAATCCCCCCCACTCGGTGCAGCATCTTGTCTCATCCTACAGAACTCAGTGCAAGGGAGGTTTGTTTGCAAAAGCATCAGAGTGCTCCTTGGATCGCTCAACAAACAACTCAGGACCAAGTCTCAATCGTTCCGCCAACTCGCCGAATTTTCAGTTGACAGGTCTCTTTCGGGCAGGTTTTGTGCGCTTTGCTTTTTTCCACTACTGCTTTTGACTGGCACAGCTTCCACATTTGCTACATGGCTCTGTTACAACAGCCTTCTTGTTTCCTTTTTCTGGTCCATTCCATTTGCCATTTTCTTTCTTTTCTGAATTATCCGTGATCTTCTTTCTTCTTCTCTCGTCCTCTCTTTTCTCACTTGGGTTCGCCTATTCATGAAAAAGTTTTCCCAAGCCTGACTGTCATTTTTCCCGCCTCTAGTTAAGCCACCTGTTCCAGGGTCCGAGATAACAAAGCGAGCCCGACGGAAAAACCTGCCATCACGAACAAAGTACAGGCATGTGCTCATACCTAGGTAGTCCAGTTCCGTCGTGCCTCGGAAGCACAGCTTTGCGATATTATTAGCCTGTACGTAGGTCGCGAGCATCGTTGGCAGTTCATACGCTCTCCATCTCCCATTGGTACTCCGTGCATAGCGGGGTTTAGATCGTGGCTTGATGGCTGTCAGAGCTATGATCAGCTGCCCGGCAGTTCATGCCCTAGGGTCAAGGTGGCGAGCAAGCTGAAGTCTGCCCTTTGTTGGCATTGTTGGCACTGTTCGCACTTGGCAGTTCTGGCACCGGCTTCAGCCTGGTCTTTGTTTCTCCGCCATTCTTCTACCTGGTGCACTTGACTGCTCGATTGCCTCTCCATCAGGGGTCATGTGCAGGGCTGGTATAACCGAACTCTGAGACTGGTCGTACCGGGCATATATTGCTTTATTCCAGCTTCAATGTCCTTGCTTTGCCTATGATTTACAATTTGCCGTGAGAAGAAGTCGAGTGGCTGCGCCACCCCAGCGGTTGCAACATGTTTGCATGTCTTCATTGTTGCTGTTGGTATCAACCAAGATGATGCGCCATGGTTTTTCGGAGTACTCCGTAATAACAGAACCGAGAGTAGCACATACATTGTAAGTAGACCATTTGATTGTTATCCGCCCCCCCCCTTGCGGAACAAAGTGGGATGGATTGGGGGCTTTCGTTGACCTCGGACATTCAGCCAGTTGGATGCTGAGTTGAGAATGCAAATCCCCGCTTATAGGCTTGTGATACCGAACCCGCCCGCACCCAGCAAACTGGAATCTCCGGGGAAACTACCTATCCTGCTTTCTCGCTCATTCAACCCTCCAACCCTCCAGGTTGCCGTGTGCCTAGGAAGCTCTTTCGCCACATCACCTCCGAATATGTCATGATACCTGGGCTCGCATCCGCTACGTACCTGCGCAGTAGGCAATGTAGAGGTACGCTTGGTGCGCGGTACTGTCCAAGGTTTCTTCATTATAGGTACCTATTTATGTAGGCAACTTACATGCATGCGAGTTGGATGGAACAGCCGATTGGTCGCTGTTGACTTTTCAGGGACGTGGGTGCCATCACTGAGCTCACAGACTGTATCGATTCTCGTTTCAGCTTTAGCAGCTATGAGCGAGGAACCAACTCAGGGATACTTTTCCTCTCTACCAAACCGAATAGATGAGACATTGCCCGGGCGGCCAGACATGGTAGTCGTTTGTACGTGACTACCTGGCTGGATGCCATTTCCACGTCGCGGGCCTGCTGCTCGTTCTCGCCTAGACGGCGGCGGGGGACCCAACACGCCACAGACTACAATCACGATGGCTCACATGCACAACCGCACCACCACCTTTTACGGCCGCCCTATCAGTCCCAGGTAGCTAGGTAGGTAGGTCACTTATCACCATGACGGCCACAGCAGCAAACAGGTGGCTATCTTGCTATTTGCAAGTGTGCTCGTGTTTGCTTTTGGGCGAATGTGCATCCAAGCCATCTTGGCTTGCTTTGCTGTTGGCTGACTGCTCTTCGCACTAGGTACCTGGTAGTTTCCAGGGACCGCTCGGTCAATCCAAGCTACGTACACGACCTTGCACTGGCGGAGCCTGTCCCCGGCGACTAATCGGCGGCAGCCTTTTGCCCCTTTCGGCCGTCTGGTCATAGCCTTGCCTGTCATGGGCCTTTGCTCGGTGAGATTTCGCGGTGGGCCTGGGCCATCAGGTTGTTGGGGCCGCTTGCCTGCATGGAAGCTTTCCAGAAGTCCGGGCAGCTGGGCTAGGCTGGCGGAAGTCGAGCCGGGGAAGGTCGACGGGGTACCGCAGGTACGTACCTACTCTAGGCCACACGCCGCGCCGTCGTCTTCCAAGCGCTGGGGGGCCGTCCGTCGTCGCGATTCAGGCGCTGGGTACTTGCACCCTGCGCCCACGTTCGGTTTTTAGGGGCACATTGCTTGGTCAAGGCGAGGCACGGATATGTACATATGTACCTGCTGGAATTGGCAGGTTGGCGTAGTATCGGTACCTAGGTATTCTGTAGGTACTCAAGACTTTGCTTCTGGTCCCTACTCCCGCCTCCTCCACATCCTCCCGGGAGCCGCGGAGGTACCATCGCCATAGCGCGTCATTCAATCACTTGTAGCGCTTGTCGCCCGCTGGCTACAGGGAGGGACGGTACGTACCGGGTGTACAGGAACGCATGGAGTACGTACCTCCGTCATCATGCTTTCGTCCCCGTGTTCCTGCATTAGTCGACTTTTGGGACGGAAGTCTGCCAGATTTGAAACAAATGGCGTTCTGTCCTCTGGGCTCTACGCTGCTGCCCCACGAACCAGCCTCTCCAACGGCCCGGGGCGTTTCCGTTTCACCCAAGTACATACCTGCATACAATCAACCATCGCCATTATACTATGTGGTAGGCCGTCGGATCCTCATACTACCCAGGTAAGCCTATCTCACCTTGTGTCAACACACACAAGTTACTTCTTTACCTCATGCGGCTAACTGACCTTGTGCAGCGTCGGGTGAAACTCAATCCCCTTGTCCAAGCAGCTCGTTTCAAGCCACGCCTCCAGCCATGCGCGCGCAGTTGCCGCGTACGGTACAGCAGCTTTGCGCGCCGTGAAAGGGAAAAAAAATCTGTTCGTGTGTCCAAGGGTCAGGCATGGCACTGACGTGAGCCGGTCAGACGGTGACCCCCAGGCCAGGCTTTCCGCAAGGGTCGCTTGCATCCCATAAAGCGAGATCCCCCAAAGCCAACGGGCCCAACGTCATCCATGTTCCGGAGGTCGTCCCGGCGAGGCGTTTCGGATTGCGGAGGCCGGTGCGCGCCCTCTGCTGCCTCAAAGGAGTAATGCCCACGTCGTACTGTAGGTTTTTTTTGTCATCGGAACCCGTCGACCAACCCAAATGGTCTTGGTTTCCGATGATCGTGACTCCGACTTTGCCGCTCGGCTCCTTCAGAGCAGACTACACGAGGTATCCCACGGCAAGTGACCCAATTAAGCTTTCACCGGCAAACGTGCGCTGCAGATCTGTCCTCTGCTGTGACGACGTTGCGTGCCTCTTCTACTAGGTAGGCAGGTAGTGCCTGATCAGAGGCTTGATGGCAAGGTTCCATCGTAGACACATACATACGGTAGCACTTGTCCCAGCAGTACGGAGTACGGGGGATGAAATTATCGGGCCCTTCCTCGCATCGTCAGGAGTGGACCATGACCAAAGTCCACCTATCGGGTTGATGGAGCATGCCCCATGGAGCTAGAGGCATCCGACCTCCAGGTTCGCTGGGGATGCCTCCTGTCGACGTGTTCCAGAAGGCTGAGCGAAGACTGTCAAGTCCACAGCCTGATTGATGAATACTACAATTTTCTAGTTGGTATCATTCTGTAAAGAATAGGGGATCGGTCAAGCCCCGCACGATACGCCCCAGAGAGCATGATGCTAGACTGTACCATATATAGACGTGGATCGTGTCAGCATGCAGTGCAGACGTGCACATGGAGTCTGCCTGAACCAAGTAAACCCATCCGAACACCAAGTAAATGTACATGTGACAAGGTGGAGGGTGTATCGTCAATCTTCATTCCGCCGTGCCCAGGTAACCCCAGGAAAACGATTCGCTGAGCACCGGGGACTGGCGTGGGAGTGGACTCGTACAAGGCCTGGCCGCCTGGATCCTCGTCCTCGTGGCACCGGGGAACCACTTCCGCGGTGCAGGGCCAATGCACAAATCACTTTGGGTAATTTTAAAAATTTTCCAGCTTTAATATCCCAAGCTTCCCGGACATGATGTACCAGGGAAGGGCACCGCGCCTGGCCATCCTGTCTCCCGGGAGGACGATCTACAATCCGGCCTCGTGGGCAGGCTTGGGCCAAGTCAGTTTGATGGGGCGCCGCGCTGTCGAATGGTTGGCTCCGGACCCTAGCAACGCTTGATCCGACATTATCGAGATGGCCATCCCCAGCTCTCATTGCGGCGACGACGTGAATACTGCAACATACATGGGGGGAGCACACCTAAGCATGGACATTACGCACGTGCTGATGTGCCATGAACCGTTATGAGGTCGCTTGTCGGTCGGGAGAAGAGCCACGCAATCAGATTGATGCTTTGACAACTGACTCGGTCAAAGCTCAGCATGGAATATAAGTCGCCAAATAGTAAGTGGACAATACCTCAAGCATCCCTCTGTACGGAGCACGTTGCACGACAGTCCCCGATCAATCATCACGCAGCCGATCTCGCCCCGTGACTCGCACCATATATGGTGGTTGATGCGGTTGATTGATTTGCCTTGGGTTCTCGTATCCGGCACCATGGAACTAGCAACTCCGCGAGGCAACTTTGCGAAAGACAATGTGCAGGGTGCACATGTGCTACACGCGGGATGCAGCCGAGTACATCGTCCCGCTTGTCGTTGGATTATGCCGGGTTGTAAGTAGAGGCGCGGTGCTTCTTTCGCATGCGGGATGCTGTTAGTAATCTGGGAGTCACTGCATGTGAAAATGTAGGCTGCTGGTATCTCGCATTCAGATGCCACCAAGATGAACATGATAGATAGCTGGGCGAAATTTCACCTGCCATATTCAGTAGCACATGCGAGGACAAGACCCAAAGAGTAGCATGGCTTAGTCTGACCAATTTCTGGCTTTCAGTCTTGCGATATAGGGTACGCCAATGGATCGAGTGTCCATGAAGACATGGAGGTAAATCTGGCTGTTTCCGGTTGAACAAGGAGAATTGCTTCGATTCTGCTCAACAAATCGCCGTGCTGTAGCTTTAAGCCGTCCTGAGTGTTGCCGTAGTTGGTTACACACGTTTGTGATGTCCGGCCAAGATGTACGATGAGGTTGAACTGAACGAGACACCTCCACAAACCACAAACCAGCCCCACCCAAGAGCTCTCCTACGCCACAGACTCAGCCTCACCCCCCCCCGCCGTCTACTGACGCAGCTTCAACGTACGCCTCAACGAGCTTCATCATACCTGCCTACCTCCCGATACCGCTGGAAACAACCACTTCTACTCGGCATCTACGCACTCAGGCGCCAATACCCAGCAAAAGAGACAATCGACCATTGCAAAAATGTCAATCATCCAGCAGCACACGAGCGCCACCCTCAGCGATGCCTGGCGCACCATCAACATCGACGCCCTGACCGAGGACTCGAGCCTCAACTTTGACATCTCGACCCTCCGACCCCCGCAGCCCGAGATTGGCGAGGCCGAGGTCCGCCAGCTGGCCGGCCAGGTCAGGCAGCTGCTCCGAGGAGGAGATGCCGAGGGCGCGCTGAGGGGATGCCTGGAAACCCCCGTCTACAACGGCACGGACGGCGCCAAGGTACGGGAAAGCCCACGGTTGCGAGGCGACGATGCCTCGTCTTGGGAGTACGGGGCTGCGCTGACATGATGGAAACGGGCAGGACGCGCATTTGCAAACGATTATCGAGGTGCTTCAGTCCATCAAGGCGAGCGACATGAGCCCGCTGCTGAAGAGCATCTACGGATCCGAGGGCGGCAGCGAGTGCCTCGACGTTTTGATGAAGTACATGTATGTTCCGAGCTGCACGCAACTAGGAAGCCGTCGCTAACCACGATCGGGAACAGTTACAAGGGCATGGCTACTGTCCACCCCGGAAACACGTCGAGAACGCCTAGCAAGGTCACGCCGCAATCGACCGGCTTCAGCCAATTCGGAGGACGGCCTGGCGCCGCCAACGAGCCCGCCACGGCAGCCATGAGCGTTTTGCTTAGCTGGCATGAAAAGGTCGTTGAGGTTGCTGGCCAGGGATGCATTGGGCGGACGATGACGGACTGGCGCAGGGTCTAAAGAGCACAAGGAGAGACAATGCCCAGCCAAAGACAACTACACAGCGACCCGACGATGGTTTCTGCTTAGACTTTACACGAACACTTGACGAATCCTTGCAAATTTGCCCCATATGACTGTGCCGTGCCTCGATAGATAGTAATGTGTCAATGTAATATGCGCCAAGAGCGACAAATATCCTACAGTCATGTTACAGAGCCTCGGCTCACTTCTTTGCCTGGTCAAAGAAGTCCTTTAGGTTCACATCTCCGCTTCCTCTGGGGAGCGGTTTAGGCTGGTTTCCCCCTTCATGCCAGCCGATCATGTAGATGGCCCGGAACGTGGCAGGAATCGATCCGTCAGGGTTGCCGTGAAGCTCACGGTAGATGCCCTCGGTGGCAAGCAGGACGTCCCTACTGATGGCGCCCATTTCCCTGCCAAGAATTGCATTCCCTTCCCCCATGGCTTGAAGGTCCTGCATGAGAGCAAATGTGTCTGGGTAATCGACAATAATATCATCGACATCCACAGTAAGCATCTTGAACCCAGCCTTCTGAAGCAGGCCTCCAACGTCTTTCGTGTCTGCCAAGGGCGAGACGCGAGGGGACATGCCACCCCTCCTTTCCTGCTCAGCAAGTTGGAGAGACGTGCGGAGCTCAAACAGGGTGTCGCCGCCCAGCATGGCGCCGATAAAAGGACAATCCGGTTTCAGAACGCTGTTGATTTGCGACAGGACACCCGGCAAATCATTGATCCAATGAAGAGACAGGTTGCTCATGACAAGGTCAAATGAGCCGGGCTCAAACGGAATCGTCTCTTCATCGTCTAGTACCTGGCGAGTGATTTGAAGCCCCTTGTTGAAATCGTCGTCTGCGTCTCGATACAGTAGCGATTGGGAGGATTCGGCGGCAATCAACTCGGTGATTCGGGTGGACAGAGGCGCAGAGACGGGCATCGACGGGTCGGGATCCGGGTTCTCCTTGACCAATGCCCGCGCAATGTTGCAAGAATGGGCGCCGAGGTCGAGAACACGGGGGAAATGTCGCTTGATGTCCTGAGAGTCGGGTCAGATGGAAGCCGCTACTCTACGGTACAGAGCAGCTTACCAGCAGCCTCTCGGCCAGTCGCTCGGCGATTTCATCCTTCAAGTAGTCAGCCTGACGGCTCTCCTCCACATTGGAGGCAGCGCGCTCCTTCTGAAGCCATTTGGCGCGTCGGTTGAAGACTTGGAAGCGGGGGGATCCTGAAGCCTGAACAGCATAGAACCGACGGCCAGTGGCGGGCAAGCAGGTAGCGCGTAGCGACGGCAAGCCGCAGCGCATTGTCGAGTACAGCTGCGTACAGCGCTTCATCCCATCGCAGTCTGCAGAGCAGATCTACAGACGGTGTCGGTGGAGGGGAGGAGATTTGAAGCCGAGCCGCAAAGTAATGTGCAGGAAGGTAGGTACAAAAGCAAGTCGGTTAGCCGCTTGAAGAAGTCATGATGCAGCTTCGAGCCCTTCACATGCTGGGGGCTGACGCACAGACCCATTGAGGGTCAGGCCAGGCCGGGCCAGGTACGTACCTTGGCCTCTGTTCCGCAGAGGGCCCTCACTTACGGCGAAGGCTAGGCTAAGCGGCTTCAGGAGGCCCCGAGATCATCACCTCCGCTTCTCCCATCAGTTGTTGGATCGCAACCACGACACATTCCTCCCAGAACCGTCTCCGCCGTCGACGAGACCTCGACTGCGCCAAACAATCCGCCCAGGAACGACGTCTGCACACTATCCATCCGACAGCTATACGACGCTATTGCTGGCTGGCTTAGCTCACCATATCTCAAGCCTGCGACGGTCGATGCGTGCCGACGACCAATAAGCCACCTTGGCATTGCAACCCCGACTATGCGATCTGCGCAATAGCCACCCATTGTCGTGACTGGGAGCTCTTCTTCGCCATAGCCTTGTTGTCGTGCTTCTCCGACCACTGTTGTGAGAAGTCACCGTCGTTTCGAATTGCCATCAGGGGCCAGCGACACAATTACCGTTGCCCACCATGTCGACCCCCGGAACTGGCTTTCTCGGCCGCTCGAGCAGTAGCAACTCGAACATGCGAGGTCTTGTCCAGTTTATTGCCGACCTGAGAAATGCGCGTGCTCGCGAGCTCGAGGAGAAGCGGATCAACAAGGAGCTCGCCAACATCAGGCAAAAGTTCAAGGACGGCAGCCTGAGCGGCTACCACAAGAAGAAATACGTCTGCAAGCTGCTTTACATTTACATCCTCGGATGGAACGTCGATTTTGGCCATCTCGAGGCCGTCAACCTCATCTCGGCCAACAAGTATTCCGAGAAGCAGATTGGATACCTGGCCATGACCCTTTTCCTGCACGAGAAGCACGAGCTGCTGCATCTCGTCGTGAACAGCATTCGCAAGGACCTGTTGGACCACAACGAGCTCTTCAACTGTCTTGCCTTACACGCCATCGCCAATGTTGGAAGTCGCGAAATGGGCGAGGCGCTGAGCGGAGAGGTTCACAGGCTCCTGATTTCACCGTATGGCCCCCTTTTTGAGGGTAACCGCCTCTGGGCAAATTTCCAGACTAACGTGGCTGACCAGGACCTCGAAATCATTTGTCAAGAAGAAGGCTGCTTTGACCCTGTTGCGGTTGTACCGCAAGCACCCCGACATTGTGTCGCCCCAATGGGCGGAGCGCATTATCCACCTAATGGACGATGCTGATCTTGGTGTTGCGCTCTCGGTGACTTCCCTGGTTATGGCACTGGCCCAGGATAACCTGGATCAATACCGCGGTGCCTATGCCAAGGCAGCTGCCAGGCTGAAGCGCATCTTGATCGATGGAGAATACACCACCGATTATCTCTACTACAAGGTGCCTTGCCCCTGGCTCCAGGTTAAGCTGCTTCGACTTCTTCAATATTTCCCTCCTTCCGGTAAGAACCTTCTACTGATACGGAGCTGAACCTCTGACATGGCTGACTGGATGATGCAGAGGACACTCATGTTCGGGATATGATTCGGGAAGCTCTCCAGAAGATTTTGAACCTCGCCATGGAAACGAACAAGAACGTTCAACAAAACAACGCCCAGAACGCTGTTCTCTTCGAGGCCATCAACCTCATCATCCACTTGGACACCGAACATGGCCTAATGAAGCAAATCTCCACCCGCCTGGGTCGGTTCATCCAGAGTCGCGAAACAAATGTCAGATACCTTGGCCTGGAGGCCATGACGCATCTTGCTGCGCGAGCCGAAACTCTTGACCCTATTAAACAACACCAGGACATCATTCTTGGCTCCTTGAAGGACCGTGACATTAGCGTGCGCAGAAAGGGTCTTGACCTCCTGTACAGTATGTGCGACTCGTCGAATGCACAGACGATTGTGGGCGAGTTGTTGCACTATCTCCAAAACGCCGACTTCGCCATCCGGGAGGAAATGGTCCTTAAGATCGCCATTCTTACTGAGAAGTATGCCACCGATGTTCAGTGGTATGTCGACATTTCTCTTCGACTCATCGCCATGGCTGGCGACCACGTCAGTGATGAAGTGTGGCAACGGGTAATTCAGATTGTGACGAACAACGAAGAGCTCCAGGTGTACGCAGCCCAGAATGCCCTGCAGTACGTCAAGTCGGATCACTGCCATGAGACCTTGGTCAAGATTGGCGCATACATCTTGGGAGAGTTCGGTCATCTCATTGCCGATCAGCCTCGCTGCAGCCCCATCGAGCAGTTCATGGCACTTCAGGGAAAGCTAAACGGCTGCTCTTCAGGCACTCGTGCCATGATTCTGTCATGCTTTGTCAAATTCGTCAACCTGTTCCCCGAAATTAAGCCCCAGCTCCTTCACGTATTTGACTTCCACAGCCACAATCTGGATTCGGAGCTGCAGCAGAGAGCTTGCGAATACCTGACGCTAGCCAGCCTCCCGACAGACGACCTTTTACGAACAGTTTGTGATGAAATGCCTCCGTTTCCGGAGCGACAGTCTGCCCTCCTCTCCCGACTTCACCAGAAGCACGCCAACACCAGCGATCGGAGGACATGGGTAGTTGGAGGCAAGGATGCCAATGCAGACACTGCGGAGCTCACCATGGCCAAGACTGGGGCTTTGAAGAGAACATTCAGCTCTGCCTTGCCTCTCAATGGCAAGTCCAATGGCAACGCAGCTGGCAGCCACAGCAGCGCCAACGGAGCATCTGACCTGGCCGGTCTTGACCTGAGTTCTCCTAGCCCAAGTGAGCCGAAGATGCTCAAGGCACCCAATCTTGCGAGTGCCGCTCACTTGTCCCCTGGCTGGGAGCATGGGTTCCACAGATTGTTGCTCAGGGGCGATGGTATTCTCTACGAGGACGGACAAGTGCAGTTTGGAGTTCGATCTGAATATCGAGGCCAGATGGCTTGCTTGATTGGCTACTTCAAGAACAAGACCCCGGCGGCGCTTACGTCGTTTACAACTACTCTCGACTTAGATGAGGCCGAAAAGGGGAAGCTAACCTGGGACGTCAAGGGTCTGCCGGATAGCACCATTTCGCAGGGCGGACAATCTCAGCAGGTCATCATGTTTGAGGCGAAGAAGGCGTTTGAGAAGTGCCCTACGATTCGAATCAGTTACCTAGCCGGCGCGCTGCAAGCTTTGACGCTCAAGCTCCCTGTTGCGATCCACAAGTTCATGGACCCTGCCGAGTTGACTGCAGAGGACTTCTTCAAGAGATGGAAGCAGATTGGCGGTGCGCCCCGTGAGGCTCAAGCAATCTTCGGTCCATCCAGTAAGGGCGGCGGCCGAGAGATTACGGAGCGCTTCATCGGTAAGACGGTCGAGGGTTTCCGCTGGCGAGTGCTGGAGAATGTCGACCCCAACCCGAAGAACTTTGTTGGTGCCAGCGTGCTGCACACGTCGGAGGGAGGAAAGTTTGGCTGTCTGTTGCGACTTGAGCCCAACTATGCCAGCCAGGTGAGTCAACGGCCGCTGCTATCCAGTTGTACGACCTGCTAACCATGCCTTGTAGATGATCCGAATGACGGTCCGTGCAACGGATGAATCCGTCCCCCAGATACTCGTCAAGCTCATGCAAGAGCGGCTCGCCGCCGGGCCCCAGGCGGCGTCTGAACACGCCGAGTCCCTGACGGTTGATTCCATCTCGGACTCGTTTAGGAACGTCATGGTCACCTGATTTCTCATCGTGTCACTTGACGATTTCCATCTGTATGATTCGTGTAAATGGACTCTATAGTTTTGGTGGAATATTGATGTTTGGGAACAAAGGTCAACATGGTCTTTGATTGCCGTTATGGGGAAGACAAGAAGTAGCCATGTCTGAACAACGTAGCCACTTAGGTAGTTGGTCCCATTTACCGTGGTCTTGCTCAGACCAAGCTTACCGCTTAGCGATTGCAGGGAGAGAGGATATAGTCTAGTCAAATACCACGAGGAGCCTCGATTTTCGTTGAGTCCATCATGTCAGCGTTGGCTCCAGGCGTGCACTGCGTAGGTATTGAATAGCTGCATTTTCGGTTTATCTACTCTTTGATCTTGGCGTCGGCTTTGGCTGGTCTCTCGCCAAAGATGGTACTGCCCACGCGCACCTCGCCACTGCCCAGCCGTATGGCGCCCTCAAAATCCTCACTCATGCCCATGCTCAGCTCGAGGCTCTCCTGGTCCAGCGCCAGCTCCTTTGCGACCAGATCGCGCTGTTCCTTGAGCGTCACGAAATCCTCATTCTCATTGTCCGAGGTGGTGGCCTTGCTGCGGGCTATGGCGCCAATGGTCATGAGGCCCAGCAGCTGCAGATTGGGGCACGACTCGACAACCTCGCGGCACAGAGCGACAGTGTCGTCGCCCGGGGCGCAGCCAGACTTGGCCTCCTCGCCAGAGGTGTTGACCTGGACGTGGATGCCGAGCTTGGGGAGCGAGGACTGCGAGGCGAGGAGGTTGCCGCGCGCCGTGTTGAGGAGCTGTGCCTTTTTGGGCGTGTCGACGCTGGACACGCAGAAGAGGTTTGGGATCTTGGCGAGCGCCTTGCAATGGCCTGGGTTTCCTCTAGTCAGCCACGAGCAGCCTGTAGATGGACAGAATAGTGCTTCTCACCTGACTGAAGACCGCCGATAAAGTGCCACTGCACCGTGGTTGGCAGCAGGGCAGCCTTTTGCGTCAGTTCCTGGCTGTAGTTTTCGCCAAAGTGAGTATGCGGCGACGACGCCTGGTGAAGCGCCAGAATGTCGTTTGCGGGCTTCAGCTTGGAAACAGCGACAAGTCTGACCTGAGCGAGGAGCGTATTTGTGTCAGTGACGCCACGACTTTCATCATCATCACCATCTGCTTAGACTGGCCACTTACATTGCGCCCGTTGGCGACGGCAGCGACACGCTCTTTGACAGCACCGAGCTGCGAGATGAGAGCCTGGGCTCGTGCAGGATCTACCTTCATTTCTTCCTGGTCCTCACTCATGCTTGTGAGAATTAGCCTTGTCCAAGTAGTAATTTGAATTTCAGACTTGAGATGCTACAAGACTCAAGGTACGTATGTTTGGATGTAAGTGGAGAGAGAGTGCAGGTTCGGGTTATCATCGGCAAACGCTCGGGGGTAGCTTCACAGCAACACGTTGACCTGGACCATGATTGATGCTCTTACAGCTGCCACATGACATTTTGGAGAAAGAAGAAGAGGAATATAACGCCCTCAATACCAAAGCCGCCGAAAAAACGCCCTTTCTTGACCCTATACACGACCGCAATGGCAGCCGATTTGAAGCAGGGCCGGCGTCGGCAGCCAAGCAATGCCTCGTCACTGAGAAGCGGCCACATGCGCAAGTCAAAGGCCATAGTACAGCCCAAGTCGACTCACGTTTCGGACGAGTTCCTCCAGGACTTTCTAGACCCGTCGTTTGATGCCGCCCAGTTCCTCAATTCGACGCTGCCGCCACTCCAGCAGCGCTCGGCCCCAGGCGGCGCGGTGTCGGAGGCTGTCCCCCTCGCGGAGCTGTCGTCTCAGGCGCAGGCGCTGCTCTCCCAGCTCAACGCGCATACATCACGCCTTTCCAACACGCTGACGCAGCTCACCGACGACATTCTGAGGAGCGGGAGCCGTCTGGCGTACGAGGTGGAGCTGCTGCGGGGCGAGACGTTGAGTCTCACCGAGACGCTCAACGAGACGCTGCAGGACGACATCAAGCAGTTTGTGCCCGAGGGACTTCAGGCGAACCTCGAGGCCAGGGGCAAGGATGACCAGGGAATTACAGCAGCAGCAGCAACATCAAAAGCTGAGCTTCAAGGCAGCGTACCTGGAGACAATCAAGATCCGGCCTACATCAAGCAGCTACAGACACTGACAGTGGTGCGGTCACGGCTGGATTCCGTCATCAGGACCTTTGGAGACGCCATGGAGTTCGTGTTCCCGCCATCAGAGGTCTCGGTGAGCTCGTCCTTCCTCTCCGTGTCGGCGCCAGAACCCGGGTCGCACCAACAGAGCACAGAGGACAAGGGGCACGAGGTGATGCAAAAGCTCCGGGACGAGATCGCGGCACTACTAAGCCAGAAGGAGGATCCTGTGGACGGCATAGAAAAGGCAACACAACGAATCGAGGAGCTCAAGGAGCTGCTGCTGGTGTGGAAGGACACTGCGGAGGAAAAGGGGAGGCTCAGATTCATCGAGACGCTGGCCAAGATGGTCGAGGACCGGCATCGAGAAGTGGTTCAGAGCATGGAGCAGACGGCCAGGAGGGAAGAAGCTCGACCTCACAAGGGCAGCGTTACAAGAGATGCTGCGGCGACGGCGGCCGACGATGGCAAGACGGCGGCTGGAGGAGGGTTTGGCCTGATGAGCCAGTTGCAGAAGCTCCGCAGCGGGCTGTGAGGTTTACGCCCGGAGCAGAAGAAGCTCTATATACGTTGCTTACCGCCATTGACTTTATTGCACAATAATACCCAAGCTTTACATACACCTCGATCAGTAAAGATGCAAGTAGACCGAGTACTGTGTTCCAGGTCGTAATCGTCACTGTCTCAGCTGCACGTACTGTAGCGATGCTTTCGGTAGGCGGTGAGCCCGGCTCCCGCAGGAACGGGTCATGCCGTCCCGGCAGAAGGCTGGGCAGAACAACACCACCCACCCACACAACTATTACTCCAGTTGCTCCAGTCACTTCAGCTTCACCGTCTTGTCATGCTCAAGCCACAAGAGCACTGAAGCTTGCGCCCGTCTTCCGGCTTCACTTTGGTCTCTTAGATTGCCACTTTTTATTTTCCCGAGTCCTCGCAGCCCCGGAAGCAGTCACATCGAGCCTGCAATTCTGCCTGCCTGCCTGGTCTTGTTCTTGTTCTTACAGACACAGGATTCTGCCAGGCGTCAACGACACCACCCGTCTTGACGCCATTTCCCTGTACTGACCCAGCCAAAACTCCCTATATCATCACCACTGAGATATTTCCAGAGACTTTAGCCGTCGTTCACTATGGCTGCGAGCGACGCAACAGTTCCCCAGGCCCTCGGCGGCTCGGCCGCCCGTCGAGCCTCCCCGCCCGCCTCACAATCCAAGCGCGACCGCAAGCGCCAGGCCCTGATAGACCGTCTGTCAGGCATGAACGACAAGTTTCAGCGCGAGAGAGACATGACGTATCGAGACCAGCTCCAGAAGATTCAATTTGATACGAATCTCGTCCAGCGGTTTGACCCGTATGACCCCAATGTGCTCGAGGTCATTTCCGAAATGCAGAAGGAGCATCGACAAACCCAGGGCCCCCCTGTGAATGCCGAGGATGCTCGAAGCCTTCTAGATATGGCCGGCATCCGCTTCTCGGACTTTATCGACGAAGTCGAGGACCTGGTTGAAATCCGTGACTTTCAGCTGGCGCAATCCAAGGTAAGGCAACCAAGCCTGCGCTGTCCTGCTCCGCTCCACACCATGCTAATCATGCTTGCCTACCAGAACGAGTACGAACGAAAGATCCAAGAATACAAAAACACCCACGCCTACAAAGTCGAGACGGCGAGACGCGAGCACCGAGCCCTGACCAACACCCTGCGTGACCGCCTGATCAACACCTTGACCCAGAAGAAGAATAGGCTCAACCGAGAGAAGGAGGTGTTGGAAATCAACGACTCCAGTGCCCTCTTGCTCAACCCGAACCAATTCAGCCTGACCAACCCTTCCAGCCCTGGCGGCACCCATGGAAAACGCGCCACTCGCCTTCGCAAGGATGCCGACGACCTCTTCTCGGACAATAAGAAGCGAAAGAGAAACCCCGGCGACGACGACGGGTCTCCAGCACCCTCGCGACGAGCCCTGGATTCAAACAACACAACGCCATTGTGGCAGTCGGAGAAGGCGCGCGCTGCTGCCAAGCAAAACGGCCCTGTCTATGGCATTGATAAGCTCTTCACAGACAAGGAGCTGTCGCTCAACTACAACACTGCGGCGCTGGCCGCCCACCAATACGTCCTCCGCAACCGGGTCAACGGCAATGCCTCGTCGCCCGAGGACAGTGACTCTGGCCACGGCGAGAGTCATGGCAACGGCGAGCACGACGGCGACTCGGGGCCGTCGGCGCCTGCCATGGAGCGGTCCGTGTCGCATGCGACTCGCAGCACCCGTGGCGGGGCGAACCACAACTTCCTCGACGAGAAGATCCTCGGCATTGAGGGCGTTGCCAACTTTGAGATACCCGGCAACCTGGATCTTGTTCACGCTTTGGAGCCACCCAAGATGCCCCCTCCAGTTCCGCAGCAGTACCTCAAGCCGTATCCTAGGTCCGCAGACCAGAACTTTCCTGTGCCCCTGTCTCAGGATGATATCCTGTCGGACCTCGCTGTCATGGGCTATTTCAAGCAGTACGATCAATCGCACAGGCCTGGTGCCCACCTGGACGCGCAGAGTGGGCTGCGCAAAGTGCTCGAGGCTGTCTCAGTTCCGTACCAGCAGGCCAGATACGTCGCCTTCACCAGTGCTTCGCGCGAGGACCCGGAGCATCTCCGCGACGCTCTTGGCTTGCCGGCACTGAGTAGTCTGCGAGACCAGCCGAGCCCCGCCCACGCTCCCTCGATCGCCGCCGTCTCCAGCGCTGCAGCGCCAATGAGTCGTCAGAGTAGCCTGGGCGGTGTTGCGATGAGCCGACAGGGAACCGGGGGCAGCACTCGTGGCAAGGGCCGCAAGTAACCGAGTCGCCGCGAGGCATACATCTACATGGTAGTCTCCTTTCACGGCAAGCGCGGCGTATCGGTGTTTGTCCTTTGGTTTGATGCTCACCTACTGCCAGCCTCTCCAGAGGGCGGGCTCATATCTGTTTTTCAATATCTCTCCACCCACGTCTTAGTCACTGAGGGAATTGTACTTTGCATGGGATAGCAATTGCATTGGTTTTGTTTGGGTCTCTTTGCTATGCTACTTTGACAGTCATGACACATAGATATAGAATGCTATGCTATTGCGATATACCTATGTATAGGCTCTTGATTGGGAATGATTGCTTACTGCTAACGCCGATAGTGGAAGCCACGCGAATACAAAGATGAAAGAAAGCACGCAGGCAAATACAGAAAGAAACTCGCTTGCGCCGCTCTGGTTGAATCAACAAGTCCCGGGACACTCAGGGCCCAAACACCAATGCTCTCACTTCGATACTCTCCCGGTGGTCGGCGTCGGGTCGCGTACGGGGATCCTCAAAGGCGGTATGAGGGACGCGACCGCCAATCTTTGAGCCGGGCTTGAGGGATTCGCTATCAAAGCACTCGAGCAGCAGACGCTCGTCTCCCGTCATGCCGCTGAGGTAGTGCCAGACCTGCGCAGGGTCGTTCTTGATGGCGGCCGTCTCGCCTGTATAGCCACTCGAGTAGCGGTGCTCGATGGGGACGACGGCAGAATCCTTGAGCGTGGAGGAAGAGGCAAAGGCGAGGGGGAAGGACTCGACGGGCTTCTTGTTGAGGGGGCGCCAGACGTTGATGATGCGGTAGCGGCGGCGGAGGAGGTCGTCGGCCTCGTCGGGAAAGTAGCGGCGCACGCGCTTGACGACGGCCTCGGGCGTCTGGTCAATGTGGACGCGGGTGACGGGCAGACGCTCGGAGCCGGGCTGCTGGCGGCGGATGGTGTAGTCAAAGAAGAAGACGCGGTCGCTTCCCGGGACGTGGTCGAGGATGAGGCGCTCGAGCTCGGGGTAGTAGTTGGCCTCGATGGAGGCGTCGTCGCGGAACTCGGTCTCCTTGGACGGGGGCACCGAGGGGACGACGAGGAAGGCGTCGCGGTCAAGGGAGAAGTCGGCCTCGCGGCCGCGGATGTCGCGGATCAGCGTCGGCTGCGGGTCGTCGGTGAAGTTGCACTGCGGCTGTCCGGCGGGCGGCTCGTCGACAAAGTTGAAGGGTTTGGCGCCGTCGGCGGGCGGCTGGAAGTAGTTGAGGCTTGCAGTGACGTCGCCGCGAGGGATTTGTGATGAGACAGCCATTGTGATACTGGATATCTCTATATATATGGTGTAGAAGGAGGAAAAGTTGTGAGACTGGGTATATAGATTGAAAGTGGCAAAAGGTGGCAATGTGGTGATGGGAGCTATTCAAGGCTGCTTGTCTGGATGAAGCATCTCCAACAATTGGGCGATCAATGTACCTCTTATATCCTGGCCTCGGCCGCCTGCGCAACGAATGACTCTGGTTGCACAGACGGATTTGAAATCAAGAGGCAAATGGTCATCATGGGCCGAGCCAGTAGTTGAAGCTTCGACATGATGAAATGCGAGCACGTCATTTCCAGGCTCAACCCCGAACTATTTCCAAGAGGTTGGATTACTAACTTCTGCTTACTACTCTTTGAAGTGGGATATCCCTTGCATAGTATCCAGCCAATTGATGTCAAGGCACTTCTAGAGGCATCTACATGTCATTCAAAGGGCAAAAGGACTGTCAATTGACACGCCTTTGTGAGATGAAGCTGGAATGGGGCGGAATGGCCGTATCCCACCCAATTATATAAGCTTATCTCACCCTATAAGACTGACGATATTCTTTCTGGCTTACTCATATGGAAAGTCGGCTGTTTTTCAAGTGCACGGAGCTCAAAGGATTGGCCTGATCAAGCTATTTGCTCGGACGCATTTATCCAGCCAGGTCTTTTCAATGCAACAGAGGGTTCGTGAGTCGTTGAGCGATGTTGACAGGCTCTTGTACGAGGTGCATCATGGCCAGTGCGCCTTCATCTCCACCATTATACAGTCCGAAACCTGAATACTGCAAGTCGGAATTCTGCAGTGACATCGCTTATTCCATGTGTTTGAATCGTATCTGTACAGGGCTTGAATCTATTTATTTACCTTGTATCCCCAGGATTGGTTGTGGATAGCGACACAATGACGAAACAGGCCCCTGTGGAAGCCCCTGGGCCGTGTTTCGATGCTAAATTTAGCCCCAATTTCTCACCCCCAAGACGGGCAAAATTGCTCCACGTCGCTCTCATGGCCAGAACAGAACAGGACATGTTCATCCGCAACAGACACAGACACGCCGACACGCAGAGTAAATGATTGTGGGCGAGGAATCGAGTCTTGCTTTTGCCGCGGATGAGTCCGCTCTGCGCTACAGGGACTCACCTTTGCGCTGTTGCTCACGGCCGGTGGCTGCGTGGTCCTTCGACTTGAACGTGGACCTGGACTCATGATAAGCTGCTGGCAAACACCAACCTTTGTCTTATCCGCCTGAGCCATGCGTGAGCTGCCCCGTCCGCAATGCAGAACCTCCCAGCCATGCAGCTGCGTGCCGACGCCGACGCCGTCTTGGCGGGCCCGGCCCCGAGCCCGAGCCCGGACCCGGCACCCCCGACTAAACTCTCCGCGAGGCCCGCCCTGCCGGACCGCTCCGTGACCGACGCCACCATTGAGGACGCCTACGTGCGCTTCATCTTCTACTGCAACCCGGCTCTGCCGCTCGACACGGACACTGCCGCGCTGCGCGAAGCGTTTCGCAGCCCGCCCCGCAGCGGCGGCAAAAGCTTCAGCACCTTTGCCATCTACGAGCTCGTCCGCCGGTTCTATGACAAGGACATTCGGACGTGGACCGAGCTTACGACGACGCTGGGCGTCGAGCCGCCGGATATATCCAAGGACGAGAGCGCGCAAAAGGTAGCGCAGTACGGAGTTCGCTTAAAGGTGTGCCCCCCCAAAACTCCATCAGGTTCCCTCACTGACGTTGCCAAGAAATGGATGAACTCGATGCACGTCAAGGCATTCTTTGAGTATCTGATGGAGATATCCAACGAGTACTGGACAAGGATACCGACGGATCACAGTCCCGTTTCCCAGCCTGTCCGTGACGGCGTCGCTGTCGAAGACGACATGGCCCTCCGAGCGCTGATTCCTCACATCCGTCCCAAGCGCGGCAGAAAAAGACCCGGAGACGACGAGGCGGCGCTCCCGGCGGTCCAGCGGTCACGGCTCTCTCCCTCGTCGGCCATTGAGAACCCGAGGCAGCGAGAGGCCCACGGGCCGCCCTCGATGGATGTATCCCGAGGGGCCAACGCCCCGTGGACCCCGATTGACAGCGCTGCGCCAAACCTTGTCACGAGTTGGCCACAGTCTGCCATTACGCCCACCGCCCGGCACACGTTCTGGGACGACGCGCTGGAGCCTCGCTCGGCCGTCACGCCGTCGAGGCCGCGGTTGTCGGGCCAGCGCAGGGGACCCAAGAATGTATCGTCGGCTTGGAGACCGGGTGGCTCCGACAGCGGGAGGACGAGGGGCCGGCCCCCAATGAACCGGATTTCCGTGGAAGCGCCCAACTCACCACTGCCGCCGGAGACGCCCGTTGCCGGACCTCTCGAGTCGGGCAATGCTGCGCTCCCGCGAAGCACTGGACCGACGTCCTCTCCGTATGAGCCTCAGCATGAAAAGCTTCAAGGTACCCAGACGAACCCTCCCGCTGGTCCTCGGGTCTTGATCCCCCAGCAGCCGCCTCCGCCCAGAGCTCAAGATGGCCAGCGACCAGCGCGGCCGAGTATATCGCTGCAGGTTCCGCAGCGCCCCATGGGGACTGTGAGGTTGGCAACTCCCCCGCCTCCCATCGTAGTTGTCAGTGGCGAAGATGAAGACGCGGAAGCCAAGGCAAGGCGGCAGAGACAAGGGGCGCAGGTCAATGGCAGAACAAGCTTTGCGGAGGCTGTTGCCGAAGCATTGGGCCCAGGCAGTTCCGGACCGGAGCCAGCATCTATGCCGGACAGGATTGCCGAGTTTCACTTTGAGCGAGCAAGGGACCGCACAAACGTGGAGGGTGTTCTTAACCAGCTGACGCGAGCGTTGTTGGAGGCGGAATGGCTTGACGCGCAGGGCAAGCCGTCGCACGCAGCTTCAGTCGACGAGGCCACGGCTCTGTCCAATGCCACGGTCGAGGCCATGTATAAAAAGGCATCGTCGCCTCAAGCATTCCTCGTCACTCTCGCGGCGCTAACGGGCGGCCGAGCTCTCATGACGTCGGCCATGAGGGTTCTGCGCATGGGTCGAGCAGGAGGCGCGACGACGTATCTGTACGAGTGGGAGTACGCGTTTGGCGGGATTGCCGGGCAGTACAAGATGGAGCAGCAGGTTCCGCTGTCGATGCTCGGCGAGTCATCACAAGAGGCGGGCCAAGCGGCGTTGACCGCGGAGGAGTGGCAAGGCAAGTATCAGCGTCTGCTGGCGGACGTGGAGAAGAAGGACAAGGAGGTGGCCAAGTTGCAGAGCCAAGGGAGGGAGCCTTTGCTGTCTGGCGCTGGCAAAGAGGGAGAATCCGATACCCAAGCGTGTTTCTTTTCGTTGTAACGTAAGTTGGGCATGAGCCTTGTGATCTTTTTCATAGGTAGCCAGGCTCGCTATTTGTACGAAGTCGAATGATATGTATCGAGTGTGACGAGTATGATGACTGGATATTTGAATAGGTAGCCAGGTGGCAATGTGTCGCGATTTGAGTTGTGTATATGGCTGATGGGGCATTTGGAGAATCAAGTATAGAAGCCATGGTGTTTGTCAGCATTCCCAGAGGCCATCGGGCGTCAATCAACTCTAATTTGCTAGCCCGGTTGCTAAACCAAACCACATGGGATCAACGCCAGTGGAATCATCGGCAATGCCGTTGGCAACGTAGCGGTGGATGGGACAGGCTTGGGACAGGCTTGACAGGCTCATTCATGGATGGCGACGCGTCTTGTTGGTGGTGAGTTGGCATGGACGCGAGGCATCATTCCATGCTGGGGATGGCACGCGAAGAATGCTGGAATCTCTGCCGCGGCAAGCAATGCTGGCAATCCCGACACGAGCTGTCGGTCTGATGGATGTCTCTGTTGGCCGCGGCAAGATTTGTTATCCGGGTCAATCTATAGAGGGTTGTCAAGTAATTACTCCGTAGATTCGTATTCTGTGATGCGGTCTGTAGATGTAAAAGGACAAGGATCCAGCTGCATCCCTGTTCCGGGCCGCATTGCGCGCGTGACCAAACTCTAGATACCTAAGGTACCTAGGTAAGGTATGTACCTAGAGGCAAGTTATATCTTTTCTACAAAATACATACAGTCCGTCTCAGACACGCGCACGCAGGGATCGGCTCCAACGGCTGGCAGGGGCCAGCAAAGAAAAGGGTCTGCAACGACTGAGACGGTTGCACATGCATATGCACGATGAACAGCGCGAGCCAGCCCTGTGGATGCTGGCTGTCCTTGTCTTGTCTTGACTGGGTTGTTCTAACTAGACTAGATGTCTGCATGCCCTCAACGGGCTGAGGTAGAATGCCAGAATGCCTCGCAGAAGCGGCGGAGAGAGATATCCTCGTAGACCCAGTTTTCCCATCCAACATGCCTGATGCCTCACTACTTACAATAGCAAGACTAGCAGCCGCTATTCTACAGCGAGTGGGCATTTGTTGGTGGCTTTGCGGCTTGCCATCCTAGCGCCCATGCAAGCGTCTTTTCCCCGGGCAAACATGGAGTCGTGACTTGACTTGGCTTGTCTCTCCAACTCATTCTCAGCTTCACCACCTCGCCACCTCTCTTTTCGTTCCTCTCTCTCCCCATAAACGTACCATTCCGCCGGTTCCTCTGCTGCTGCTGCGCCTGTCTCAGCCCTCGTCTCACGTCTTGCGTCTCACTCTCGGGCCCAGAGTCTTCCAATTCCAATTCCATTTCCATTTCCATCCCATCCCATCCCCCTCCAGCGACTGCCGCAATCCCCACCTCTCCGCCTTTTACCACCCCGCGAAACAGACAGACCCGCCGATTCTTCCTTTTATCGCCCATCGCATCGCATCGCATCGCATCGCATCACATCGCATTGCCTCGGCCGGCATCGAGACTCGCTCAACTTCGCCCTCATTGCCATTGCCATTGTCCTCTGCAGTGCCTGGGCCCGTCCCGACTGCCCGTCGCGCCCCGTCCTGTCCTCCAGCTCCACGATCCTAATCCATCGCCCCTCATCATGGCGGCCTCTCTTCCAGTCGCCGACAATGAGGTCAAGCCGTACGATTTCCTTGTTCCTTGTTTGCTTGTCCGATTCTCTTGTTCCATCCGCTGACATGCTCCATTCTCATCCAACAGAACTGTAACCACCTTTAATTTCCCCGAGCACGGTCGTCGTGCCTCGGAAGCCTATGTCAACCTCAATGCCAACGTCGAGGGCAAGTAGGTGATTCCATTCTAGCGCAACCCAGATCAACGACTCTAACACGCCTTCTCTAGAATCAAGAATCCCCTCGTTGGTATACCTCGTCAACGCCTCATGGCCCAGGTCGACGAGTTCTGCCGCGAAAAGGGCCTCGACGACTACCGCCCCATTATCCGAAAAGGCGCTCTCGTCGCCCAAGACCCTACCGGTTACGAAGATATCGTTGGCGACGAGGCCCTCGACGAGGCTCAAATCAATGCCCTGCGCGACGAGGTCCTCCACAAATGGCGCGTCCCAAACGTCCTCTACCTGACCATTGCGACATGTTCCATTGGCGCCGCTGTTCAGGGATGGGATCAGACGGGATCCAACGGTGCCAACCTCGACTTTCCCATCGCTCTAAACATTGATGGCGAGACGATTCACGATAAGATGCTTGTCGGACTCGTCAACGCCGCCCCTTATATCGGCACCTCCTTACTTGGCTGCTGGCTCTCCGATCCCATCAATGACTACGTTGGCCGTCGCGGCACCATCTTCTTCTCTGCCAATTTCTGTCTCTGGCCCGTCATAGGCAGTGCCTTGTGTAACAACTGGAGGCAACTCTTGATATGCCGCCTTCTGCTGGGCATTGGCATGGGGACCAAGGCCTCAACTGGTGAGTACCACCCCCTTGGTGGCTGCTCTGCAACTCTCCTCCTTTTTCGAGCCAAACATGCACGAAAATTTATTCAGTCTTCTAACATTTCACGGTAGTTCCCATCTTTGCAGCAGAAAACTCACCCGCACCGATTCGTGGCGCTCTGGTCATGAGTTGGCAAATGTGGACAGCATTTGGCATCTTCCTAGGCACTTGCGCCAACGTGGCCGTCTCCAAGTTTGGCGTAAACGCTTGGAGATACCAACTTGGTTCTGCCTTTATCCCTGCCGTTCCCTTACTTATCCTCATCTACTTTTGTCCCGAGTCGCCGCGCTGGTACATCAAGAAGAATCGATACCTTGATGCCATGAAGTCATTGTTACGCCTCCGAAATAATCCGATTCAGGCTGGCCGAGATCTCTATTATATCCACGTGCAGCTCCAAATAGAGGTTGAGTTTATCGGAAGAAGCAACTACGTCAAGCGATTCATCGAGCTGTTTACAATTCCACGAGTTCGCCGTGCCACACTGGCAGCCTTCACTGTCATGATTGCCCAGCAGATGTGTGGCATCAACATCATCGCCTTTTACTCAACGACGCTCTTCGTCAACGCCGGCGCCAACCGCTTCCACGCTTTGCTTGCTTCGCTGGGGTTCGGCTTGATCAATTTCGTCTTTGCGTGGCCAGCAATCTGGACGATTGATACCTTTGGACGACGATCCCTTTTGCTCTTTACGTTTCCACAGATGGCCTGGACCTTGCTAGCTGCTGGCCTGTGTACCCTGATTCCCGGCACTGGCGGTGCACATCTGGCCCTGGTGGCCTTGTTCGTGTACCTGTTTGCCGCCTTCTACTCGCCCGGTGAAGGCCCCGTGCCCTTTACCTACGCGGCCGAGGTGTTTCCCCTATCACATCGTGAGGTCGGCATGGCGTTTGCGGTTGCCACGTGCCTGTTCTGGGCCGCAGTGCTCTCCATTACCTTTCCCCTTATGCTGGCCCGACTGGGCGTGTTTGGTTCATTCCTGCTGTACTCGGGCTTCAACATCATAGCCCTCGTGATGATCTTCCTCTGGCTGCCCGAGACGAAGCAACGGACCCTGGAAGAGCTCGACTACATTTTTGCCGTCCCCACGCGCGTTTTTATGAAGTATCAAGTGACCAAGGCGCTTCCGTGGTGGATCAGGAGATGGGTCCTCCTGCAGCGAGATGCCACGCTGGAGCCCCTATACCAGCTGGACCTTGCGGATCACGACGACGCCCGGAGTTGCGACGCAGTATATGACAATGACAAAGCCAAGGTTGAGCTGAAAGACGTGATTGGGGTGTCTTCGCGAATCGAGACACTCAGGTAGGCGGCTCGGTCCAGGCCGCTATCCCGTCCTTGTTTCCTGCTGGTGTTTATTGGCGCTTCCCTTATTCTTGCGTGGATTTCTTTCCTCTTTTCTTTGCATGTTTCTTTTTTATATGTAACGCAAACCTATTATGATACCCCGGATGGAAGAGCTGGAAACGAAACGGAACAGCGGTAGTTGAGCGATACAGAGGAGGGACCTCTACACCATGATGATCAACCGCAACTTGTATGCAAGCACATGGGTACGGCCAACAAGGGCCGAATGGTTGAGGTTTGGGAGTTTGGTGTATGTATGTACGCGGCTTTCGAGCGAGTCGATGGTGTAAGAAATGCAAGTGAATACTTTTTTTTTGGTATCCGTTCTGGCCACACTTGGGATGACGATCCCTCGTATCGACGACCATCTTGCCGCAAGTGGACTGGAAGCTAAAGCTCTAGTTAGGCAGGGTCTCTACATACATACAAACGGGCGAGGTGGGCAAGCGGGATACTGGCACACTTGGGATCGACGGTGACAAGCCCCCCCGTTTCGGGTGATAGTTGCCGGCGACATGTTGGGGGCAAGCATCTGTTGGAAGAGACTTGAGACTAGATGACACTTGGCTTGCTTGGCTAGTAGCTGGGCAGCTGGACGACGGACGACACTGGGGGGTCTGCTGGTTGGAGATGTTCTTACACGACTGCTGAAGCCAGCGATGAGCCAAGGGACGTGGCAGCGTCATTCCCAGTTCTATGCAGAGGTCTAGATGGCTTCTCCGGAAGGGACGGGAGAGGTAGAAGGGAGCTTGGCAAGGCTAGAACATGTTTAGACAAAAAGAGGCCCGTTGCAACACAACCTTGTTGGTTCCGCGGTGGATACAAGATGTTAGGTAGTGTCATGGATCTATGGAAGAATCATGGGGCAAACCAAACTGCGCCAAACCCAACCACCTCACTCACAACCGCGTCCTCGCACCGCCGGCGAGCTGCTTGGCAGATGCCGTCGGCGATTAAGCCTGGCATTCCGTCCATCTTGGCTCCCCGACAAGCGGCATGGCAAGGAAGAAAAAAATGGGTAAGCAAGATGAAGACCCCACAGCGCGTGCGATCGATGCCATCATAGGTAGGCTGTATCCACTAGGGGAGGGGTTTGTTTCTTGCTTGGGATCCCGCCGGTATGGAGTTTGGAATTTCACTTTGCCCTGATCGCCACTGGACGAATGACCGTCGCGGGCAATGATGTCAGCACGCGGGAAAAGCTTGGGAAACAAGTCTATAATTGGATCGCGTGGTGAGGTTTCTTGACCAAGGATTGCGGCCAAGATGAGCGCGTCTGCCATGGCCAAACGACGACGACGGGATGATGATCTACCGACGACTCGGGACCTGCCGTGGAGAGCGTCCATGTTGTTCAGAACCCAAGAGCAGGGATGTTGCTGGGTATTGCATCTTAGTGATTGCGACAGGGACTGACTGCTGGTGGTGGAAATCGGAACGAGGCCGATGCACTTGATGCTTATCGCCATGGAATACGGAGGGATACGACGACGCATATCTGTGAATAAAAGAGCACATCTCGCACATGCATTTGAAATTGCGTGATGACGAGGACCATGCTGGCTTCTTTTCTTTTTGCAACTGGACATTTGTCACCCATTCATCCCATGGCATGGCATGGCATGGCGTCGGCGATTAGACATTTTTTTTCTCCTCCTTGCAAGCCGTGGCTCAGGGGAACCGGCACTAGGGGCCCATTCGCGACGTCATCCGCACAAACATGAACAGGACTCAAGGCAGAAAGGTGAATGGATGGCTGCGTGAGAGAGCTGAAGAGAGAGAGAGAGAGAGAGAGAGAGGCCCATTTTACTAGTGCGCCGCTAGCCTGGTGGCGTCGACGGTTGCTATACCGGGACGTCTGTGAGTGTGAGTGTGAGTGTGACTGTGACTGTGACTTGTCCGCGGCCGAGGCGCAAGCACACCCGCCAGAGCCGTGCCGGTGCCGCCGTTGTTTTCGTTAAAGTGGCTAGACTTTTGGTGGTGAAGAGATTGCTAGCATGCCTCCAGGACGGAGTCGAAGCTATTTTCGGATGCTTTGAAGGTACCCCGTGACTGGGCTTGCTGGGCAGATAAAGCGAAATGGCGGGTGCCAAGAAAAGGGTCTCGTCCTGATGGATGGCTGTCCAGCTGGGCCAGGGCCAAGGCCCCATCCAGATCTCATCTCGCTCGTCGTCAATCACTGCCCCGGATGGACACAGGCCCAATTATTAAGAGATCTCAGGTATCGACACACCGTCTTCTGTGTGCACAGTACAGTACAGTACAGTACAGCACAGCACAGCACAGACAGAATGTAATGGACATCCATGCGTGCCACGATGGTCGCCATCGCGATCACCATGAACATCACGATCCAAGCGTCTACTGTAAAAATGTAAATGCAAAGTGTAAAAAGGATGGACCCTGGAAAACCCGTCGCCTGTCACCAACTCTGTCCGTCTGCCTGCGGCTCGCACGCTTGAGGCGGGTTCGGCTTCGGCTTCGGCTTCAGGAACCATGCCATCCATTTGAGTTGAGTTGAGGGAGCGCCACCCGCTCAACTTGAAACGCCGCAGAATGTTGCCAGTGGCTGGCTCCCCTGGGAAGTGGGAGGCGGCCCCTGGAATAGGTAGCCAGCCGCTTTGGTATTGTGGCTGGCTTTCCCCCCCTGAAGTCTGAAATCCCTTTCGACTCAAGACAGCACAACACAATGGCTGGCTCTCTCCACCCCTACTCCCTACTCCCTACAGCCCTTGGACGCACGCGTCCGGATGCCGTCCGTCTACTCCATCAGAGGCCCTAACTCGGCCCCCTGCATGGTATTTTTTCGCTCGCTGCGCCCACTAATCATGACTTGGGCCAGGCCTCGAACAGGCGGGCGGTGCGGTGCGGTGCCCCTGGATGGATTGTGAGAGAGACTGGACGATTGCGCATAGACAGACAGGCAGACGGAAGAGAGATGGACAACGTCCAATTTACTCCGTCTACCAGGTATGCATGTACATATCAGGTGATTGGCCCAAGAACAAACAAGACAGAGAAACTTGGTTGGGCTGGCTGGCTGCCGCCTGTCGATCGCCCCCCTACATACAGAGTAGATCCTGCAAAGACCCATCCCATCATCCTCTCGCACAGTAAAGACGCGTGCCTGTCGCTCTCGGCGCTCGCTCTTTTCCCATTATGGCATGTATACGACAGTGGAGACATGCCGTATACCGTCCGTCCATCTAGGTACCAACCGTGCTGGCCTGGCCTGGCGTGGCCTGGCTAGAGTTGGTCTGAGCTGCTTTGCTTGGCTTGGCTCATCAGCTCGTTTTCCAGAATCCACACCTCTGGCGGCTTTGCATCAACCAACCATGGACGGGCCGTCGAAAATCAACCACTGACGAAAATCTCCCCATCGCCTTCGTTCCTTTGCTCTCTTCCCCACCACTCTCGTTTCGGTTCTAAAACCGCCGTCCTCTCCCTTCTCCGCTCGTCGTCGCCTTGTTCTTGTTCTTGTTCCTGTTCCTGTTGCTCTTCCTCTGACTCTGATTGATTCCCTCCCCCCCAGTTCCGTCTCGTCTCCTCTATCCTCGCTTCGTTCGAGCACAGATCGACAAGAGGCCGGATTCCCTCGTTTGTCCGCCTTGTCGCGTGGATTGTCTTTATACATCCACCTTCAACTCACATCATCCTCAAACAACCCGTTCCCTGACTGGATTGGACCCCCGCCTGGTGCGAGCCCACCCTTCAGCAGCAAGAGATAGTCATCTCATCCATTGGAAACCCACCCCACGTCATTCACGACATACCAGCTTTGTCATTTTCTTTTTTCCTAGACGAGTTCAGTCTTCATCTTTCTTCTCTCTCTCTCTCTCTCTCTCTATACATCGCCTCTACAACTTGGATTCCTTTCAAGTTTCGGAGTGAACACGCTCTCCGACTACTGGCACGCAATTCACTACTCCCATACCAACTCTCGTCTCGTCCCACAAGAGCTCTGACGCACACCCTTCGTCATGGCCCATCGTCAGGCTTCGAGGTCTTCCAGGTCCTCGGGCTTTATACCTCTGGGCGGAGACAACAGAGGTGGAGGCGGAGGTGATACCGAAGGTATCCAACTCACCACTGTCAGGAGCAACGTATCCCAAGCTGGCCATCGAAAAGCACACATGGCTCCCATGAGTAGCAGCGGCGGCTCCTCTCCCGACGGCGACGATGATAATGAGAAGGGCTACCACCGACCCCATATCGGACGACGTCGCCGGGTCGAAAAAGGCCTGGAACGCCAGAATACTGGCGAGGCAAAGGTCAACGCCATGGGACGCCTATACACCAAAATCATCAACTTCTCCGTCGTCACCCGTTATCTAGTCTACGTTGCCCCCGTTGGCATCCTTCTCGCAGTTCCCGTCATTGTCCTCGCCGCTCTCGACAAGAAGGATGAGGTTTTGGTCGGAAAAGGCGACTGGACGACACCTGAAAAGAAGGAACGTCATAGGGGACCGTCACTGTTCTTCCTCTTCCTCTGGATCGAAATCATGTGGCTTTCTTGCTGGATTGCCAAGATTGTCGCCTGGTTCATACCCAGCATCTTCATGTTCTTCTGCGGTGTCATCAGCACGGGCACCCGAAAGTACAGCACCGTCCTTCAGAACCTCATCCTCCCCATGTCCTTCTTCTTCTGGGCCCTCGCATCCTGGGTGACGTTTAAAAACCTGTACAGAGAGGCATTGGGCCACAAAGTCGGCTGGGTCAAGGTCATGGAGAATATCCTCGGAGCACTATTCGCATCTTCAGCTGTTTTCCTCGGCGAGAAAACCATTGTCCAACTCATCGGAATCTCCTACCACCAGCGATCGTTTGCCAACCGAATCAAGGAATCGAAGCGAGAAGTGTTCCTTCTTGGACTTCTCTTTGATGCCTCTCGTACCATCTTCCCCATGTACTGCCCTGAGTTTGCCGACGAGGACTACGTCATCAACGATACGATTGAGTCGCTGCTTCGCGGCAAGAAGAAGAAGAGCAAGGGCCACAGGCGCGGTGGCTCAGCCCCTCTCAACATCATCGGCGGCGTTGTCGGCGATGTCGGACGTATTGGAGGCAAGGTTGGCTCTGTGTTTGGAAACCTTGCCTCTGAGATCACCGGCAAGCAGGTCTTCAACCCCAACTCGGCTCACTCCATTGTGTTGGAGGCTCTGGAGAAGGAAAAGTCCTCGGAAGCCCTCGGCCGCCGAATCTGGATGTCCTTTGTTGTCGAGGATAGACATGAGCTTCTGGCCGAAGATTTTGAAGAGGTTCTCGGCCCTGCCTACAAGGCAGAGGCAGACGAGGCCTTCTCTGCCATTGACGACGACGACAATGGTGACATCAGTCTTGACGAAATGGTTCGCAAGGTTGTAGAGATTGGCCAGGAGAGACGCGCCATCGCAGAGGGCATGAAGAACATTGGCCAGGCGCTGCAAGCCTTTGACCAGATTCTGCTCTTCATTGTCCTTCTCATTGTCGTCTTCATCTTTCGTAAGTTTACCCTCTTTGCATCTCAGTTTTGTTTGCGGCCCCACTGACTTTCGACCTAGTTGCCTTTTTCCAGAGCACCTTCATCACCACGTTGGCTACTGCTGGTACCGCCCTTCTCTCTCTCTCTTTCGTCTTCGCCGTCTCCACCCAGGAGATTCTGGGTTCTTGCATCTTCTTGTTTGTCAAGCACCCTTACGATGTCGGAGACCGGGTCGAAATCAACAGCATTCAATTGGTCGTCGAAAAGATCTCTCTCCTCTACACCGTGTTCACTCGCCTTGATAAGAACCAGATCTCGCAGGTCAGTTATCCCAGCCAGTCATCAGGCTTCGCAGCTGGATAAGCTAACTCTTTTCCAGGTCCCAAACATCAGTCTCAACAACCTTTGGATCGACAACATCTCCCGCAGCAAGGCCATGGTTGAGTGTCTAGAGATTAATGTGGCGTACGAAACATCGTTTGAGGACATTGAGCTCCTTCGCCAGGAGATGGAGAAGTTTGTTCGAGCGCCCGAGAACTCGCGAGATTTCCAGCCCGATTTCACCATCAGCGTTGGTGGTGTCGGTAACCTCGATAAGCTGATCCTCTTTGTCAGCATCAAGCACAAGTCCAACTGGCACAATGATGGAGTGCGAGCGACTCGCCGTTCCAAGTTCCTGTGTGCGCTGGCCCTGGCTCTGAAGAGAGTTCCCATTTTCGCCCCTGGTGGTGGATTTGAGCCTCTTGGTGGCCCAACCAACCCCACGTACGCGGTCGCCGTCAGTGACGAGATCGCCAAGAAGAACCGCGAGGCCGCCGCCAAGGCAGCAGACGAGGGACGCATGGTGCCTACCAAGGGCGACGAGCCCACCGAACACGAGGAGATGCGGGCCGTCCATGACCTCAGCGCCCGACCTACTCAGTGGGACACGCGAGATGATAAAACGCTTGGATCACGAGACAATTCCATGGATCGGAGTCGGTCCTACCGTGCCGGTTCGCTCCAAGCAGAGCTGAAGCGCAACAGCACCCGGGGTCGCCGCAAGCAAGGCGACCACCTGCCCACCCTCACTCTCAACGAGACGCGGCCTAGCATGTCACTGTCGTATGACGGTGCTCGCAGTCCCTTTGACGAAGAAGCAGAAACTGGCCTGGGTTCGATGCCTTACCACTCCAACCTTTCGGCGGCAAACCCGGGCGGCTCCAACTACCAGTCGTACAACGTTCCCGGCTTCAGTAGCAGCAACGTCCAGTCCAATATGTCACACCCTCTCCAGGGTGCGGCACCACAGCTGAGGAGCCCTGCCCAGGTTGCAGGCCAAGGATCTCCTCCTCAGGGGCCTCCTCCTCAAGGACCTCTGCCAGGCCCCCCGCCTGGGCCTTCGGCGGGACCTTCGTCATCAGCTGGCCCTCGCTAAAGATGAGCTCTGCTGATGACAGGAGCAGAGTATAACGGCCGATTGTATTTTAAAGGCACCTTACCCAGGTTGATGGAGTGCCCGGGAGATTTTTACTAAACATTGGCACCATATGTCTGGTTGGATTCCCCCCCCCCCCTTTCCTGCGCGTTAGTTCGCCATTGACAGGAATATGAAGAAAAGAAATCTGGGTCAATGCGCCCAAAGCAATTTGCATTGTCATGAAGTTTGGAGTCAAAAAAACATAAACTAGTCACGTATGTAGAATTGGAATTGATTTTTCTGTCATTCTCATTCATATCAGCCCTGCAAGTGCCGTCTCGTGGTTTGAACACATTTCGGCCCGACTTAGCAGATGTGCTCCGGCGCAGGCACAGCGCCATCTCGGGAACCCAGGTCGGTCTTGAGGACGCGGCCAAACAGCTCAAGCAGGATCTCGAAGCAAACCTTTGTGACGGCCGGGTCGTAGCGGCCCTTGCTGAGCTCGTCGCGGATAAAGGCGTGCTGTGCCCAGGCGAACTCGTAGAAGCTGGTGGTTACGCCGGCGTCGCGGAGCTTGGCGCGGATGAGGTCGCGGCCGGCGTCGGGGACGTGAGTGTCCTTGACGCCAAAGATCATGGCGACCTCGCCCTTGAGCGTGGGGAAGAGGTCGAGCGTGTGGATGCTGGCGTCGGGGCCCGTCGAGGACGAGTTGGGCGCCGAGTAGGGGCCCAGGGTGCGCGTGTGGATGTCGGTTGCAAAGTAGGCGACGCAGCCGGTGATGCGAGGGTCGAGCTGCTTGTTTGTTGGTATTCCTGAGGGTTTGAGGGTTGGGGAGAAAGAGAGAGAGTGGACTCACGGCGGCGCGGACAGCGAGATGTCCGCCGAGACACATGCCCGTGGCACCGATGCGGCCGGTGCAGGTCGGGAGAGAGAGGAGATGGTCGACGGTGGCGTACGAGTCGGCATCGTAGGACTCGAGCGTCTACAGAAGCAAGGATGAGTTGACATGTTGTGATGCGATACAGGCAAGACATACCTTTTGAATCTTGAACTGGTTTCCGCGGTCGGTGTCGTCGGCATCGTACTTTAGCGGCTCGGGGCCGACAAAGTCATGATAGGACGAGGGGGCAGCGACAATGTAGCCCTGGCCGGCGATCTGGCGGGCGAAGCGGGCGACTGGGCCGGTGACTGAGGCGGGAAGCGGACTGATCAGTCATGATGGCTCACGAGCTGCTGGTTGAGTGGACACTCATACCTTGGTAAATCTCGCTGAAGAGGCAGACACCAGGGAAGCGACTGGGGTTTGCTGTAAGCCGGGAGTCTGGAGGCGAAGAGGGGGATGTGAAGGCGGGACATACGCATTGGGATATCCGGGGATTGTAGGATGGAAGAGGAAGATGCCTAGATGCAGATTAGTCGGGCTGCAATGAGAGAGTCTCGGGATATGGGCATCTAGAGTGATTGAGAGTCGTATCGCATGAGATGAGACGTGGAAATGATCTGGAAGAGAGAGACGTACGCATGGAGCTGGAGCTGCCATTGGCGGTGGTAGGGACGTCGACGTGGGATTCCTTGATCAACATGATGGGCCACGAGGGATATGAAGTCTTTTTGGGGGATTCTCCGTGTTGGTATGAAGGAGTCTGGAGTCTGGAGTCTGGAGTCTATCGAAACACGTAAATAGCTGGTTCTCAGTCAGATCAGAACTGCACGCACGCTCCAGGAAGCAAGCTCAAGCTGCAGAGTGCCCCTCACAGCAGCTGTAGCCCCTCGGCGGGTCGCAGTCAGTCGGATGACGGAGCGTGATTGGCCTGCTTCCCGCTTGTAAACCTCAGCCACAGCACGGGAGGCGCACGCCGTTGTTGTAGCGACGCGGTACGTACTCTTGCGATGTGCGGCTTGGTGCGGATGAACGACGTGACGAACCGCGGAGGCGGATCAAGGTATAGATCCGGGGCAATGCCTTGATTCTTGGTTTTGGATCTGGGGACATGGACATGGGATGTGGGACATGGGCAATGGACATGTCATGGGGGTACCTGCGGTCATGTGCATAGACGGACTGTACCTGGGATGCACGTACCTTGGCGTGCTTGTGCCCCTGCCGAGGGCTGCATCACCGGGGTACTTGTACATGTGCTTGGGGTGCATCCTGTCTGTCCTCCAGGCTCCATGTCTTGTTTGTCTTGTCCAGGTGTCCAGTCCAGGTGGTCACAACTCAACTCACAACTCACACCACGAAATCAACACTTTGCTCCAACCTCCAACCTTCATCCTCGATCCTCCAACCTCTTAACGCAGCCTTGACTTGCCCCCCTGCTTTTGCCTTTGCCAGACTGCAGCTCCAATACCATCTCTATTCCCTATAGCTCCATCCATTCCATCCACCTCCCCTTTTTTAGCTCTCTCATGCTTGCTCCAGCAACCCGCTAGGAGCTCTCCTCCCCTCCCACCCCCTGCTAATCCTCCTCCTCAACACAACCCGTCTTCTCCACCACTTTGTCTGCCATCGCCACCTCTGGCCAATTCAACCATCATGAACGGCCACTTCGCTGCCGTCGGCGACCAGGCCAGCGCTGAGAGCTACGACCATGGCGTCCAGGTCATTGACGAGGACAAGGAGTTCAAGTAAGGAACCTCGCACCATTGCTCTCCCTCCCTCTCCTCCGCCCTGTGTTACTGACCGCGTGCAATTCGCCAGTGATCACCTCAACGACTATCTCCATCGTACCCACGTCGCCGAGGCTGGTTTCAACTACCATCTCATCTCCGTCTTTGGCTCCCAGTCCACCGGCAAGTCGACCCTTCTCAACAACCTCTTCGGCACCGACTTCTCCGTCATGTCCGAGACCGAGCGCCGTCAGACCACAAAGGGCATCTGGATGTCCAAGAACAAGCGTCCCGAGAGCGCCGGCACCAGAATGGCCGACAACATCCTTGTCATGGACGTTGAGGGTACCGACGGCCGCGAGCGCGGCGAGGACCAGGACTTTGAGCGCAAGAGCGCCTTGTTTGCGCTCGCGACCAGCGAAGTCCTGATTGTCAACATTTGGGAGCACCAGGTCGGCCTATACCAGGGCGCCAACATGGGCTTGCTCAAGACCGTCTTTGAGGTCAACTTGCAGCTCTTCCTCAAGGACAAACAGTAAGTGGTTTGCTTCTTTGCTGCCATCGCGTTGACATGCTAATCTTTCTGGTCGTGTCGCAGGTCCAACCCGAGATCCTTGCTCTTCTTCGTCATCCGCGATCACCTCGGCACCACCCCGCTGGGCAACCTTCGAACAACGCTCATCCAGGACTTGACCAAGATCTGGTCCACCATCTCCAAGCCCAAGGGTCTGGAGAATGCACGAATCGAGGACTACTTCGACTTTGGCTTCGCTGCCCTGCCTCACAAGATTCTTCAGGCCGACAAGTTCGTCGATGAGGTCCACAAACTTGGGGCGAGGTTCACTGCAGGCCACCGTGTCACAAAGGGTAGCTCCATCGAGGACCCCGAGCTGGAGGGCGGTCTCTTCTTGGCCGAATATCACCGTCGCATCCCTGCCGATGGCTTCTCCGTCTACGCCGAGGGCATCTGGGATCAGATTGTGAATAACAAAGATCTGGACCTTCCTACCCAGCAAGAGCTCCTCGCCCAGTTCCGATGCGACGAAATCTCCCGGGAAGTATTGGTCGCCTTCGATTCCGTCATCATGCCTCTCGAGGAGAAGCAGGATCGGGCTGCCAACGCTGGAACCCCTACCGTTTTATCCGACCTAGGATCAACCGGAAGCGATGCTCGCAAGAAGTGCATTGAGGACTTTGAGACACAAGCGAGCCGGTATCATAAGGGCGTCTACGGTCGCAAGAGACTTGAGCTCGAGGGCAAAATCGATACTCGACTCAAGGCCCTATACCAAGGGCAGCTCTGGGCAGCGCACAAGGCCGGTGTTGCAGCCTTCAGCGAGGCCGTCGCACACAAGGTCAAGGCCGGACAGAGGGCTGGTGGAAGCTACGAGTTTGCTGAGATTGTCGCCAACGAGAAGCGAAAGACGCTTGGCATTTTCAAGGCCGAAGCCCAAGGTCTTTTCGTCGAAGGAGTGCCGTGGACCGACTTCAAATCCGAGAATGTCCTTTTCGAGAAAGAACTCGACGAGGTCAGCGGCAAGCTGCGAAAGGAGGAGATGCGACGTCTTGCCACACGCGTGGAGCGATGGGTCAAGTCGAGACTAGGAGAGGCCATTGGCCTCGAATTCAACAAGCTCGGTACCGGACGTGGAGGCTCGGGAGCTCCTGAATCAGAGGAGAAGCCTGCCTCGGAAAAGGACCTATGGGACAGGGTCTGGAACGTTTTCACCGGTATTGTTAAGGAGGCCGAGATCAGGTTTGTTGACCGAGCGAGGAGCTTTGATGCCAGCGACGACGAGGTCCTGGTTGGTACTTGGCGGTTGCGTCGTAAGAGCTGGATTGCCCTTCGCGAAAAGATTGATGATGAGGTCATGGAGGGCAACATTCTCATGAAGCTTAGGGAGAACTTTGAAGACAAGTTCCGCTACGACGAGGCAGGCGTCCCCCGAATCTGGCGCCCGAGCGATGACATTGAGGGCATCTACACCAAGGCGAGGGAATCAACACTCACGCTTATCCCTCTGCTGTCGAGATTCAGGCTCTCGGAAACATTGGCGCCCCCCGACCTACCCGACTTCATCGGGCTGCAGCCCACCGCCGCTGAAGCTGGCGACGAGGAGGACTTGGCACCGATCGGGGGCGTTGATGAGGAAGAAGGCAAGAGCCTCGAGGAAGAGATGACGGTTCTGAGCGAGGGTAAACGCCAGGACCTGGTGGTGCGATTCAAGAAGACGGCCGACGGTGTCTATGTTGAGGCGAAGCGCGGCGCCATCGGTGGCGTCACTCAGGTTCCGTGGTACTTTTACGTGGTGCTCCTGGCGCTGGGTTGGAACGAGATCTACATGGGTAAGTTTTCCCCCACGCGGGCGTGTTTTTGCGACGAGAAGAAGAGTGTGTGGCTAACAATGAACCAACCATGCAGTCTTGCGCAACCCTTTCCTCTTCATCCTCCTCATCATGGTTGCGGGAGGCACCTACGTCTCCTACACGCTCAACATCCTGGGACCCATGGCCCAGATGGGCAACGCCGCCGTGACTCAGGGCGTCGACATTGCCAAGCAGCAGCTCCGCGACTTTATTGCCAACTCGGACACGGCGCGGCAGGCTCTGTCGATGCCAGCCCGAGACAGCGACGACATTGGGATGGATACGTTGGATAGCCGGGGGAAGAAGAGGGCCAGCGCCAAGGAGGACGACATTGATGAGATTTGATGAATCGGCTGGCTTTTGTATGTCCATATATGTAACTACCACTGTATGCTAGGCCTGGCCGGATATGAGTAGTGTAACCAGTATACCATAATGTCTGAGGACTAAAGTCATGCGGTATATGCCCTTTCGCCTTTCCCCTTTACCTGATATAAAACGCCTTGTTAAAAATGCTCTTGAAAAACACCATGCTAGAGGATGACCGTTTCACTCCATATCCTGTATGATCCCCCTGTTCTCATTCTCATGCAGCTCTCGGTCTAGTCTAGAATGCTTCCAGCCCCGCCGGAGACCCGAACCAGGTGCCTAGCTCGGATGAGTCTTTGGCGTCCTTGTCGACAAAATAGTCGGTGAGTCTGCTCGTCTCGCCGTCGTCGTCGGCGGGCCACTCGACCCTAACGCCGGCACCCTTGGCCTCGAGCATGTCCTTGGCGGTACCCCAGCTGAAGCGGCACTCGGGGCCCCAGCCGAAGACGGGGTGCATGTTTCTCCTCATCCAGCCGACGCAGCGGGCGTCGGAGGGGTAGCCGGAGCCCCAGGCCATGCCTTGGGCGTCGGCGGTGGCGTCGGCGGGCGTGGTGGCGCGGGCCTCGTAGAGGACCTCGAGGGCGGCGTCGCGGGTGACCTTTGCGCAGACGGAGGCGGCGCTGACGGAGGGGTAGAGGCTGTCTGCCTTTTTGGCGACGGTGATTTTGGCGGTGGGGAAGATGCGCTGCAGCTTGGCCTGGTAGGGGGCGGGCTGGCCGATGGTGTCGACGTAAATCTCCTGGATGTTGACGCCGCGGGCGTAGACGCCCTTGATGAGGTCGACGGTGGCATCCATGGCCTGGGCGTTGAGGTTGTAGACGGCGGCGGGGCGCAGCATGTTGGCGGCGATGTCGCGGGCGGAGAGAGAGGCCGTGGCCCAGCCGCAGGTGGTGTGGAGGTCGGAGCCGGGCTCGCAGAGGGCGCGCATGAGGTTGGAGCGGACGATGGGGGTAAGGACCTTGGAGTCGTCAAAGTGGTGGGTGTCGCGGAGCAGCGGGTCGGCGCCGTCAATGGGGAGGTAGAAGACGCCGTAGACCATGGGGCCGAGGACGGGACCACGGCCGGCTTCGTCAACGCCGAGGCAGCACGGGGGCGCGGAGGAGGCGTTGTCGGCGAGTAGGGCGGGCGGGACGTTGGAGAAGTGGGAGAAGGATGCGCCTGTGAGAAGGGCGTCGCGGTGGACTGAGGGCGGGATGAAGGTGGTGCCGATGGTTGATGAGGTGGCGGCGGAGGGGGCCAGAGGGACTTCGACATCTGCCTCGAGGACCATGTCGTCGGGGTTTGGCTGAGAGCTGGCCATGGTGTTGGATGCGAGGTTTTGGATGGTGTTTGAGAGTCGTAGTCGAGATGTGAGGCTTTGCGGTTATGAAGCGGCCATTCCTTGGGGATGAATGGACAAGGGAAGCCGTAGAGAACACGTCTGATGGCAACTGAGTGCTGGAGAAGCAACTGGAAATGTCAAGAGGCTGCGAGATGGGAGAATGAGGATGAATGGATGAATAAATGAATAATGAGGAGCAGTAGTTAGTTGTAAGTGGACGTGCAGAAGATATGGCCAGACGCGTTCTCTTGACGCGGGTGAAATAGATACCTAGCTCTCTGCGATGGATACATTGTTGTTCCTTGTGACTGGTGCAGTAGATATGTACCGGGGAGCAAATAGAAGTATCTGCCTAACAGCTCATGGTGGAGTGGTACCTGGGGGCGGTACCTCTCAGTGAACTTGCCCGCATCAACAAGCAAAGGCCCGCCAGGCGCGTTCCTACCGTAAAGTCTGTAAGGGCCCATCTTGAACAATCCACCCAAAACTTGAACCTTTGCATCGCCGCCAACGACACCCAGCGCAATCCGCACTCTCGGCTCCAGGATCGCGCAGCGAGACTGACTCTTCACCACCTGCACCGAGCGAGGTCCGAGAAACACTTCGCCATGGCTCCACGCGGCAAGCGTGGGGAAGCTTCCGAGCCCCAGGCCTTCCATGAGTTTGGCCAACGCGGTCGGTTCGTTTGCGCCCGCACGACCCAATTCCAAAAGAAAGGTTCCTCAAGGGCTAACTGTGAGCTCCAGGAAAACCGGCGCGGAGCTTATAGACACGGGCGAACGCGACGAGCATGGCATGCAACCTCTGGATCTCCTCGACTCTTCCCCCGACAAGTCACCGCCTGCCCCCAACCGCGGCGGCCGCGCCGCATCCGACACGGGAAGCGAGGACATGGAACTGGATACAGGTAATGCTTCCGATTGTGGTACAGTCGCGTGGAGCTAATACTATAGCAGGTGACGGGCCGGGCCCGCAGACGGTGCTTAAGGAGCGTCGAAGTTTCCCCCTACCCCGGAGTCGATCGCCTGTCAAGACACATCTCCAGTCACCCGCACGCAAAAACCCGCATCTGGATCGCTTCTCGTCTCAGGCCCGAGCATCTGCTTCTGAAGAGATCGACCCGACTGTAAATCGAAGACTGGATTTCGCATCGGGCGGCCAAAACCGCGGTGAGACGAGATCAAATGGAATCAATGGACGCGCTGCTGCTGCCGGCGACGACGATGAAGAAGACGAGGACCAAGACGAAGACGAAGAGGAGGAGGAGGAGGAGGAGGAGGAGGAGGATGGCGACGACGCCGTCGATTTGCCCGCAGACGATCAGTCTGACAATATGGATCTTCTCGAGGAGTCCATGCAGATGGTTGCGGCTATGGGCTCACCAGAACCTGGACAGGATGATGAAGAGGAAGATGAAAGTACTGTGATACACCGCACTTTTCCTAACACTGAGGTCAAGAGGGGCCGCGGAAGGCCAAAGAAAGTGTCGAGCGAGGCTGTGGCACGTATGGCACAGCCTGTTGAGTCTCCTGCCCAGGAGCGTTCAGAACCTGCCAAGAAGCGGCCAGGACGACCGCCTAAGAAGACATCCCAGCCAAAGGCGCAAAAGCCTGAGAAGCCTGCTCCCCCGTCAAAAAAGCGACGATTGCCAAGCAATTCCCCAACCGAAGACGACAATGGCAGCGACGACGGGACCGAGGATCAGGAGCCGGAACCGGAACCGGAACCAGTGGAGGATGCGCCACAGGCTAAGCGGCCTCGGACCACGGAACCGAAGACGACGAAACGCGAGCCCCCGAAAAAGCAGAAGCCCACCGAGGCAAAGCCCGTCGAAGCAAAGCCCAGGGGCAGACCTGGCCGAAAGCCCAAAGCGGCCTCAACAGCAAATGCCGGAGACACGTCGTTCGCCGCCCTCCGCGGCCCGCCGATGCCCAAGGCGCGTGGCCTGGTGTCTGCTCGGCAAGAATCAGACGCTGTACGCCAGACGAGATCTGGGCGTGCTTCGTACAAGCCAGTCGAGTTCTGGCGCGGTGAGGGCGTGGTGAGGGAAGAGGAGGAACTCGACGATAACTTTGCGCGCGACCGCTTCGTCATGACGAGCATCAAGGAGGTGGTGCGCGTGCCTCAGGATCTACCGCCGTCTAAGCGCGCGCCGCGAAGCAAGGGTCGCGGCAAGGTCAAGGGCAAGTCGCGACTGGCCGACGATGAGGAGCCGGCCGAGGAGTGGGAGGTCAACGAGGGCACCGTTTCGGGCGAAGTGATTCTGTGGGAGCCTGATCATGAAATCAATCCGCCAGGCGACGAGGACGAGGTGCAGGTCATGGACGACCGCATCGCCATCTCGGCCGACGCCATCCAGACGCACACCACCAAAGACGGCACATTCCGCTTCGCCAAGACGGTCAGCCTGCCCTTCCTGGGCGCTGGTCTCGTCGACTTGATGCCCGGAGACGAGAAGCGGCCCAAGAACTCGCGCAAGATGCACATGGTCTTCTTCGTCCACTATGGCAAGGTGCTTGTCACCGTCAACGACGCCCAGTTTCGCATCTCGGCGGGCGGCATGTGGTTTGTTCCCAGAGGTACGTCGGCTGCCACCCGTCACCCTCAAGAGGAGTAAAGACCTCTTACTAACAGTGACTAGGAAACTTTTACAGCATCAACAACGATTACCCGAACCCGGCCCGCGTCTTCTACTGCCAAGCATGCGAGACGGCCTTGCCCGACCCGGACCAGGATCACCCCGAGCTCACGCAGTTCTCCATGGCATAGCGACACATGCATGTTCGAGGCAGATGAGAAGCCACAATCTGCAGTTCCCTGTAAATACCCTTCGTTATCACGCCCTGTATCTCCAACTGTGTCTCACCGCCACCTCTCTGCGTCCCTTTCCCCCTTCCCTTGCCCCCTCTTCTCTTCTCTCTCTTCGTGGTCTTCGTGCTAGCGGGTATTCTTTGACGGTTCTGCTATGGCGTTTTGGGAGCGGTGGCTGTTCTGGCTTTGTCTGCGCTCGTTTGTGAAGGAGGGACAAGGACTTTAGATGGATGCTTCATTCGCCGTATATGTCATGGGTGATTGAGCATGAGCTGGGAAACCCACCACATGATGCTTCTATGTAGTGTTGTTACCTGTTGAACAAGGGCCAGGAGCCTTCTTGATCAGCCATGCTATTTCAATAGCCATCTTGCGAAAGCACACAAACGATATTGTCCGGCAGCATGCTCGTTTTACGTATTGGCAAAAGGTGAACGGTTGGCAATGTAGCATCATATACACTCTTTTGAGAAGGGTATCCAACAGCGACTGGCAGTTGACTATTGTACATGCGAACCAAGAAAAAATGACAACAACCATTTAGTACTCCTCGTTGAGAGTCTTTTTCAGAGTATCCATTTCGTAGTCCCACTTGGCAATCTTGGCCTGGCTTGACTGCAGCTTGCCCATTAGGTACGAGACGCGGCCGGCCGTCTCGTTGGTCTGGCGCGGCAGGCTGCCCAGCAGCGCGAGCTCGCCCTCGACCTTGTCAATGCTCTTGGCCTCAATCTTTGCCAGGTCCGTCAGGATGGATAGATCCATTCTGGCACGGAGTACGTCGTCGTTCAGTAGCGAAGAGAAGGCGGCCTGGTGGAGCGGCTTGCCGGCGGTGATGGTCTGAGGTCGACCGCGGTGTGTCTTGATGGTGATGAGCTCCGCACTGGCGAGGCCTTCCAGCGCAGACTCGGCGTCGACTGTCGAGGATGCTGCCGCAAAGGGGCCCGCGAGAAGGACCTGGTTGTAGCGCAGTGACGGGTTCTCGTTCAGAGCCTTGATAAGGTGCCAGGCCTGTCCCGCCGTCCATTTGCGCGAGGCGTCATCGGTTAGTTTGCCCAGGAGGAACATACGGACAGTGTCAGTAGCGCACTCGTTGACGAGCTCTTCCACTGCCTGCGTCGGCGTTTGCCCGGTCCGTAGACGACGAGCGAGGGATTCAAGGTCCGTGAGCCGGCCGCCGAGAGCGCTGATGCAGCCATCCAACTCTGTGAGGTCGGGGCGTCGAGTAGACGTAATCTTCTCGCCCTCGGCCCGTCCCTCCTCATCGGCAATCTGATCCCTTAGACGGCCAACAACGAAGTTTTTGGCCACATCCGGTGCAAGATCACCTAGGGAGACGGTCCGGAAGAGACGATCCGGCAGCGCCTTGGCCAGGGGCTTGGAGTAAGCCGAGTCCGTCGTCAGAAAGATGACGTGGGCGACGTTGTTCTGCACAATCGACGCCGACCACTCTGCGAGTTTGTCGTAGATGAGGCTCTTGTCGTCACTCTTGTGGAGGAAGTTGTCGATGACGACAACGGGCCGACGCTCGGGGTGAGCTTCGAGGTAGGCGTCCAGAGAGAGGTTGGCATCGCTGTCCTTTTTGCTGCGCCCGGACACAGCCACATCCATGAGCGCTGCCGTCGCGGTCTGCAGGATCTTGTTGAGCTGGGAGTCGAGCGTCTCGGAGAAGCCTGCTTTGACACCCGTGGTGCTTTGGACTGCGAGGTCGATCATGCTGCTCATGCTGTTGGCCCACGAGAATACGGGTCTATAGCCTACGGCGGTAGCCAGCCGCTTGATGGTGCCGGCTTCACCTCTGGCTTCAACAACAGGCCTGCAGTCCAACTTGAGCACATTCTTGCGGCCCTCGAGCGCCTGGTCCATGACCATCTCAATCTTTCCGGAGCCCTTTGGTCCCGTGACAACGATAAAAGTATCGGAGGTTTCGTTGAGCCATGATCGTACCTGGTCAATGAGGTCGCGTCGGTGGTTCCAAACGGTATGCAGACCATCGTCCTGGTTCTTCTTGGCGCCCAAAGAGAAGTTGCCCGTTTGCTTTTTGAACCACTTGTAGACTCTCGAGTGGGAAAATTTGAGCGAGTGTTGGATATGGATCTTGATGAAGAACTCGCGAATGGGGTCGAAGATGAGGACAGACAGGCCAGCTACCAATGCAGCCAAGAGGGGAAGCACGATGCGCGGATGGCTGGTCAGCCAATTCCAGATACTATGTGGTTTGACCCTTTTATCGTAGGACATCCGCAGCTTGGTTCCGCCGGCACCTCCGCCGAGAGTCTCGCTGACAATGTAGCCGTGCATACAGTTGCGAGCCATTATGGCGTCCCTAAGAAGCGGGAAAGAAAGATGCGCGTATCTAGGCGTCACCTTGGAATCGGCAGGCTGCGGGGTGATGTCGGCAATCTTGCCGTATTTTCGGAACAGGGTGTACAGCGCCTCCTCGGGCATCTCTTCGGGTGTGACGCCGGAGGCTGGAGGGACGAATTCGACTTTGATGAAGCTCGTGGGATATCGCAAGAGGTCCTCGAGCCATGGCGTGCCTTGGACGAGGCGCGCGGTGACCCATCGGAAGGGGCTGAACCACGGTTTGATGGGATGTTCTCTAAGCTTCTTGATCAAAGTTGCTGAGAGGCTCTGTCAGTGGATGAGGGTATGAGGGATGAAGCAGTAAAGGCGCACACACCTTCAATCTCGGCAGGGTCCAGGTTAGAGTCATGGCGGAACTTGACGTATGCGCCGCCGTCTTTCAAGCGCGGCAAGATCTCGGTCACCTTGATGGGGAGGTCTTGGGGAATCGCCGTCTTGACAAGCCGAATGGGGTCCAGAATTCCGAGTGAAGAGCTTTCGAATCGCCTAAGCACATCGGAGAGGTCGTGGTCCGTCTTCCAGGACCGCAAGAGCAGGCTGCTAAGCTTGAGGGGGAAGATGTCTATCGGTTGAAGGGCCTGGGTCAGCTTTCTCTGTGCGTGCAGTATATGCCATCAAAGATTGGGCTCAACCCACTGTCGAAGAAGAGAACCGACTCGTTGGTCTCTACGGATATGTGGCCGCTGCTGTGTGCGTCGCCGTCCTTTGATAGTGACGACGGAGAAGGGACCGCCGTAGACGATTCCACACCTGGCGGAGGTGCCGAATCCATTGTGCTCGCCCATGAGCGGCTTGCACTGTGTTGCCATGTCGTGGTCGGAATAGCTTCACGGCGGAAGAGAAGTGCTGTGGCAGATGCGATCGGGATGGGGCCAGGGCAAAGCGGCCGCGCAGCGAAGCGACAACGCGCCGTCGCCAGCAGCGCCAGGCGTCGTTGAGAGATCATATCGAGCAAGACGGCATGGACGCGCTCACATGCTCTGCGCGATGTGGTGACAGGACGAGGTTGAGAGAGAGAGAGAGAGAGAGAGAGACAGGAATGAGGCAAGCTCAGCAGGGAAATAAACCAGCTTAACCAGCCGTGGTCAAGCTGAGCTTGAGCACCAATGAGGTCATCAATCCACGATCGGATCACCGAATGGGACCACACCAACCATGCTCACCCCCACTACTTAAGCTACTTGAGCTAACCCTGTCTCCTCCATTTTCAACCTTGACCTGCCCAACGCTGTTTTGGCTGGTTCGAACGAGTACAATACTTCTTCCAACATTACCAAGAATGTTGGAGGAATCTACATTCTGGTCTTGATGAAGCAAGGGAGTTTGCTGCCGTGCCATGCCATACGCTTGTAGAATAAGCGGCAGTTTTCCGTCCCAAATTCGGCCGGTACCAAGGATGGTATGGAAGTTACCTCATAAATCGTAGATCCTATAATGATCTTTGTGATGATGTTAGCGTTCATCTTTACACACATAGTAAACAAATAGGTCATTGCTCATCAATTGTCTCGAATGGGTGGCAGTTCAATATCTTGCGAGTCGGACATGTACGAAATACCGACAGCCCTCGTGTGACGACCGACTCTTCCACTTCTACTTCAACGTCGAAAGTGGTGAAATGCCAAAGAATGTTGCGGCAATCTAAAGCGACGGATAGGCCAAGCGACCAGGACGTGGGTGTAGACTCAACAGACACAACAGACACAACAAGAGTTACTAGATAATCGAGCAGCCGTATCCCCTCAGCTACGCCAAAACTAACCAAGTCAATTAAGGGCAGTGCATTTCGTAATGTCGAACCTAGGCCATGGTCTTAGCTAGCTGTATTCCTAAATGGCAGAGAAATATTGGCCTAATCTATCTGACATTACTCTCCAAATAATCCCTAATATTATCATGTAGATTATCATAGTTTTTACAATACATTGGCTATGATGAATGAACTGTCGTTTATTTCCTTTATCGCGGAGAGAAAGCGAAACGAAATCTCGCAGAGCTTGCAAGCGTAGTCGTCGTCTCCCATGGCCACTTTTTTCGCATGCCTTGGTGTTTCGTTGTGCCTTTGCAAACTGGCGTGGTCTCGATAAGCCACTATATATCGGCAAGTAAGAAGGACAATTTTTTGGGGTCGCGCGGGCGTGAATAATGTATGCCTTTCGGGCCTTCATTATATAGATTCTGTACAGACGTGAGATACTCGGTCAAAAGAGCGGCCCGACTGTCGTAATTTGCCTGATCGAGATGGTTGATTTGGTTCTTGCCAAAGACACAAGTCCTAAGACCATGGGCAGACCTCTGCGAAACCATATGCTTTATCCTTCCTGTATATTGCTAGAGGAAAACGCGTATCAATTACCGTGGGAGCGAGGATACCGTCTTTAAGCAGCCTGTTACTATGCTCATTTCGGTCGAGACAAACACGATATAATAGCGATAAGGCCATATCATTGTCGCGACATGCCGGGGGATCCTGCTGCGCCACGGTATTGACGATATCCACTGCGAGATGAAGGAATCAAAAGTGATTCGCTGCGCTTACTTTCGAGCCTCCTGTCCCCCGACTCCCCTTGGGGCCCTCCGTCTCCTCCGGACCACTTGCCCCTCCAGCCACGGCACCGCAAGACGCTCCAAAGCTGCACTCTGGTTTTGAGGACTTTCATGGACGGCGACCTGATGCCCACCACGGTGAAGCAAAAATAGGAGTATATCTTCTGGGCGCGGTATGGGCAGTGGGCAAGCAACGCGGTACGGGCAATTTTGAAACTGGCAAGTCGAGAATTCTGGAAATGGACAGCAAAATTGAAGTTCATCAGGTGCTGTTCGACGCGAGCTCGACCGCCACGGTACTGAGCAGTTCCAGAGCCAATATAAACCATGGGTGGATGATTACCAGGTTTTTTTTAGGACTAATACGTAGACTCCCCATACATTCTTGGGGATTTCGCTAGGCAACGCTTCTAACCATTAGATGGTAGGAGAGGATAGGTGCTCGATAACTTGAAGCAACCCAGGGCAGAAGATAAGACCAAGTAACGAATAGACAGCCTGTAGCTATACTAGAGATGGGAGCTTTTGGCGGAAGACGGGGTTGATGTAGGTCTTGGTATTGAGACAGGCCCAGGTGACAAGCAACGTATGCCTCAAAACTTTCGCAGTGGGATCCATCTTCAGTTTTATGGGAACGGTGATGCTAGAAAAAAAAGGGGGGGGGGGGAGTAATCATCTATAGGTACCTAACTAATCTAAGACTGAGAAGATAGGTTGGTGCGAAGCTGTCCACGGCCGCGACCAACCTTCAGAACAAATACCAGAATGCTGACGTCGCCCAGGAATGGCGTAACGCGAACGGTCCGACGCTGGACCAGGTCTTCCGCGCCTCTTCGAACTACACCCGTGTCAAGGATGCAATCAAGGAGGAAACCAAGCGCGCACTGGACCGACGCCGGGAGGACCGTAACAAGGTATTGGTCAACGGGGCGGAGGCAAGCATTCACATCGAAATGAGGGTGACGATATAAGCCATGGGAAATGAGATATCGTAAAACAAGAAGAGGAAAATCCACTTACTGGCCCTTCTCATGGGCTTTTAAGCAGAGAAGAGCCCCTCCCTCGAGAACCGCACTTTGTTTTTGTGAGTGCAGAACGCGACCAGGCGTGAAAGATGAAGACTTTTTTGCAAAAGAACGATCACTTGGTGGTATTACCGTTCTCTGCAGTACCAAGTCTGGAGGGACCAGGCCATATCACCCTCGTAGGTCTCGAATCCTTCGTCGAGGAACTTCCCAGATTCACAAACTTGGGAATGGGAGTCTCCTTCAACTAACAAGAGTGCACTCCCTTGTCTATTCAGGGAAACATGCTTCGGAATATAGCATCCCTTCTCACCAAGGTACTCAAGTAGAGGTAGTTGGTGGAGTAGAGGAATCGAGCACTTGATGGAGGACCCAGCCAGCGGCAACCGGCAGATCCAATCTCCCGATAAACTGCCGCCTCCAGTAAGAGTACGTCTTTTTCGATCATCACCACCACCAAGACAAATGCGCATGCACGTCGACGTCGCACTTAAACCCCCACTGGATAACGCAATACAACCCCCTCGCTCGACTCCTCTCAGCTCATCCATCCGCTTGACCGCTCCCGCCCTCTCCCCTCTTTCTCACGCTTCCGCCATCTCCCACCCATCTCCTCAACTTGTCTCCATCCGTACCGTCTCATCGCCAACACCTCTCCAAATCGACAAAAGAACAAACCCCTTTGCGCCGCTACCATGGGCTGGCTTTGGGCTTCACCTTCGCCGCCTGCCGACAAGGCATCTGCTTTTCCTGCGTCCTCCAACAAAGAGACTGCTTCTTCTCCAACAACATCAGCAACCTCGAGTTCGGCGCAAACCGTTGCTCCAAATGAGCCAGTAGACCCCGAGGTCCAAAAGTTCTTCGACCTCTTCAAGAGCGACGCTTCTGCGAGTCAAGAAACCAAGTCGCCCTCACCTACATCAACATCATCATCATCACCATATTCGTCATCACAGTCAAAACCATCCGAGTCTGAACCGTCGTCCTCATGGTTCTCCATGCGCTCCTCTCGCGAACCAACACCCGCCGAAGTCGAAGCGCCCCCCGGCGACGCCCTGTCCGAGGCTCTCCTCCCCACCGACATGAGCTGCCGCCAGGCCTTTGACCTCGCCTGGGCCTGCAACTCCATGGGCGGCCAGTGGAACGCCGTCTACCGCTACGGCGAGATGCGGTCCTGCAGCGACCACTGGAACGACTTTTGGTTCTGCATGCGCGCCCGCGGCTTCTCCGGCGACATGCGCGAGGAGAGGATCCGCGCCCACTACCGCAACAAGGACTACGCAAAGTACGGCCCCGGCAAGCCCAGCAGCGAAGACGTGTGGGAGAGCCGTGAGGAGAGGGTTCCGCCCGGGACGGCTTTCACGGAGCCGATTGATTGATCGGTTGGCTACGGCTGACAAGAGCCTCGAATACGGAGGGGTTTGGATTTCGGCAACTTTTGGAGGATGTCTAGCGAATGGGAACTGTCATGATAACAACTACCTTACCACCTCTCCGTGTAATAAAACTTTGTGTACCAATAAGAGAACATATTATTCAAAGACGTCTGTTTAACATCCACGTCGTCCCTCAAACTTTCACGTCCCAACCCAGTCAGATTAGACTAAACCCGTTTCTTGTATGTGACCATGATGTTCACTCCCCAATACTAATCCACAAGCACATTGACACAACAAGTTTTGTCGATAGGTTGAGACAAACATGTGGGAATCATGTGCAGTGAGTTTGCAAAGTAGCAGACAATTTCTCACAGCCGCCAATCCAGCCAGTACCAAGAATAGTACCTAATAAATCATAGACCTTATGAGGGTCTTTATGATGACATTAGTGTTTATTTCGCCGTACAGTAGACAAGTTCTTTAGGCCATCATTTACTGTAGTTCAGCAACACCGCTACCTATTGCTTTAGGTCTTCTAGGTCCGACTTGAAATTGTCACTTTCTTCGCAACATACTGTACGTTGCCCGCTTCTTCCACTGCAAGGTAAGGGGCGCGGAGGCGTTCAGAGCTTGCAGTGAACCAGGTCAGAGGGTGAAAGTGCGAAAAGAGGGTTGACTTTTCTAGGAAGGACGTGGAGTGGAAAGCAACAGATATCGGATGGGAAGTTTGATATGTGGAATAGCAGGGAAGTTAGAGACACGATATCAGAGCGGCGTTGCAAACTCCTCGGAATAGTTTGGTTATTGTAGATGGTTGCATTCAGTATCACAAGTGCATCAGGACAAGCAGTGTTTTGTTCATAGATTTAATTAAACCATCGATTCATTAAAATACAACCTCCAGGTCGATAACCTGGTTTTTTTGTTCCCTGATCGTGACCGTAAAGCGCGCAAATAAAAGCAAAAACATGAAAAATCTAATCATTCCATCATCCCTTGGTTCCCCTGTTCCTCATTCAATGAGGACTCAGTGCTCTAGGAATAGAGGCTGATGTTTGGGGTATCAAGAATTTAGTCGACCTCCTCGACGGTGGGGCCGTCATCGCCGCCAGCGCCAGGGGCACCACCAGCGCCAGGAGCGCCAGGGAAGCCGCCGGGAGCACCGCCGGGCATGCCGGGCATGCCACCCTCACCTCCACCGTTGGCCTGGTAGAACTTCATCATGATGGGGTTGGCAATAGCCTCGAGCTCCTTCTGGTGCTCCTCGTACTCCTCGCGGGTAGCCTGCTGGCTGTCGTCGAGCCACTCAACAACGCGGTCAATCTCCTTCTTGAGCGTCTCCTTGTCGGAGGCGTCAATCTTCTCCTCGACCTTGGGGTCGGCGAGGGTGTTGCGGAGAGAGTAGGCGTAGGACTCAAGACCGTTCTTGGCAGCGACACGCTTGCCCTCGGCCTCATCCTCCTCCTTGTACTTCTCGGCGTCAGACAGCATGCGCTCGATCTCCTCCTTGGACAGGCGGCCCTTGTCGTTGGTGATGACAATCTTGTTGGACTTGCCGGTGCCCTTCTCGACGGCGGAGACGTTCATGATACCGTTGGCATCCATGTCGAAGGTAACCTCGATCTGGGGGACACCACGGGGAGCGGGGGGGATACCAGTGAGCTCGAACTTGCCCATCAGGTTGTTGTCCTTGGTGCGCTGGCGCTCACCCTCGTAGACCTGGATGAGGACACCGGGCTGGTTGTCGGAGAAGGTGGAGAAGACCTCGGACTTCTTGGTGGGGATGGTGGTGTTGCGGGGGATGAGCTTGGTCATCATGCCACCAGCAGTCTCGATACCGAGAGAGAGGGGAGCGACATCGAGAAGCAGGATCTCGTTGGTGGACTTGGAAGTGGTGTCACCAGACAGGATGGCGGCCTGGACGGCAGCACCGTAGGCAACAGCCTCATCAGGGTTGATGGACCTGTTGGGCTCCTTGCCGTTGAAGTAGTCGGTGATGAGCTTCTGGACGCGGGGAATGCGGGTGGAGCCACCGACGAGGACGATCTCGTGGACCTGGGACTTGTCGATCTTGGCATCGGCAAGGACGCGGTCGACGGGCTGGATGGTGGATCGGAAGAGGTCCTGGCAGAGCTCCTCGAAACGAGCACGGGTGATGGAGGTGTAGAAGTCGACACCCTCGAAGAGAGAGTCGATCTCAATGGAGGTCTGGGCAGAGGAAGAGAGGGTTCGCTTGGCACGCTCGCAAGCAGTGCGGAGACGGCGCAGAGCGCGGACGTTGGTGGAAAGATCTGAGAAACGAGTTAGCATATATACAAAAACATTGGGAGAATCAGGAAAGTCCCACCTTTCTTGTTTTTACGTTTGAATTCGTTAACGAAGTGGTTGACGAGGCGGTTGTCGAAGTCCTCACCACCCAGGTGAGTGTCACCGGCAGTAGACTTGACCTCGAAGATACCCTCCTCGATGGTGAGGAGAGAGACATCGAAAGTACCACCACCAAGATCGAAGATCAGGACGTTGCGCTCACCCTCGACCTTCTTGTCAAGACCGTAGGCAATGGCAGCGGCGGTGGGCTCGTTAATGATTCGCAGAACGTTGAGGCCGGCAATGAGACCAGCATCCTTGGTGGCCTGGCGCTGGCTGTCGTTGAAGTAGGCAGGGACAGTGACGACGGCGTTGGGGACAGACTCGCCGAGGTAAGCCTCAGCAGTCTCGCGCATCTTGACGAGGACCATGGAGGAGATCTCCTCGGGGGTGAACTGCTTGGTCTCGCCCTTGAACTCAACCTCGATGGTGGGCTTGCCGCCAACGTCGACAATCTTGAAGGGGAAGTGCTTCATGTCGGCCTGGACCTCAGCATCGGCAAACTTGCGGCCGATCAATCGCTTGGCGTCGAAGACAGTGTTGTGGGGGTTCATGGCGACCTGGTTCTTGGCGGCATCACCGATCAATCGCTCGGTGTCGGTGAAACCGACGAAAGAGGGAGTGGTGCGGTTACCCTGGTCGTTGGCGATGATGTCGCAACTGTGGCAGAGCAGTTAGTAGCTGATCGGCTTGTAGAATCGAGTGTTTGAGTCGCAGGCAACTTACCGATCCTCACGGAAGATACCCACGCAAGAGTACGTGGTACCCAGATCGATACCGACGGCGGGAGCCATTGTGAAAGATGATCTGTGTGCTAGAGTGGGGGAAAAAAACAAGGGAAAGAGTCGAGATTTGCTTCAAATTAGGATCGTGGTCTTGAAGACTTTGGGTATTGTGTTGATGATGTTCTGAAGAAAAGAGAGGTGCGGTGCAGCAGCAGCAACAGGATCTAAATAAAGGCGGATGCGAAGGTTCGATGCGGTTCTGCGCTGTTCCAAAAGAGCCCACACCAGAAGGGCGCAGGGGCCTGACGAACCGTCTAGCAGGGCAACGACGCTGCGGCAGGCCGCTGGAAGATGCTGTGGGCCTCTCGAAGCCTCTCCGGGAGCCCAGAGGCAGAAAACCCGGCATGCTTGGCCTTGCTTGGCCCTGGAGCCTCTGCTGGATCTATCCACCGGCGCTCTCACGGTTTCGCCCGCCACGCGAGTTGAAGGGATTCATCCGACCACTTTTCCGCCATTCTTTCTCTGCCCTTCCGTTGATGTCATCCCTGGCCTGTCTCCCCTCTTTTTCCCTCCCAGCCCAGCTCGTTGCCCCTCCACCCTCCACTTCACCATGGAAAAAACTGCCAGCGCGGGGCACGATTCAGTCAGGTACGTGCCCATGTCTCCGGTACCTCGGTCTCCTCTTTTTCGTAGCCCATAATGCCTGTACTGGGTACGTCATCTCCATACATCATGGCCCCGCCCCGCGAGCTTTCCATGCAGCAGGGTGGCAGGGTGGGTCGCCTAGCGGCAGAAAGCTTGTGAGTCTAGGAGTTGAAATTCCATACAGAGCCTCGCTGTTCCAATACAGCGTCACCCTGGGGCCATTGGGCGATATTTTCAGATCGCCACGCCGTTGCTTAGTCTGGGTCATTCTCTTTACTTCTTCTTGTGTCGCCTCGCATCGCCGAGGCCCGATGCCTCTGCTGCTCTGATGTGGTTGGGCAAGCTCTAGGCTCTACGCGCCCAATTGAAGCCATTCACTCACTCATGAAGGCCTTAGGTAACAAGGCAAACAGCTATTCAGCCTTTGGGCCCGTCTCAGAGGCAAACGCCCAAGCCAAGCCCCTTGCGGGCGATTCTTAGGTTACCTACGATCTTCAGGATTCTGTACTTTGTACGGATTAGAGGCATTCAGGGTAGAGAGTGGCTGGGCGTTGACGCACCTGTCACTTTTTTCTTCCTTTTGAAACAACCTGTGGCTGTTGCCTCATCAGCCACCTTGGGCATTGCATTGTCTCCCAACCTTGGATATGTGTTGGATCCCTGCAAATAGCAAGTCAACAACTCGCGAGTCCCTATTCAAAAGGTTGTCAAAGGTGCACATCTGTATTCAAACGCCCCTTGTGAAACTCGAGTAGTCGTATCTGCCTATTCAGTAACTACACCATACACCTAGATATGCTGGAACCCCATCGTGACCCGTTACTTGGCTCCCTCTACTCTGCAGTCAATGGCTGGCAACAAAGTCAGCCAGGCCCTCTTCCCGAACCAGCAGCATCTGCTTGTCGGCCATCCGCGAGCCCGTCGTCTTCATCCCGCTAGCCCACCCGTTCCATATCTTCTGCATGACATTGTCCGTGCTCAGCAGAGCGCTGCCCCTCACGTCAGCCTCGTCGCCGTCGTCGACCGTCACCAGCAGCCTCTCGACGCCCTGGAACCGGTCGACAACGTGCCACAGACAGCCAAAGACCTGGTCGCTCTCCTGCTGCGGGTAGCCCAGCCCCGAAAAGGCACACGCAATGTGCCGCACCCGCCGCGTGTCCTCGCGCCGCATAAAGTAGACCATGGGCGAGTTGTAGCCGTACGAGTCGCACGCCTCCAGCTCCCCCGTCAGGTACATGCCGTCGAGGGCAAAGTTGAACCACACCCGCGCCGGCCGCGACACGGGCGTGTCCGACAGCAGCTTTGAGATGCGCCAGCTAAACGACAGCTCGTAGTGCTGCTGCGCCAGGTATCTCGATTCGCGGCTGACGTGCAGCAGCACCGGCACCGCCCCCGCGTGCGTTCGCGAGTCGAGCTCGTCGCGGCGCTGGGCCAGTCTCTCGTCTGCCTGGAGACAGCAGGCCACAATGATGCGCGGGCAGATTAGACAGCTCCAGATCTTGAGGCGCAGCTCCGTCGGCAGCAGCGCAAACTGCGGGAATGCCGTGTGTCGAGGTCCGCTCGGCGTCGACAGGCCATCGTCAAAGGTGCGGAACTCGAGCCAGAATGTAGGATTGGGGCTCTGCTCCTCCTCGCCGTCACTCATGCTTGGCATTCGACCGCAAAGTGACAGCTCTTGGTAGGTACGCCGTACTGTATTGCATGTATTGTAGGTATTGTAGGTACTGTAGATGATCTGTTTACGTTGGTCCCGGCATTTCTTATCGAGATATGATCTGTCTAGCCCCCAGCTGGCGATGCAGAGTGCAGCGGCCGCCCGTCAGTCAGCCAATTTTCAGGCCTCCCATCGCCAGGCAGAAGACGAGAGAATGCATCTCACGGCCGCCTTTTGACTGAAACATCTATCTCTAGCAAGCAGTTGGGAACCTCTCTGCCTTTGCAAGACGCAACGCCAATTCTCCATTTGGGCATGGCTATCCACCGTTTCAAGCTAAGCTACTACTGCTGGCTTGTTGTTTCCCCAGACTTGATTCCTTCATTAGATCCCTCTGGAACCATCGCCATCGTCCCCTCTTCAATAGCTCCTGTGGGAGCCCTCAACATACTCAGCAAGTAGCCGCCTCGAACGATAATGCCGGTGAAGACGACCCTCCCCAGGAGATCCCTGAGCAATATTGACGTTTCCAAGGCATGCCGCGCTGGGACTGGATATGGGAAAAGTTGCGTTGATTTGAGTCAAGCCAGGTTGACACCCATTATGAGAAGGACGAGAACGGCGGCCGAGACCCATGGGCAGGTTGCGCCAGCCTATGCCGGGGCAAGGATAATCAACCTGAAGCCCAGCATAAACAGGATCTGCACTCCTACCATGAGTCAACTTCGTGACCTAGCATCCGTGGCCTCCGGGGAATCCATTCGCTTGGGCATCGGTGCGTAGCGCACTGCCAACGACCATTATGATGATGGCAGCGTCGAGGAACGCCCTTCTTCCAAGTACATCGGCTGTTTGCGCCCAGAAGGGGATAAATGCTGCCGAGGTCAGGTTAAAGGCCGACACAATCCAGGTTAGCTGGGAGGTTTCGCCAAAGTCTCTAGCAATCAATGGCGAAGCGTCGGTAATCTTGTTAGAGGGAGCAGTCTCCAAAAAGTATTAGGGGAACCTTCGCACACGGCGTTGTCGAGGGATTGGTTAGCAAATGGCCGTATGATCCGCCAGCGGTATCTAACGATTGCCTTCTTCTCCGCCTTGCATTCGGAACAGAATCAGGTGGGTGAGAGCTCGATTTATGCAGTTGACTTGCAGTGGAAGTTCCACGGGACTTTTGCAGCTCTTGTAACGGTTGACTTCGGTCCAAGTTTGGGCTGGATATACACTTCTGTACAAGTAGATGCACATTGTCAGATATGCCCAGGTTGATGAGTCTAAGGCGTTAGAGAGGTGAAGTCCAAGTATATCGGCACGTAGAGAAAACTGTAGAAGCTGAGTATATTACAAGTTTAATAACTATAGCCATTAGCAGGTGGCCCTTTTTATTCTTGGAGGTTCAGTCATTCAATAGCGGATGTAACCAGTTGGCTCGAGCGCAGTTGCACACATACGGCCATGAGCTGTGTTTTTGTAAAGGACTAACAACAACTTCCGGATCAATTTCCCAATATCCATACATCCAGGCTCCATATATGGGCATTTGGTTACCGTGATTTGCTGGCCGAGTATAGATGCTTGCTGCTGTGTTTCTCGAATAAATTTACCAACGAGGAAAGGTGGTTTGCCAAGCTCGTTAGCTTGGCCGCTGTACATAAGGCTGCCACCCCACATCAGCTCGAGGGAATTGCGTCATCCTGGCTACCGTAGAACACGATATTCGTAGACTTTGTGTATGCTGCGGAGTTGCAGTTGGCCTTGATGCCGAGAGATTCGCCCGGTAAGGGCCAAACGGTACTGACAGAGCGTTGAGGAGGCATCCATCCATCCTTGTAGGTATCTACTTACAAGAGGCGCTGGCGCTGCGGAGCAGGCCTCATGCCTGTCGACAGGGTTACCCCGCGGAAAGTCCAAAATGGAAATGGAGGCCTGTAGCAATGAGAGTGGGAGTGATGGCGTTGCTTTGCTTTGCTGCTCACTCCGGTCATCTATCCCTTGCCATCATCGTCCATATCATCCCCCATTTGCATCACGCCCTGGCCCCGGGACCTGGCTCACGGCTGTCCAGTCGCGTGCCTTATCCAGGCGCACCCTCACCTCGCCCTCTCCACTGTAATGGGGGCCAACCATTAGTATTTGCGATATACTCACTCATACATGGCATCTCACTGGCGTCCTTTGGACCGAGCCGACCAGAGCAGAGCGGGTAGAGTTGGCGGTACTGTACCGGTGGCCCTATCTGCGGAACGGATCTCTTGGGCTGCAGAAACCTCCGCTAGTCCTCGGGATGGCTGTGGGCGTGTTGCATCTTGACCATCACGACGGTCCTCCGAATACCTGTGCACTCTGTAGGTTGGCAAACACGACTTACCCGCCAAAGCACATACCATCCTTGTTTTGCCGACATCATGCTCACTCAGCCAGCCATGTGCTAGATGGGGATTGTAGAGGTAGAATTGGCTGGCAGCTGCTGGCAGCTGACACATGAAAGCTGGCTAGCCCAGGTACCTCTGAAAGCCGACCGCCGCGGCAAAACCACTGCAAACTTGCTCGTGCAAACCCCCAAGTCTGCTTGCTGCCTGTGCTCACGAGAAAAGAACACCTCAGCCGAGTCCATCTTTACTGCTGGCTTTGCTCTGCTTGGCCATGACAGACTGTTGCATCGAGTGCCTCTACTTCTAGTTGTTATGCTACGGCGCCAAGTGGAAGTGGAGCCGCCGGTCCAGGCTTGATTCGGCCTATTCCATCCATACTCGGCCCTTGCTGAGGTTCAAAGGCTCAAGCACCGATTATCGACATCCCGTCGTCCGAACCGAAGTTGCTTTGGGAGGTGATTTCGTGGTAGCCATCCCACAACCGAAGCTCCAACAGGTGCTGAACTACGCAGCAGAGGTGCTTTGGCTTGGCTTGACTTGGCTTGGCTTGGCTTGGCTTTGTTTGGTCATCTACGCACAACGCTGTCGTCTTCTTGCTCTCATCTGGCTCGCCATCAACTTCATTGTCAACTACACGACCAGGGCTCGTCGACCTGCCTCGCGGCTCTACTCAGACATTTCTCGCCTTTTACTGTTTCTGCATTCATTGCCGGTATGTCAGGGTTCCTTGCCATGTCTCATCTTGGGTCTTCTGTTCCCACGCCCCCCTCCATTCATCCATCCATCCACCCATCATCACGTTACGCTGTCGGGTCTGCGGAGACCAGTCTTGTCTTGTGTCGCGCCTTGACTACTTCCCGCTACACTACACTACACTACACTACACTCCTCGGCCCAATCATGATACCTTTGCCTGCATCCTCTGCTCCAAAGCTAGGTTTCCCTTCCCTTCCCTTGTTCCCTTGATACTCGGCTACGCATACCCCCATCGACTGGCCGAGGATCCACTTGACTTCGGTCCAAGTCAGCCATAGTCATGCTCTCTCTGGGGCCTTGTGCTTTATATTGATGTTATAACTTCCCTCTTCTGTTGCAACTTTGCCTCCTCTGTCTGTTGCTTCAGTTAGTCAGTCCCCTTCATCTTCCTTCTTCCTTCAATAACCTCCCACTTTGAACACTATCAGGTCTTCTCAAAGACTACCACTACTCCTCACCCCATATCTCTTCGGCGCCATAACAGCACTTCCACTCGCCCAAACACATTGCCAGCTTCACAACCTCGCTGACAGTATGACCCAAGTTCGTACCTTCACCTTACCACAACCTCTAGGGGAGAGACTAGCGGACCCAACGCCGCAACCTGCCTCTGCTCCATTGAAGACGATAACCCCTCGCTCCGTCCCTGATATCCCCGAGCTGTCCCAGAGACGTGACAGCTTGTCCACAAAACTCAACGGCGACTACACGAGGGTTCCGATGGCCACATATAGCGAAGGCCGCAAGGAGGGCGGCATCACCTTTGCCGGCCAGGACAAGCTTCCCAAGCTTCCCATTCCCGATCTTGCCTCTAGTTGTCAACGGTACATTGACACTTTGAAACCGCTCCAAACCAGCCGAGAACAAGCAGAGACCCAATATGCCGTTGCCGAGTTTCTCAGAGGCGATGGTCCTGAGCTGCAGGACAAGCTCAAGAAGTATGCCCAAGGGAAGACGAGTTACATTGAGCAGTTCTGTACGTTGCATTAATATGACGATTTGGCTTGGCGACCGGCTGACTTTTTCTCAGGGTACGATTCATATCTCAACTACGACAACCCGGTTGTCCTCAACTTGAATCCTTTTTTCCTTTTAGAGGATGACCCCACCCCTGCCCGCAACAACCAGGTGACCAGAGCGGCCTCTCTGGTCGTATCTTCTCTCGAGTTCGTTCGAGCAGTCCGAAAAGAAGAGCTCCCTCCAGACAAGGTCAAGTCGACTCCTCTCTGCATGTACCAGTACTCGCGCCTCTTCGGTACTGCACGAGTCCCGACCGAAGCAGGCTGCCAAATTGAGCAAGATCCCGAATCCAAGCATGTTGTCGTAATGTGCCATGGCCAGTTCTACTGGTTTGATGTGCTCGATGATAACTCGGACATCATCATGACCGAAAAGGACATATCAGTCAATCTCCAGACGATAGTCGACGATGCCACGCAAACGCCCATCCAAGAGGCTGCAAAGGGTGCTCTGGGCGTGCTGAGTACCGAAAACCGCAAGGTCTGGTCAGGGCTGAGAGATGTCCTGACACAAGAGCCCACGTCCAACAATGCCGACTGCTTGAGGATCATCGACTCCGCTCTCTTTATACTCTGTCTTGATTACGCCGAGCCAGCCGACGTAGCTGCTCTGTGCCAGAATATGCTCTGCGGAACCAGCGAGGTAGAAAAGGGCGTCCAGATCGGCACCTGCACCAACCGCTGGTATGACAAGCTTCAGATCATCGTCTGCAAGAACGGGAGTGCCGGCATCAACTTTGAGCATACCGGCGTCGACGGCCATACGGTTCTTCGCTTCGCCAGTGATTTATACACGGACACCATTCTGCGCTTCGCCCGTACCATCAACGGCCAAGCCCCTACGCTCTGGGCGTCCAAGAGTCCGGATCCTTCGAAACGTGACCCCGAAAGCTTTGGACAGGTCAACACCACACCTCGAAAACTAGAGTGGGACATGATGCCCGAGCTGAGCATTGCCGTGCGCTTCGCCGAGACCAGACTGGCCGATTTGATTGAGCAGAATGAGTTTCAATGCCTAGACTTTAGCCACTACGGCAAGAACTTCATCACGTCAATGGGCTTCTCCCCTGATGCCTTTGTTCAGATGGCTTTCCAGGCGGCTTACTACGGCCTCTACGGCCGAGTAGAGTGCACATATGAGCCCGCCATGACCAAGGTATTTTTGCACGGTCGAACCGAGGCCATCCGCAGTGTTTCAACAGAGTCGGTCGACTTTGTTCAGACGTTTTGGGCAGACCATCCTGCCGAGGCCAAGATTGACGCATTGAAGAGGGCTTGCGAAAAGCACGTCGCCAGCACGAGACAGTGTGCCAAGGCCGAAGGGTGCGACCGTCACCTCTACGCGCTCCTCTGTGTTTGGCAACGGTCTCTCGACGAGGGAACGGATAGCGGCCGGAGCAGTGCGGGATATTCTAGCCCCACGGATGGCTATTCGGAGCGCGAGGCTTCTTCGCCAGTTGGCAGCCCTACCAACGATTCCATCGTGTCCACAGACGCTGTTGAGTTAAAACCTTCGCGTGCACGGGGAAACAGCACCAACTCACAATCGCGCGAAGGCGGCCGTCTCCCGCTCATCTTTGCGGATGCGGGCTGGGATAGGCTTAACAATACTATCCTGTCCACCTCCAACTGCGGCAACCCATCTCTTCGGCAATTCGGCTTCGGACCCACGTCGGGAGATGGATTTGGCATTGGATATATCATCAAGGATGAGGGAATTTCGATTTGCGTTTCAAGCAAGCATCGCCAGACGGCTCGTTTCGTCGATACCCTCGAGAGCTACTTGCTTGAGATCCGGCGGATCCTACGCATCAGCAACCGCAAGCTGTCTACGGTCAAGTCGAGCCGAGCTCGGGAGGCTGAAGTAGACAAGCCCAGACCAACTCCCAGTCGGCTCAAGACCCGAGGCCGGCCCATTACAGTAGTCGATAGCATCCGTTCCGTGACAGGCACGACGTCTCCCACCAACGAGAGCACTACTTTTAGTGAAGATGAGGACATTGGCGGATGTAAGTATCTACCTGATTCGCACTTACGTAGGCTCCTCTTGCTAAACACTTTGTCACAGATGGGTTCTTCGATGCCGGGATGCTCCTCCAGGCACTCAAAGCGCGGAACACGCAGTTGGACGCAGGAGAGACACGGGCTTCAGAGCGAGCTGCTGTGCAGGCTAGACGCAGAGACGTGGGCAAGAAGCTGAGGCTCAATGATTACTGAGATATACAGGATGCTAGAGACGGCGTGTGTATTATTTCAACTTTTTGGTGTATAAAGAGCCCCTTTAGCGTATGTTTTGGACTTGTCGTGGGCGCAATGGAGCGCAGATTTACAACTGTGTATTACTCTTTGTATTTCGAAAGCCGCAGGGTTTGGATATTCAACATGTTTTAGCATAACCCAAAGAATTGATTCTAGATTAACAATGCGGGAATCCTGTGTCATTTGTTTCCCAGTTTATAACAATTGCTGCAAGGTTGTTTGAATCCGCGATGTGACCGTGGAGAGCAGTGATATAGGTACAGTGTGAATAGATAGATATCCAATTATCACCACTGTACCATTGCCGTGAAACGCGCTTCTGCGCGTCAAACCATCACCACTTGCCATCGTCGCTCACTGAGATAACAAAGTACGAATTGCAAAACAGCTTGTGGATAAACTCTTTTCGCCTTGGCCAGGAACTCATACTCATATAGATCACATAAAGAGGCTCTTGGGGACGAGCCCGCATTCCAAGTGAACAATCTGCCTGAGCCTAGCCGACGTCACCTCTACACTCACTCATTCACTTTCCATTCTCACTTTTCGATGACCATACTCGCTCTCTCAACCAGCCAACGCCCACATTCTACGACGTCGAACCAAGCCGCTGTGTCCTGATGAGCGACCTGTCCAAGATCCTCCCATCCTTCCCCTTTGCCGCCTTTCAAGCTCTCCTCCCGACCATCGAGCACCATGCCCTCACCACCACCGACCTCCTCACATTCCACCCGGCCGACATTGCCAAGCAGACCCGTCTCCCTCTGCTCGATCTCAGGCGCCTCATAGCCACTGTCCAAGCGAGGCTTTCCGATGATCTCGCTCCGCAGCATCCGCTTGCCACCGCAGAACCTATTCATGGCCCGCCTAAGGAGGATCCGAATCAGGAGCCGGCTCCGGCCCCGGCCCCGGCCCCGACCCCGGGCATGGAGCGGGACCCAGCCTCTCAGACGCCCGGCAGCGGCAGCAGAACCCCCCGCACCATCAGCACCCTCGACGACGACCTCGACGCGGCCCTTGGAGGCGGCGTCTCCGTCGGCGCCATTACCGAATTCGCCGGCGAGAGCGGCGCCGGCAAGTCCCAGGTCCTCATGAGCCTCTGTCTCGCCGTCCAGCTGCCGCCCCCGCGCGGCCTCGGTAAGCAGGCCCTCTACATATCGACCGAGTCGGGCCTGGCCACGCGCCGCCTCGCCCAGATGCTTGACGCCAACCCCGTCCTCGGGAGCACTGCCGCCGCGCCGCCGGCCCCGGGCTGCTGCCGGGCCCCTTCGCTCGACGGCATCCTCGGCGCCGTCACCCCGGACACGGAGTCGCAGGAGCACATTCTCGAGTTCCAGGTGCCCGTCCTCGTCGCCCGCCACGACGTAGGCCTCGTCGTCCTCGACTCCGTCGCCGCAAACTACCGCGCCGACTTTGAGGGCCAGCGCGCCCGCGCCACCTACATGGCCGCCCGGAGCGCCCAGCTCGTCCGCCTCGGCGCCCTCCTCCGCGACCTCGCCCGCCGCCACGACCTCGCCGTCGTCGTCTCCAACCAGGTCGGCGACCGCTTCGCCTCCTCCCTGCCCATCCCCCGGAACCCGCCGCCCCCGATGCCCCGGCACAACGCCCAGGAGAGCCCGCTCGCATCCCGCAGCATGGCCCCTCTCGCCGCCGCCTTTTCCCCCATGCCATCCTCATCCCTCCCCTTCTCCCTCCAGGACCCAGACGGCCCGCCCCCGCCTCCCGTCCTCCTCCTCGACCATCAGCAGCGCTGGTTCACCGGCTGGGGCGATGATCCGCACGCCTCAGACGCCCTCAAGACGCCCAGTCTCGGCCTCGTTTGGTCCACGCAGATAGCCTGCCGCGTTGTTCTCATCAAGCGTCCCGTCTATGGCCCTACGCGGCTCGCCGCGCCGCTTGGCGCAGATGATGATGTCGACTCGGTGGCTGCGACTCTCAAGCCGTGGCGACGGTGGATGAAGGTGGTTTTTGCACCACATACCCAGGCGTCTGGGCAGGGCCTGCACGGCGCGGTAGAGTTCGAAATCACCATGGCAGGACTCAAGGCCGTGAAAAAGGTGCCCAGGCAGTCATGATGGGCCTGGCAAGAAGAATAAGAGAGATGAACATAGCCTCCGGGGGGTTAAGCTAAACCTAGGGCAAGTGGGCGTTTACATGGAGTGTGTATGGAATAGAAAAGTCTCGGGCCGCCAGAAAACGCTTGGTTGTCTTGTTGTTTGTTTATTGTCTCGGCCGATATGAAATCCTACAGCTCTGAGCTGGCAACCTTTCTAGATAGCCGAGGTAGGCAGCTACCTATATACAAAAATGCAATCCTTATCCACCCTCCGTGTACACGTTACAGGTCGTTGCTCTCTCCGCTATCGCGGGTGAGGAAACTCGTCTTCCAACTGCAGCCGCACTCCAACATTCATACTGATGAGTTCTTGGACGAGCAACTTCGCCGCATACGGCATTGTCATCTTGGCCACTTCCCTCGTGCTCTTGCAGGTGTGGCAGTAGCCCTTGTAGCCGAAGAGGCCACATTGTTGGCAAATGTCAATCTCTGTCCCGTCTGAGCTAATCATCAGGCGCTCCAGCAGGAGCTGCGAGGCGCCATAGGCGATCAGGCAATCACGCTCCATTTCTCCCAGACGCAGACCACCATCTCGGGAACGACCTTCGGTAGGCTGTCGAGTCAAGACGGCACGTGGGCCTCTGGATCGAGAATGCATCTTGTCCTGCACCATGTGCTTGAGACGCTGATAATAGATTGGGCCGTTGAAAATGTACGCCTCCAGAGCCTCTCCAGTAACACCCGAGGTGAAGTAATCCTTACCCTCCCAGGAGAATCCGTGGTCAACGAGTTTCTCACTCATCTCCTTGAGGGGATGGGATCTGAAAGCATCACCGAATCCATAGTCAGGACGACCATCGACAATGGCGGCCTTGCCCGTCAAACATTCGAGCAGCTTTCCGACAGTCATTCGAGATGGGAAACCGTGGGGGTTCATGATGATGTCAGGGTTCAGACCAGAGTCGGAGAATGGCATATCCTCCTGATCCACAATGATGCCCACCACACCCTTCTGTCCGTGACGGGATGAGAACTTGTCGCCCAACTCGGGTCGGCGAGTCTGTCTGGTCTGGACTTTGATGACAGTCGTGTCCTTCTCCGTCTGGGAGATCATGACTTTATCGACATACGCGGGATCTGGGATACGGTACGAAACTGCCGAGTCCCTATACTCGCTTGGTCCGCGATCCATTCCGATTCCTGTGGTAGTCTGGTCGAGCGGGGTTTCCTTTTTGACCATTGCCTCTCCGTTGTTAATCTTGTATCCCACAATAGCCAAGCCATCATCGTCCAAGGCTTCATGCTTGGGAATTCGATGCTTGACTTTGCCCTCCCCTTCATTCTCGGGGTCGCCGACTCGCTCTCTTCGTCCGTTGGGGTACTTCTGAAGCTCTGTTGTGTACTTTCGGAAGACTTGGCATCGTCCGAACCCTCTATCAACCGATGCCTTGTTGAGGACCAGGGCATCTTCAATGTCGTATCCCGAGTACGACATGACGACAACAGTGGCGTTTTGACCTGCGGGAAGCTTGTCGTAGCCAATAAGCTGGATGGTCTTCGAGATGACCATGGGTCGCTGGGGATAGACGAGGGTGTACAGAAGGGTATCAATTCGGTTGAACTGGTTATAAGCAATCGCTCCAATGGCTTGCTTACCCATGGCACATTGGTAGGTGTTTCGAGGAGATTGGTTGTGATGGGGGAAAGGAATCAGGCCTGCAACGGCACCCAAAATGGTGAATGGTTCAATCTCCAGATGTGTGGTGCTTTTAGTGATCTGGTGCTCGTAAATGGTAACCAGAGCATCTTGTTCTTCGTTGACATCGAGGTATTCAACGACACCGTGGTTTAGAAAATCGTCAAACGTGACCTTTCCAAGTTGTAAGAGTCGGAGGTGTTCCGGCTTGAGTTTCTGCTGACCGTTCTTGACAATGATGTAGGGTCTGCAGATTCGTCCCTCGTCCGTGGCAATGTGGACGGCGTTAAAATGTGTGTTGATGCTGATGCCAACAAAGGGCGAGATCCAACCCCTGCGACGCATCGTCCGGAACTTTTGTCCGAACCGCTTGGGATATCGCGTCAAGGCAAAGGGGGTACCATTGACGTGAATAATGTAACTCCCTTCCCGATGCATCTCGGCTCCAGAGAAGTTTCTGATCGGCTCTACGCCGGCGTCGAGCGTGAAAATCCACCTCTTGACAGGCTCCTCCTCGACGTTTGTCGTAATATGCGTCATCAAGGCCAAGTTCTTGACCAGACCACAAGCTTCACCTTCAGGGGTATCCGAGGTACAGAGCATTCCCCACTGTGACGGCTGAAGAGCTCGTGGACCCGACACCTTTCGCGTCTTTTCAAACTGACTGCTGATTCGAGTCATCATACCAAGCGCTGCAATGTAACTGAGTCGACTCAGAACGTGCGTGACACCAGCTCGGTTCATGTTGAATCGTTTAACACTCCAGTTTCCAGTCTGAATCGCGCGGTTGATTCCCATACCAATGTTGTTGGCATGATTGCTAATCATGTGAACAGCATCCAAGGGGACCGCACGGTTATTCTTCTTGAGGAACTTGTCAATGGACATCTTGACCTCAACCATGAAGCGCTTGAACAAATCTTCAAATAGCAGTGATAGAAGCTGGCCAGCAAGCTCGAGTCGTTTGTTACCAACGAAATCACGATCGTCGACCAACTTTGGATTCTGGGCAGCGATCAACACTCTTCGAGTCATCATCGCAACATATATGGCTTTGGGGTAAAAGTCTAGTCCTTCGATGGGAACATGGGCAATGACGAGATTCGCCAGTGCGTCGAGTCCTTCTTCGACGTGGTTACGGCGCACTTGGGGGCCGAACTGGCCCTTGCGTGAGCCCATCTTGACGCGCGCGCCAATGTACTCGAGTGCTTGGTGTTGAGTATAGACGCCAGCTTTGGTTGCTTCGTCGAAGTTGATGAGAAAGTCGTCTTGGTATCTCCCGTCGGATCCGGTGACCAGTTGCATAATTTCATAATCGGAAAGACCACCGAGGGCTTTCAGAACAATGACGATGGGAATGCCTTCTACCAGGACGTTGTGGGTGAGAAGAATCCTGTCCTTCTTGAGTGTGATGTAGGTCTTCGACTTGCGCTCGTGGGTGGAACTGGTGACAGATGCCGAGATGATGTTGTTCTTCTCGTCGGCTTCAACAATGATTCGGTTCTTGCTGAGCTGCTCCTGAATCAGAATGACCTTTTCCGTACCGTTGATGATAAAGTATCCGCCGGGATCCAGAGGGCATTCGTTCATCTCCTCCATCTTCGTGTTGGTTGCGCCACTGAGTCGGCACTTGGAGCTGCGAAGCATGACTGGCATACGCCCCAGGGGCACATTCTTCCGTACAACCTTCTGCTTGTCACGGATGTATTGGATATCGACGAGGATGGGAGCCGCATAGGTCATGTCTCGCAGTCGACACTCCATGGGAGTGACATCGGTATGCGACTTGGCATCTTTCCAGTCTTGGCGGCGAGGACGATCGACTCGAATATCGGTAAACCTATCGCAAAAGCTCGTTAGCCAGAGGACGGCACTATATACTGCAGGCCAGCTTACTCGAGCCAGAAGTTGCTGTCCACATCGCTACGGATGGTTCGGTTCGCGCGCACGATGTCCTTGATCTCTTGCTCGACAAAAAAGTTGTAAGAATCGATATGTCTAGCTTCAATATTAGCAACAGGCGCAAGTCGACAGCCTCTGCTGCGCCGAGGGTGGCAACACATACTGCTTCACGAGACCTGGCCTTGTTAGCATGTTGCATGTTGACGGTGCGACTGGGACGCGGGAGGCTTACCTTTGACCTTGAGGAAGGCCGGCAAAAGCTGGAACTTGTCCTCCTTGGTAGAGATGGGATCGGTTAGCTTCTTGCCGTTGTAAAAAGGCTCCAGAAGGGCCTCGAAGCCATCGTCAATGAGAGGCATCTTGGCTGTCACCAGACAACAGACATGTATGGCGGGTATGGGACGTTGTAGTTTGGCTACTTTTTTTTGCTAGTCATCGCGATAGCTTCGCAAAAAGTTCTGCCCCGCGGAGGCAGGTGGAGCCGCCGCCGCCGCCGCCGCCGCTTCCAGGCATGAGCCGCGGTGGGGGACGAATCCGAAGCGCGATAAGATAGCAGCTTGTCACGTGGCAATGGCGAGACTACCGTCATGTGAATAGAGGCTTCAGGGTAAATTGGCAATAACCTTGGTGACGATGGCAAACCTTGGAGTCGAGATCCTACCAGCACGCAACTTCATGCTATAGTTCAATTCTGTTTATTTCTGTTTTCTCGTCTCTGCTAGTAGCTTCTTTGCTGTTTATCCCTGCCATACTGTTGCTTATTTGACCCTAGCTGTCTAACTGGTTGTTGTTAGTTATGGTCGTTCATTTCTCAAACCCAAGGCGCACGAACTGCCATGCCTTGCTCAACCACCTTCGCTGCGAATTGGTTAGCAGTCAAGCGCTTCATCGAGGAAGTTTGCAGCACCCCTTCCGGTATCCCCAAGTTATCCAAGCCTAAAAGGTTGCCACCTCTCTAGGTCACAGAACACGTTCAAGATTCCGAGAAAGAGAGGTGGCCTGACAAGTCGCCTACATACGAACATCATCGAAGGCGCTCACCTTTTGATGGTCCTCCACCTAACTTATCGAAACCCCCTCAACTGCCCTCTTGACATTCTGACTCACATCATTGCCATTCCATCCTGCACAGTCGACCTCGGCTGGAAAATACGGGAACTGGACTGGTGCGTCTAACAGACCATGCCTAGGCGTCGGCTAGACTAGATAGACCTGACAGAACGCAATCGCAGCCCCTCATGCGACTAAAATGGGCCTATACGCTGCAGGCTGAACTGGCAGTTGCCACATAACGTACGGGTGGCGATGCCGATGATTTTGTTACACGGCGCAAAGTAGTTGCAGACTCGAGACCCGGTCTCGAGACTCACTCGGACCTATTGTACCGCTGACGCTCGTGTTTCGAGACACCGGCAAACCGAAGGGCTGTCAAGTGACCAACACCCAGTCACTGACCGAAGTCTCCGGCGTTGTCAACGTGAGAGAATCAAGACCCACGGGCTCTTCCGCTCATGGGAGAAGCCCTGAGCGGGGAAGCCAAGTAGGAGGAGTAGTCTAGACGTGACTGGAGAGTAACAAATGCCTCCTCCAAGACTTTTCCCTACCTAGCCGCCTGCCTACTGCATCTGCTGTGTCCGTATTAGTTAGTGCGCTCCTACTCGAAGCGCGAGTGAGAGCCCAGCCCCTCGTGTGAGTAGTCGAAATAGTATCTCGTAGTATTTGCTGTTGGAGAAAGTGAAGATGCTACCTGGGTACCTAGACAAAAGTGTACGGAGCACAAGCAGCTATGTATGACATAGCTTTGAATACTGGACATCTATTCTAGAGCCATGTCTCAGGCCATTTATCCTCTCCCGTTGAACAGTCAGACGCGGCTCCCAGGGCTCCAAGACAACCCCGCGCGGTCCATGTGCCTGCGACCTGGGATGAATAATTGACGTCAATGTGTCACTAGGCGCCGGTCGTGCAGCAAACCAACGGCAAGCCCCCTGGACGACGGCGAGTAATCTTAGCGTGACTATGACAAGTATGGAGCAGACCCTGACTGCTCAACGGGGCTGGAACGGTAAGACGGACGCGGAGGAGAGGGGCATGGGCGCGCCGGCTGGTCCACTCACTGGCAAAGTAAAAGTCGGTGAAGAGAGGCTGGAGAGAGGGGGAGGGGCACTGTCGCGATGGCGGAGTAGACAGAAGGAAGAAACGATGGACAGAGGTACCTTTGGTTATCCGGACCTCGAGGGACGGAGTAGATTGTCCGCATCGGGAACAAAGAGATGGGGGTCCATTGCTAGACACGGAAGCGTTGCCTCTGGTTTTAGTGAGATGGCTGGCAAGACGGGTAGGTTATGGTAGCCTTGACGACCTTGCCCTCAGGTCGTCATGAGCTCTTTGGCTGTACTGGCAAAGAAAAGACCCACGCTTCGGCTACATGAGTCTCCAACCACATCGTTGGGAGGGTGTTTCAGAATAGTCCATCAGTTAGATCTGCCCCCGGGATGATGTGACGCTCTTCGGAGCCCCGGCAAGGTGCCATGCACATCCATCGAATGGTCTACTTAACCCAAGATAGGTAGCTAGGGGGTGCGTGTCGCCTTTGAGGTTGTGCGGATGCACCCGACCTGTGGAGGCGTTATCGACGTGCACACCCACCACGGAACTGGTGGATCAGCGACTCCCCGCTCGAGACCCCTCAGGGTGATGGGCAAGTTGTACGACGCCGTCTTCTCCGTCTCTAGGGACCATGTTTGTAGCTATGTGACGGTATCACGAGATGCCACTTCTTGTCACGTAACATCCCAATCTCTCCGATAGATCAATGGCGGCAGATGGAGGTGACTAGAAGATGATTTGATCGCGCTAAGAACCATCACTCGTGGCCCTAAGCTGGCACCAGAGCAAGCCACCGCGTGTCGATCTACTGCGCTGTCCGACCCAATGAGGGCCCGACGTCTTTGTCTGGCAACCACAAACCGTTGGCCTGTCAAGAGGCGGTGAACGTGAAAAAGGTGCCAATGCATTCGATGCTGTGTCTCTGCACCCATTGCAGAGTAGATTGACTGCCGGATATGATCGATCGAACCATTAGGTATACCTACTCGTAGCAATCAAGAGATTGTGAAGCTAGAGGTGGGATTGGATTATTGGGGCCCTCTCTCAACGGGCATGCCTGGTCCGGGAGTGTGAATCTGGGGACTCTTCAACCTATTGTGTGACGTGCAGCTACTAAGGGAGGGGACCAGCAGCTAGTAGGCACTTTGGCCACCATCCTTGATGTTGAGTTGTTCATTGCTAGCCGCACGAGCTGGGTGTGCTTGAGCGAGCGAGGTTGGAGATTGACACAGTGCTCCAGCGAAGATCAGACAGCAGCATACATACTCTGTAGTTGGATGCACAACAGATATGTCTGGGACTCGGGTTGATTGGGCGGCTCTATACGTGCAGCCTGTGCCCTATCTGCATGGCTGATGAGATCCATACTTGCACATATGGAGTACATAGGTAGGTAGTATCTGTCTGATGTGTCCCGTAATGTCTTGTAGCGAGGGTACTTGGAATGGTACTCACCGTATGGCAAAGGCATATTGTTAGATGACACTGGGGTGTTGTTCCTCGAGGCAAGTAGACAAGGTATATAGACCTTGATTGCGTGCCCATAAGGAGTCAAGGACAGACCAGGGTATGTACCTATGAAAACAAGTGAAGCAACTCGTCTAACCCGTGGCAATATGCACGTTTGCCAGCCCTAACCCGCGTCTCCAGAGGTACTCCAGACCACCAGTGAGCCAGATGCTCCCCTCCAGCCACTGGGGTATGTAGACACAATACTCCGTAGTTACGACGAGTACGCAAAATAGCACCAGCGGCAACATTGTGCTGCTGCGGATGGGGTGGTTGGACGTCCCTGTCTTGGTTGCTTAGGGCTCAATGTCTCAGCAAGGATCCATCGGCTAGCAACTCCATCTAAAGATTAGTTTGTGATTCCGTGAATCGTCGCGGACGGGGTCCATGCACATCACCGCGCCTCCTCCATTTTTTGCAACGGGAAGAAGACGATACCATTGTTGGACACAGATGACAGCCTGTCATGCATTGTCACTTGGTAAAGGACCTTGTCATTGCACAAGGCTGCGGTGTGCAAGTCAAGTCAAAGCTGACAAGGCTTCGTCTATGCCAATGCAATGATTGCCGTGAGCATATAGCACCAATTAAATACAGACAACCAACCTCTTGGCTGTACATGCTTGTTATACACGCGGAATGTGTTGCACAGCACACAGGCCCCGACTCTCGTGAGGGAGTTTCGGCTGCGATGGGGGCGACGTGCTGCTCCCTTATTGGGCAAGCTCCGATGCAAACAGTCTCAATGGAGCAAGTCTTTGCCCACGAAAGCGGGACAGCCTCCACCTCAAAGGAACCAAAGCCTGGTTCCAACCGTTCCTTTGACGATTGCTAATGCGTACAATAGTAAGGGTAAGGGCGCCTGGTTACATGCGGCTATAACGCGTGCTCCGTACCGGACGGAGTGGCATGCCGCGTCCCAATTTCAGTTGTCAATCTAGCCCAGCTGGGGTAAGCAAGCCCTGTTCTGTTGCGTGTCTAATCTCCAAATGCAGTGGACAAGTCAAAAAGACGTTGTTGAAAAAAGGAAGAAGAAAGAAGCTTTAAGCATCCCCCAACCCTGGCAGGTTAACTGGGGAGCAAGAAACACGCACTTGAGAGGGAGGTGTGTTTTGAGTTGACGAGATTGATAGGGAGGTACCTAGAGGTATCGAGCTGAAGCACCAACGATAGTGCGGGGATGCGCCCACTACCATTGCAACCGCTGTCGTACTTTAGTGACCCAGCTCTCGGCACGCGATGTGTCAAGAGGTCCTCCGTGGGGAAGAAGAAGAAGAAGGAAATTTTTTTGAAGAAAATTAAATTAAATCAAATTAAATTGAAAAAGAGACTTCTTTTGCTTGCATTACACATAATACTGCGTACCTTGGCTACGTGGGTTCCACTCCTCTTGGGCCTCGATAGTTTCGACACTTGCTTGAGCCGCTGACACCCAACGAACCCGCCAGCCCGCGCCTGGTCTGGTCTCCAGGGGCAATGGATGGACCGACTCCATGTTGTCCATGTCGACTCGGTGGCTGCTCGGCAGGGGGCCGGGGTCCTCCAGAAACCTCCATTCGCTGCACTAGCAATTGCCCAGTCCGCTGTACGGATACTCAGTGAAGCGCTGCAACAATGGACGGACATCCATCCAGGATGCCCGGGCTGGAGTGCTGAAACCGCTGGGGGAGTTTGGTACTGTACCGATACTTGCAGGTACCTGTCTAGGTGCGACTGTGCCGTGGCCCATACCCAAACCTAACCTTGTGCTGGGTTGTCGGTTGTCTCGTCTCGTCTCGGCGCCCTGCTTGTGCCTGGACCTGGACCCGTAAGAGGTCAAAGTCAGAGGCTTCTGTCTTCTCTGCGCGCGCCTACCCACCGACTTGCGGGTTGTACCCGCCCACGGCCCATTCATTGAGCTGCCTTTTCCTTTTCCTTCTTCATCTTTTGCCCGAGCGAGTCGCCTGGCTTTTCCCTTTCCTCTTGGACCCCTTTTGGACCTTTTTCCTTCTTGACCTTTCGAAACCGAGCAAGGCCTTGCTTGCTTGCTTACCATTGTCCGCTTCTGCTGCCTCCTCTTACCAGCTTGTCGTTCCTGGAGCTGCCAGGGCGCGCTGTATTGAGAGCGAGCGTGATAGCGACTGGAGATTGGGTTGTACGATTTAGGTGTCCCATCCCATCCCATCTTATCCATCATTGTATAAGTGAAGCCGTCAATCCACTTGTTCCAGGTATGTTTGCTTTCTTCCAGCACTACCTACCATTCACCGTATCCTATTCCCATCTATCCCACTCATGGAGCCATCCACTCCGACAAGGGGATCGAGTGGCAGAGTGCTTTTCGCTGTCGCAGCTACTTCCGCCAAGGAGCTCTAGTTGTTGCGACGCGAACGGGAAGCTCATCCATCATCTGTCAGCTTGAAGCAATCTTGCCTGGACTATCGCCGCCACAACCGCTCCCACCACTCCCACCATTGCCGCCACCGCATCTTCTACTCCCACAGCACAGCACAGTCTGGCTTCCTTGCCCTCATATGCTACATAGGCGTATGCCTCCTACCTGCTCCGTCTACCCCCCAAAACCACAGAAGCCTGTGTTCCCACGCATCTCGAAAGAGAGATTCCTACATGGTAGTTGAGTGGGTGCGCGATTGTGGGTGCGTGCCCATCTTCCACCCACACCCGTGCTCGCGATCAAGTCCACGCCCCATGTTCTGTCTTCCCAGCCCATCCCATCACTCATCACCAATCCTTACCCATACCCTTTGCTCCAGCAACTATTCCCTACTCTACTAGCCCAAGGGGCCGACCGACCCTTCCATCATCTACCGGCCCTTTAGCCCTCCTTGCCCTCTAGGCTCCTTTGTGCTGGCGCTGGATGGCCCATACTAGCCTAAACGCCCATACCCACTCTGGCCGCCTGCCCACCCCGCCTCGCCCTCTCTCTCTCAACAACGTTCCATCCATCCATTTGTCTTGCTTCTCCTACTTTCTCGTTACCCAGCGCTTGCTGATGGCTTCTTGTTTCCCATGTCTGCAGTAATATAGACCGGAACCTACCTCTTTGCCATTCCGGCGTGTACCATCTCGTGTTTTGATACCTCGACCTTGCTCCCCGCGCATTGCCCAGCAGCTCTGCCTCGCCTCTGCTTCGACGGCCGCTTCGCACCGCACCGCCTCCATCATGGACGACCTACGCTACCACTCCCAGCATTCTCCCATGGGCGAGTCGCAGATGAACGGACTCGTCTCTCCTCCACGCAATGGCCACGGCTCGCGCATGCAGGCTGGCCAGATCTCCCAGATCTCCACCGATCCACGCTCCAACCTGCCGCGACGCTTCACCACCGACTCGGCGCGTGTACCGACGCTCTCCTCGCTGGCTTCGCCTTCCCGCGTCCCCGAGCCCTCCCAGGATTACCAAGTGAGTTTGTCATACATTCGTTATTCTGCCGCAGCCTAGTTGCGGTTCCGTGACATGCCGGGACTGTTGCCGGCTTTGCTCTTGAGACTGGGAATATGGGATGATGGGTAACATTGGCATTTGCTGACTTTTGAAGACTCTCCACAAGGTCCAACTGGTACGTTGTTATGCCCCGATATCGAGTTTTCCTGCGACGCGACGATTCTGTTCCCTTAATACCACCGACTACAACACTTCTTGATGCCTTGGCGGAGAAATATGTCTGGGATCAAAGGCGGCTGGACTGACTCGTTCACAGATAGAGAAGAAGAAACTGGAGTACGAGAGGATTAGAGAGCAGCGACGGCGCTTCGAGCTCGAGATGCAGAGACTGGACCAGCAGCAACGTCGAGAGGCGCATGAGCTCGCTCAGATGGAAGAGGAGATGGGCAGACTAGGCGGCCACCAGTCGGAACCTACCACACCACCAGAGTATCGCGACAACTCTGGCTTCCCATCCATGTTCTCCCGACCGAACCGCTACTCGATGTCGAGCCTGGTCTCACCTCCAGGCTTTTTTAATCGCACTGCCCGATCCGGATCTCAGCTGGCGTCTCCTCAGTCTGGCCTAATGCAGACTCGATTTACATTTGAGGACCAGGTGCCCTCTCGCTCGGTCCCGACCACTCGCAGGAACAGCGACGATGAAAAGGAAGATGCTATCCGCCAGGATCTTTCCAACCATCGCACGAACAATCCGTAAGTTTTTGTCCTTTGCATCGCCTCAACCACCCCGCCGTTATCTTGATTCAAGATGCTTTGTCAACTTGGGGGTTTTTTTCTTTTGGCCGTCGTGAGACCTTCAACTCGTGTGGATGCTTCAGGCGCACCACCAACAGTGTCATTGAGCGTGAATCATATACGCAAGACCTGTGCCGTCACGGGCAGGCTTGTGGAAAGCACCTTTTTCCCCAGCCATGTCAAACGGCGCATCTCGCAATAACCTGCGCCTGCGATCCTGTTAACCACACCCTTTCTTCTTCTTCACTCCTCTTCACTTTGCCTATCCCACCTCCTCAGAAGACGTCCCAGGCGCTGATAGTCCATGTTTAGCAGGCTCAACCGTTATTCGATGCCTGTCACTCGCTCACGAAACGGATTATACGACGCTGGTCTCGATCAGACCAACACGACACGGTTCTTGTTTGGAGACGAAGAGCCCAGTGCTCTGGCCCTTGGAAGCACTCCGGACGAGAACTTTCCAACCCTCGTTCGCCGAGACGACCAAATCGTGAGTACACTTTTAATTTGCACTTTTCCTTCCACTCGGCGGTGCCCCATTTTATGCTGTTCCAACGACTTGGCTTCTGCGTTTGGCAGTGAATCTCGGTGTGAAACCACCCCCTGCGGCTTTGTCATTCTCACTTTGCGGTCAAGCTGGCTTTCCCGCCATTCTGCTACCATTCACTGTAGCCCAGCAGACTTTTCCATGCCCTCAAATACTCTTGTTTCCACTTGCGCCAAAGTGACACAGCGTTGAGCTCTTCTCACTCAGCCTCGTCCCCCGCTACCGCATCCCGCCTCTCCACCTGTCCCTCCGCTTTTGTTGTTTGCTTTTCTGACCTAGCACCGTCTTGCCCAGCTTTCTGCGTCTTCGGCTGCTCTAGATCTTGCGTTGTCCCCGTCTCCCAACCCCGAGTCGTCATCCAGAGGTTGGAGCCGCATTGTTAACCGTCATCGACCCCAACAGAGCCTATCCTCGATCAACGGAGTATCTACCCAAGCCGGCGAACTCGGTGGTATTGCTAGCCGACCAAACAACTTGCGCAATTCTCTCGATCTCAAGTATATATCGGAGAACGCCAGCGAGCCCAGCAGCACCCTTCTGTCACCTCAGAGTGGCCAGAGGATGACCACGCCCCCCAAGCTCCAAAGCTCCTTTTCAAGCAACGACGTTCCTACAGTCAAGAACCCGGGAGCATCCATGATGAACTCCAACGCCAACAACCATGCCCAGCAGCATTTCCACAACCACAACGCAAGCCTTGGTCGAATTCCTGCTGGCGCTGTCCACCGAGGACACAGCCGGGAGCTGTCCACTGAAAGCATAAATGCAAACCGCGACCAGAATGGTGCCTTTCAGTCGCTTCAATCTGCACTCCAGGCTAGCGCTGCGCCTTTTGGACCCAGCATCACCAGTGCCACCTCCCCAACTTCGGCCATGGTTTCGTCTCCGACAGGCGCTCCCAACATGAACTCGTACAACGGCTTCTACCAACCAAGCCCCAATGGTTACGCTGCTCCCCAGGCGCCTCAGCTGCAGGCTCACCCTCAACCCCAGCCTCAGGGTGCTTTCAACGCCAACATGCTTTCAGCTGGCATGCAACAGATGAACATGAACGGCGCCAACGGTGGCAGCGTGTACCCGCCGCAGAACTTTTCGGGATACGGTTCGACCCCGTACAACCCTGGGAACCCACCCCGGGACAGCCAGGCTCGCGTCATCCAGCACCGTCGCCAGCTGGATAATGAAGGCAAGTTCTTTCCTAATCAGTTCAAGTTATGGTCTTGAGCACTTCCCGCTAACACCATGGACAGCCATGTCTCGTTACCAGAACATGCCTCTCGAGTCCTTTACTGGCCAGATCTATGACTTGTGCAAGGATCAGCACGGATGCCGCTACCTCCAGAAGAAGCTTGAGGAGCGCAACCCCGAGCAGGTTCATATGATTTGGCTCGAGACCAACCAGCACGTTATTGAGCTCATGACGGATCCATTTGGTAATTATTTGTGCCAAAAGCTCCTCGAGTTTTGCAATGACGATGAGCGCACTGTTTTGATCCAGAACGCCTCGCAGGACATGGTCCGTATCGCTCTGAACCAGCACGGAACCCGTGCACTACAGAAGATGATTGAATACGTCAGTACCGCGCCGCAAGTCCACCTGATCATCGAGGCCCTCCGCTTCCGTGTGGTTGAATTGATCCAGGACCTCAACGGCAACCACGTCATCCAGAAGTGTCTTAACAAGCTGACTGCCATTGATGCTCAATTCATCTTTGATGCTGTTGGCAACAACGCTGTCGAGGTTGGAACTCACCGCCACGGCTGCTGTGTACTTCAGCGCTGCATCGATCATGCCTCTGGGGATCAGAAGCTGTGGTTGATCCAGCGCATCACGGACCACGCTCGAATTCTTGTGCAGGATCCTTTTGGAAACTACGTCGTCCAGTACATCATTGACCTCAACGAGGTGACATTCACGGAACCTATTGTGGCAATGTTCCAAGGGTGCATCGGCCAGCTGTCTCGACACAAGTTCAGCTCCAACGTGATCGAAAAGTGCTTGCGCTGTTCTCAGGCCGTGTCCAAGGACATGATTGTGGAGGAACTCTTGGCTCCCCAGGAGATGGAGAAGCTCCTCCGAGACTCGTTCGCCAATTATGTCATCCAGACCGCCCTAGAGTATGCCACGCCTCACCAGAAGTACCGGCTCGTCGAGGGCATCCGTCCCATTCTCCCCCAAATCCGCACCACGCCTTACGGCCGCCGCATCCAGGCCAAGATCTCAGCCTACGACAACCGCGGCAGCGCTGCCTCGAGCGGCCAGGTTACACCGGCCGACAACACCCAGGGCCAGATTCCCCTTCGCCCTACCCACTCTCGAGGCATGTCCGGCAGCGGATCTATGCTTCAGGGCAATAATCTCAGCAACGCAGGCATTCAAGGATTAGGAAACTCGGCCATGCGTCAGAATGTGCCATCCTACCCCAATGGCTCCGTACTGCCCGTCACCTCCCCCTCGACCGCGGGAGGGCCAGTGCAGCCGCCCCAATTCGCTCAGAGAGCTCCCAACAACTTCGCCAATTCTCGTCCAGCCAACGGCAACTCGGGCGAGAATGGTGAAGCCCAGTGGGTGTAAAATACCACTTCAGCGCGCCTGCCATTACCTTCAGGAATCGCTTGTACAATGATGCCCATCCGACGCCCACCCAACGCCCGTTTCGTTCGGGCCGTTATCTGGACGGCATGCAGTCTCATGCAGCACGGTTACGACGTCTCCATGAATTGACGATTTTCTTTGCTCTTTGTTTCATTAGCACAGAACGCTCGACCATCGGGCCCTGAGAGCCCTCAGTAAACCCCCTCCATCCGATCAAGACAGCAAATCAACCTACTTGCTGCGGGTGTACAATATTACAAAGGAGGAGGGGATTTTCACCACCAAAAGCCCTCAGTCTCATCTGCTTCCCACCTACTATTTAGAAGGGAATTAAACGGTCGACACGCGAAGCTGGCCTCGAGCGTCTTTAAAGACGTGTACATGTACTCGGATCGTCACGATCACCAATCATCTCGGCATAGACGAATCTTTTTCTTCTTCTGTTCCCCTTTGATCTTCTGCTTCCTTCCACCGTCTTCGTTCGTTGATTTCTTTCCTTTTCTTTTGCAATTTGTCTTTTGCAGCTTCCTATCTGGTTGTCTCCTTCGACCATCTCGATCCGCCACTGCTACTTGGCTAGTATGGGTGAACTCCCTATAAGGGCAAGGAGGGAACATGCTCTCGCGCCTTTGCATCTGGACCAGGGCAAAGCTTGGGTTTTCCGGCTAGCATCCTAGCCAATTTTGTATGAGTTTTGAGACATTGATGGCTTTCTCTGCAGTGAGCTGCTACTTGATCAAGGGGGTGGAAAGTACAAGGACTTCGTTCATTTTGTGCTTTCCGGCCCACTCGGCTCAGAGACCAAGGATGGATATGCTTCTGCTTGTATCTCGCTAGATTCGACGTTTTAACGTATGGTTTCGTTCATGTTTTGCTCTCTGCGTGATGCTACTGTCGATGGCCCAAGCGAATATGTAGCGTGGCGATTACTGCGTTTGCTTAACTGTAGAGATGAGGGCCCGTGGCTAGAATGTCTGCAGCGTCCAATATTGCCTTCACCATTCACAATTGCTTCTCGAGTTGTTACTCACGGGTGATGATGACCTCTGCTTCGGCTCTAGAGTAAGACCTTGGAGAGGGCCCCAGGCGACTCTGACCTTTGCGACGGGACTAGAGTTCTTTTGGGCAGTTGAGACACAAGTTGGTACCCTTGACGCAAAATCACTATACAAAACCTGAGCCATGCGCCTTTTAACTACTTGGGGCAGACATTGCTCAACATATACCTCTCGCATCATCTCGCAACCACGATACCACAGACATGGTTGGGCCGTCTACAAATCACTTGGGCGGATGGAAATAAGTTCCGGTGGGAGAACCATGCTTTTGTTGATGTCATCGGAATTATTTTGATTCCATGTTGCTTTTGCTACCAAAGAAGGTTCCTGACTCCCCAGAGTCCAAGCATGCAGTGCCAAAACCAGACCCAGTATCCGGAGGAAATAATACCCCTCGTTCCCATCGTTACGGTCGCCCGGATTTCCGGGTGCGAGCCGTTTACCTGTATCGCCACAGAGACAGGGTGTTGTGGCGCTTCCAGGTCTTTCTGCGGCCGGCCTGGGTCTTGTTGTAGCGGTGGCCCTTGTTGAGACCGCGCGACTTCTTGCCGGTGGCAGTGAGACCGCGGGACTCGCGGTGCTTGTGGACGGGGTTGACGATCCAGTTGATGCGGGGGTCGATGCGGATGGCCTTGTGCTGGGGGTCGACAAGGATGACCTCGTAGTACTTGTAGGTCGAGTCCTGGTTGATCCAGTACGAGTTCAGGACGCGGAGGTTGGCGCAGCGGCGGCCGACACGCTCCTCAGCGGTGGACTTCAGGGATCGCTGGTACTTGAGCTGGTTGATACCCTGGTTGGTGGGCTTGCCTATATTTTTTCAATCGTGGTTAGCCCTCCAAAATCTCTCGTCTGTGAATCTGCGGCATTGGCAGCGTCCTGGGACGGAGCCAACAACGCAAAGAGCAACAACGCACCATAGGTGGCACCCTTGGGGGCAGGGCGCTTGCGGCCACCACGGCGGACGCGGACGCGGTAGACGACATAGCCCTGCTTGGCCTTGTATCCGAGACGGCGGGCCTTGTCGAGGCGGGTAGGGCGAGAAGCGCGGTGGATGACGTTCAGCTGGCGCAGCTATATTGATGCACTCTCAGCAAAAAGTTCAACGAGTGTATAGCAAGGACGGGGGAGCTAGGCAAGGTGTCTTTGGTTCCCCTTCCCCCCCCATCTTGCGTTGCAGGCTGAGCGTCCCCCATCCAACAAGGACAGAGACGCAGCCGCTTCGCAAGACGAAGAGAAAAAAAGAGACACGCTCCCCCGTCCCCGTCCACAGGGAAATCGGATATTGTTCAACGTACTTCCCAGCAGCGCACTCGGAGGAGGAAGCGCACGAGATCGGACTGCTTCTTCTTCTGAAGCTCTTCGACGTACTTGAGGGCACCCATCTTGGCTGTTTGGCGACAATGCAATAGGTCAGCAGGGACTTCCTCAGTACAATGGATGTCGCGCAATCCGAGATGGGAGTGGTTGAGACGGAGGGGTTCACGAACCGGCTTAAGACAAGATGTTCCTGTCGTTGGGTTAGTAGAAGACGAGTGTGTCGAAATTTCGAAGGTTTGCAATTCGCGGCGGGCGATGAAAATTGAGGGCTGTGTTGTGGGTTAAGCGATGGTCTAGCCCTTACTGTACTAGCGCGTCAAGGGCTGCCTCCACCCTTGGTCTTTCCTTCGCACAGTCGGAAAGCGGTGTCTGTTTTTTTTTTTTCTCTTCAGTGGGTACTCGCCCAGGGCAACGTGAGGTGGGCCTGGTGGGTACGTACCCCAAGTCCATTTCTGCCCGGTCAGTGGTGAGTCGGCAGATTGACGATCGAGGTCACCAATCAGTCATCACCATTAGCTGATGCTACAACTTACAAGGCAAGAAACTCACTGCGCGGGTCATGGTCGTTTGTTGTGTTTGTTCATATCGATCTATCACTTGGTCTGAGAAAAAGGGCACACACCCAGCAAGGTGGCCTCCAGCAAAACCCCACCCAGTTCCGTTTGTTCTTCAAAGCATCGCCAATGCACTCACTCAAACGCCGTTGACTCCATCACACGTATTGATACCAGGCATGCCCATCCGGTGCTCTCTGCGGCGGGGTATTCCCTCCATCTGGCAGTAGTCGTAGAATTTCTGTAAAAGCCTTGACTTGTTCCTGGGCAGCCATGCCCCACGTTTCTTCCGGTTTCGTCCCTTTACGGCCCTGTAGCAACTCCCATGCCATCTTCTGGATGTCGTTGGCTTTCTCAGGAGGCTCAAACGCTGGTGGTCGAAAACCAGGTATGACGGCGCGGTGGATTGCATATGCTGCCATGTCCAACAGGTGCTGGTTCAGTTCGCTCAAATCCTTGGCATCTTGCTTCTAGCGCATCCAAGTTGGCTTCCTGGTGTTTTCCAACTTGTTGCTGAGCGTCTCGTAGGTTTCGACGATTCCCTGCAGCTCCTTCATCGCATCCAGTGCTGATTGGGCTGGGCTGTCAACAGATCGGGGTATAGGACTACTCGTTTGTGCCGCCATCCAAGGCACCACAGCCGCGAGCCCGTTATCATACAGCCCGTCTACAGGGCCCTGGCCAGTGCTCAAACTAGCATGTACGTAGCACGTATTAGTGAAAGCCATCATGGAGTCTATTGCACGAGGAGAATCTTACGGACGAGCAACGAGTTGTTGCTCAATCAAGGCCACAACATCTTCTCCTTGCTTCTTTACCAGCTTCTTTGCGTCGTTGAGGCTAGTCTTGGGCACGCTCAGAGCGTTTGCGGCTTCAAAAACTGTGGCTTGACCCTTTGGTTTCTTCTGCTTAGACTGCGCGGCAGTCCTTGGTCGTGTAACCTTGGATGTTGTCTTCTTTGTGACGGACGCCTCCGTCTTCTTCGACTTCGAATCTGCTTCCGGATTTAGAGGATGAAGGCAATAGGTGCAGGTCTCGCATGGCCATACCTTCTGATACGTTTCTCTTTCTCGTTCGTGGTGCCATGATTATGTAGGCACAGTTATCGCGAGCGCGCTGCTGTGAAGTGGTCGTTATACATACCACTCCAGCGGCGGCCTCGAATGGTAAGTAAGGGAGATGTAAATTGATGCAAATATGTAAATAAGAAGAATCGCAAAAGCCTGATTCACAGAGGAGCTTCCAATCTTTAAGCCTTTAGGAAGGGGCTCCTGAGGTGCCGGCTTCGTTCCTTCCTTTCCGGCCCCCTACGGAAAACCAGCTGACGGCCCGTCACCCGCCCACTGGCATGAGTGATGAACCCAAGCAATGCAAATGCGAGTGCGATAAAGTACACCGAGACCGGTTTGCGATTCACTCACTACGTACCTGGTAGTTCCGTCATCATCACGATAGCCTTGCAATTCAATCATGAAAAAGCACATCCGCGCGCATGTAATTTATAAAGCAAATAAAAAAGCACCCGCCCATCTCGTTGCCGCAGCATCATCCATCCCCTCTGAATCTCTCCGCACACTACAAGCAAGCGTCTGGTTCCGGCCTTGCATCCGAGCATCAAGGCCAGACAACCAGCGAGCAGGCTGAAGAAGGAAAATCTTGTCATACATGTAGCCCTTGCCCAAACAGTTCCCTTTTTTGGTTGCATATTAGTTACACCATGCATGCACTAGGCTTGACTCTTTCTGTCTATAATCTCGTCCTTAAAAGCATAGCAAGCCACTCAAATGTTGTCTGTCTGTCTGTCTTTCTTTCTTTCTTCCTTTCAGTTTGTCTCGTTACCGACGGCCGTAGGCTCCAGTTTCTCAAAGCTTTGAAATGACAAGAGAACAAAAACAAGCTCAAGAGATACTCACGCACCGTCAACCAGTGCCCTATAGTTTGCGGGTCGTATTGTAACGCCCAAGAAATAGAAAATCTCGAATCGGACCAGACCAAAGTTGGCCGACGGAGACACTTGCTGTACCCCAAATGCAAAACAGCATCAATCACCAGGAAAGATTGCCGCATCAATGAGAATTGAGTGAGAGTCCCTGGAAAGAACCAGCCCAGTCGTTCTGGGGGGAAATAGGCGAAACACCTTGTGAATGAGGCCCCGGATGCTGGCCCGAGTGTGCGTTCGCGAAGCGTTGCCGCATAGACGGAAACTCGCCGGGTTGCTGCATATGGCCGCCAGGGAAACCATCCAGCGGAGCATTGGCACTGGCCCCGTAGGGCATGGGACTCCGAGTGTTTCCAAACGTATTGTACTGCCCGTACGCAAAATTTGTTGGTGGATAACCGGAAGCGGGAGAGATGGTTCGGTCGTTTCCAAACGGCTGTGTGAAAGAAGGCCTGAAGCCACGGTTCTCACGCGTGCTCGCGCTGAACGTCGATGCTTGCTCTTGTCCCTGTGCTTGTTGGTTATGGCGACGATCGTTTGCATTGTTCGCTCTGCCAACACCCACAGCACCAGGCCCAATCCCACTCGGCGCTTGTATGCCGAGAGTCGGGCTGGCAAAAGATGCAGGGTTAATAGCGGACATCCAGATTCGGGTCTTGTAAATCTTGAACAGATCTGTGACCAGGGAGTTGAAGTTGATATAACTGTCGGCGAAGTAATAGAACGTCAACTTTTTCCAGTCCCTTGATACCACCACTCGTGTTAGTGTGCATTCATTTCCCTGTAGAAGACGAACGGTTGACGAATAGCACTTACATCTGGAATTCGGCGTCCAAAATTTCCATGTTGAGCCCATGTTCCTTGACTTTCTGCATGCAAACTCGCTTCGCCTTGGCCTCCTGGCCTTCTTTGTCCCGCAGAGAATGAACCTCGTGGCTTTGGGCGAGACGTTTGATCAGCTTTGGTCGGAGTTCGCCAGCATTCGGCTCCTGGATGTGGTGTTGGTTTTGTGGTCCCATGCCACCTACGGCACTCCCCTGAAGGCCGGTAGATGATGCAAGAAGGCCTGCACCAGCACCTTCTTGCGCGGCAGCAGCGCCTTGCGAGTACATCATGAGCCACTTGTAATGCTCCTCAGCGTAGTGCTCCTTGAGTTCTTTCGCGGTCTGCCAGTCAACGTTGTCCTTGGCAACAGTCCCCAGATCGGTACCACGGTCGGCCTCTACGATGACGAGATCGCCGGGCTTCACTGTCAAGCCAGTCCCTTCCTGGATGTAGAACACATCGGCCCTGGCGCATTTGAACAGCACGATGTGAAGGAGCTGGTTGTGACGCGGCTGAGCGATGCTGTAGACGTTTCGATGCGGCGACGGGGCGCGGTTAGAGTAAGGACCTGGGACCGGAAGGCCATAGGGCGATGGATATGCGTTGCCAAAGTTGGGCTGGAAGGTGTTGCCAAAACTGGCCCCAACGCCGAGATAGGGCGCCGCTGTGAAGAAGTAAGTGACTGACGCTGAAGGAAAAGAAACAAAACGACATACCGTTGTTGGCCATCACAAACCCGGTGGCGTCAGGATAGCCGGGGGGGAAGTCATGCGATGACTGCATATCAGCAACTGATTGATCCAATACAGAAGCAGTATCTGGAACAGAGCTAATCGATCCCTGGCGGGTGGGCATGTTGGCAAAGGAGTGACGTCTGCTCTGCGAAATGTCCGAGACTGGAAACCCTAGTGAACTGGACCAAAGAGCCTTCTTCAGATTGGCGTTGTCGGTCTTGCGGGATTCCGAGCCAAAAGGCGAGCGAAGCGAGCCTAGGCCGAACTCGCTCATGCGTCGGTTCATGTCTCGCTTCGCCATGGTTTCGGCCAGATCGTTGGATTCATCAAGTTCATCAATGGCGAAGTCGGACTCCTCCGGTACCGATTCTGTCAACGTATATCCATTTCCAATATAATTAACTCCCGTTGCAGCCCGTGGCCTGATGCGAGAGTTGTACTGATGTTGGTGGTGTTGTTGCTGTTGTTGCTGATGCTGCTGTTGCTGCTGGTGATGTTGCTGTTGTTGCTGTTGTTGCTGGTGATGCTGGTGATGCTGCTGCTGTTGCTGCTGCTGGCGTAGGAGCATGTTTTCTCTGGTCAACATCTCAAGTTTCTTGGATTCAGAAAGGTTCTCGTAAGAATCCATCCCCGGTGTTCCCTCCTCATCATCGTCGTCGACCTCTTTGACCTCTCCAAGGACAGATCCATCGTTTGCCATTTCACTCAGCATGCTAGGCCGGGAGGGACGATGCTGAAGTGCGGGGTGGCGAGCGCGCCCTAGTATTGCCGATGAGCTCATAGCTGGCGGTGGGGGCACATCGGGATCCAGTTGGCCGACGGAATAAGACTGAGAGCGATAAGTCTTTGGAGTGGGATGCAGCGGAATCGCAAAAGGAATCTGAGGGTTGGGTACAGGCTCGCGTGAGGCGGGTGAGGTTTGAGGATCGGCACCGAAAAATGAATTGCCCGACGCGCCGGGCGGCATAGTCGATGTAGGCGACGGCATAACCTCACTCAGCCTAGAAGGTGCTTCAGTGTTCCAAATACTAGATGCCCAATTGAGGGTCGATGCGCCAGGCGCACGGCCCATGACCGACGAGGCTGGGTGTGATCCCCAGGCGCCAGTACCAGTTTCGACTGATGGGGTACTAGGATGAGAGGCTGTGGGTGACATTGAATTGCTCGCGAATGACTCTTTGCGGGGGCGGCCAAGGGACTGAGATGTTTCATTCAGCCACGAAGGGCGTCGCGCAGGCTTTGGGGGCTGGGCGACAGCCTGGGATACTTCTTGGCGGTGATCGCCTTCGTCATCCGAACTGGCGAGGGCCTCCGAATCCGGTGTGGAGGTCCTCGCGTGCAGCTTGTCTAGGAGAAGCGACTGACCACTCCCTGGAGCAGGAGGAAAGGCGCCCTGCTGGCCCATTTTTGAAGGCGGACCAAGTTTGGACCCTGTATTCATGGCGAAGCTGGGGTGGAAGTAGGCGCTGTCTAAATTCCAATTTGATGCGAATCTGAAGAAGCGGTGGCGATATCTACGACAAGAGCCGAAACGGATCGTCGTAGGGCAATGCGGGTCGGGGAATTGGCAGGAGAGAGCGGGTGTTCAGTATGCAAATGCACGATTCGAGAAGTTTGAAGGTGAAGATGTGGTGATGAAAGGGTGAGAGAAAGGTAACTGATGCGGTTTGATTTCGGAGGTGAACCGAAGATTGCTGTGAGTGGTCAGCAGGTGCATGTCATGATGTGTGGCGTCCGGCTATGGGCAGACCAGGACACCTTATTCCAGTGAGGGGAAACTAAGAACCCCGTGACCACGAGAAACTGGCGGCCATTGTAGAATGCGTTGAATCGTCGCTCAGGCGCATTGCGGGATTTGAAAAAGCAAGACTTCTTCGCCATGGGGTTGCATGGAACCCGATGCCAGTCGTGGGCCATGCGATGATACGATTGAGAGGGGGAAGATGAGAGGACTTACTCTGTACTCGGACAAGAGATGTAAATCTCTGGTATGTCTAACAGAAGGACGTAACAGAAGAAAACGTGCCAAGGTCTAGATCGCGACAAACAGTCGAACTCGAACACGACGGGACCGAATGAGAAGAAGAGAGGATAAGGATAGTATCAAAGAGGTAGTCGTGGCCTTGCAAGTTGAGTGACAGCCCCGTAACGTGGCGAGTGTGTCCAAGCGACAATCTGCGAGTCGACCAAATGGGGTGGGAAGTGTTGTTCTCGTTGCGGAAATCAGGACAATTAATGGCCAAGGCGAATTGGAGAGAGGGTATACGGATGTCTAAACCAATGCGTCTAACCCAGAGTCCAAGGAAAACGATCAAGCGGTCAACAGAAGAGGGCGATATCGCAAGTGTGCAATGAACGCATGCGGGAGCGGCAGTCGGCCAACAAGGCTGAGAGCCAAAAGAGGTTGGAGTTGGGAGGGAGAGTTGAAGACGGGTCGTGCAGCAGCGACAAGGGCCACTAGTTGAGGCCCATCGTTGGCCAAGAGACTTGTAATCTGGCGCGCAACTAGGTCGCGACGGACACTGGGGGTTTGACGCGGGGTGACGCTGCGCGGCAGAGCCAAAGGGCGATGATGACGACGATGGACGACACGAGCGGCGAAAGGTGCGGCTGATAGAGCGAGGGGAGAGCTCTGTGACGAGAATGGTGAGTGCCTTGAGCTAGGGAATCGCCTTGTCAGGCCAACAACGACGGCGGGCGGTGCGAGATGGCGAGACGGGAAGAGAGGAGGGAGGGCAGACAGAATAAGGATGTAGGAGGGGAGGGGAGGGGAGAATGAGGATTGAAGATGAAGAATGCGGAGCAGAGCAGAGCAGAGTAGAGCAGAGAAGCGATGCGAAGCGGTGCGGCGCAGAGTGCAGCGTAGCGTAGCGTTGCGTTGCGTTTGTGCTGTGTTGCAATGCGTAGGTAGCGCTGCGCTGCGGCTAACGTATGGATGGACAATAGATGAATGGATGGATGTAAAGTGGATGTGCTGTGTTGTGTTGCGGCCACCGAGACACGAGGCCTGGGGGTGCCTTTTTAGGTAGAATGCAGTGGGCAGCGTTGAAATGGCTGGCGCCAGGCGGTATGGGGGGGAGGCAAGGTGGGCGGGGAATACTGCCGTTGGCACTCGCTAGGGGTAGAGGTACACGAGATCATGTACCGTTTGTACTGGCTGGAGCGGCCCAAGCATCGATTGGAACCTAGCCCAGTTCGTAGCGTGGCGGGCGGGCGGGCGCCTTGACAGAGCCAGGGCTGGGATTTGGGCAACCTTGGGGAGAAAGAGGAGAGGGGAGGGTAAGGCGGGGCTGATTGATAGATGGATGGATGGATGGGCCAAAGACCAAAGATGAACCGACAGCTGAAGAACAGATAGGTACGTGCGGTGTAGGATGTAGGATGTTGGATGTTGGACATTGGACGTTGGATAGCACTGGCTTCAAATTACTTGCGCGCAATACAGTGGGGAGGCAGCAATGCTGGGGTCAAGAATGTGGGGTAAACAGGAAGAGAAGAGGAAGCAAGAAGCTCCAATGTGTACGTGCAACAAGAGCCAAAGCACGGTTTGTGTGCGTAAATAGGTACATACCTCGGGCTGTCTGTATCGAGACTCAAGCAAGACTTTTGTTGTTCCCTGAAACCATTCTCGAGATGCTAAACAGTTGAACTGCGGAGAGAAGTTGAGGTCCCAGATGTATTTCCAACTTGATCCGTAATCGTGACGTCGCGGAGAAGGACACGCTCTAAAATTAGCTTGATCTGTGCAAAGGCTCTCTATTTGGATGTGTGTAGAGGCTGCACACTTGGAAGACGAGCAGAAGAGGCCAGAAGGGCGGGGCATCCAATGTTGATATGCTTTCGCCCACTGGTCCTCTACAAAGTACCGGGGTTTGAAGACGAGACGAGACAGGCGTCAATGTTACTCGCACGCGGACTGCAGGTGACCAGAAGACCCCGCACCATCATGAAGGTAAAAGAGAGTCCAAGGCGGCCTGGAACTGCGGATATGTGGGAAACCTTGGTTTGTGGACGGCTCTAGGAACTTCCATCACCGCTGCAGTGGGATAAGCAGTACCCAACGGTAGGCAGGGCTCACCCTCGTCCAGCATGTATCTCTTGCCTCATTACTCCAGCAGTGGAGGTATTCACTGAAATACCTAAGGCGTGTTGAATTCCACGGCAGCCAACTTGAGCGCCTCATCACAGTACTACTGCGCCGCAACCGCAGCCGCAACAGTCCGACGCACAGATAACGATTAATTAGTCTCTTTGACGATTCCCGTACAGTACCTAATGTACCTACTAACTATGCGGTCTTGTACCTTTTTCCCCGTTTCGCTTACTGTACTCGACCGAGAGGGGGCTGGCGAGGCAAAGTGCAAGGAAGAGGAGAGAGGTTGCGGTGGATGCTTCCGCATACGTGCAGGGCTGGTCTGGTTGCAACGAAAGCGGATTGGATGTGGAAGAAGCTCAGCAACCACTCCACCCTCATCGACTGACTAACTCGTCGGGTGAATGCACATTGCGTCCCGGTGGGAGAGCAATGCAGATGAACAATGAATAAATGGGGTCGCGAAGGTCCACAGGGTCAATCCCATACAACTGTCGAGCCGATGCTGCCTCTGTATGTACTCCTCGGCCAAGGTGAAACACTGCAATGCCTCCACCTAAAATCCACATCATCTGGTGATATACTTGCCGGATGGTTGAGTGTTCGAGTGTCTAGTTTTGCTCTTCCAGACTTACAATAGACACAATGAGAGCGCTGGATCTATCGCTCTTGGTCTCTGCTCCTACTGACCTCGATAGTGAATTTTTTGTGTTTGAGCGTATTGGTTGGATTTTTACCAAGGGCGTTCACCCAACGACGAGCTCCGTGAGCGCTGCACGCACGCACGCACGCACGCACGCACGCACAGAGGAAGAGTAAGAGTACAGTGCGAGGATCTAATAGGCATGTACCGATGCGATGCCCTGTTATTATTAACTCGTTTTTGGTGGGTGCTTCCACCCCCTGAGTGATTTGAAATCCCGCTTCGTAAGTGTCCAGAAAGTATCATTTCTGGGTCTTGCGCTTGATGCTTCTCGCCAGAGAATCTGGTTCCATATGGGGCAAGTGCCCGTCTGCCACTGCTAAGTCAACTGTGGCTTGTAAGCAGACAGACACTCCAAGGGCTGTCCCATGACAGTTCGCAGATCACTTAGCACACTACGGAGTCAATGGTCCACTTTGTGGCACGGCCCAGGCCCATTTACTACCTACACTCTTTCTTGCTCCAAATCGCACTTGTTGCTTCTTGTTAGTTACCGAGTATTCCATGTCAGTCTTGAGCCCGGCCAATCCGGCATCGGGGGTTTTCCTCCAATAAACCCACAAACCAGTTGGCTAGAGGTAACTTGGTTAAAGCCATCGATCGCAGCAGCTTCCCTCGATCGCCGGCCATTTGTAGCCAAACAATCAAGGCTCTTCCAGGTGCTCTGGACCTGGAACCAGTCGATCCGCCCACAGCCACCCTACCATGGAGGTAGATGCCATGAATCCACGGCACACGAGTGCTGCTCATTAACGATATGTACTGCTTTGTTTCCATTGATACTCTTGCTGACTAGGTAGAGATAGAAAGATTTGGCTGCTGATGATCTGATAGTGAGGAGCCACGACTTTTGTCTTTGCTGTCAAGAAATAGATGTTATGCAGGCAGTAAATGCACGGCGTCACGCGCGCAACTCAGCTAGTGCATATTGGCAGTGCTTGTCTTTCAGCACTTGCAACCACGGAATGGACGCCCGATCTCCAAGGGTCCCGACAATGCGACGGCCAAACAGGGCAGTGGCCACCGTTTACTGGCGCATCTCACTTGACCCCGGGGCGCCTGGCGGCCTTTGCCTTCGAGGCTCCGACAGAGTGAGCAGAAGGTTCCCAACAAGCAAGACTACCGCCCCTTGCACCCCAGCTGATTGAAGTCTAGCGCATCTCGGAAGTGGACCATTGGTGTCGAGATGGGTTGCAACGGAAACTGAGCCTGAACTGGTATGGCCCAACTGGCATTCAACAGCATTGTTAAAGTACTTGACCAGCTGTAGCTTGGCAAGTATCTGGTATCGGAAGCCTAAGAATATGTGAGTACGAGATACTCGCCCGATCCCTTTCTGAGGGCGCAATTAATACGCGTGGTAAGTGATTGAAGAAGCCAACAACCGACCCCGCGAAAGGCAAGCGGGGAAATCGTGAGGACCAGTCAAATGGGCGGATTTTACCCCGGATTTCTCCTCATTGAAAGTTGTTCAAGTAAAGGTACCCCCCCTCGACGTACTGCAAAGTACTTGTCTAAAAGTCAACACGGGATGTGCTAGGCTGGGAAACGCCACGCACCCTACTCGGCACCGACCGACCGACCGTGCTTTATTCGGTGAATCCATGCTGCGGGACAATTTGCATGTGCGTCTTCCTGCTTACTGCTTGGAGTGGTTGGTTACCCTTTATAAGTAGATTCCTTTCGTACAGACAGACACGAAGAGAGTGCAGCAAGGGGTCTGAAATCGTCATGTTTTTGGTGAAGACTCCGCCGTTGTGCCCCTCACTTTCTATTCTACCTATCTATCTGCCTCTGTACTCTATATGAATATCTCAATTGTATGCATTGTTACCTACCTAGATATGTAAGAAAGCACTTGACTTGGGATTGCGAACAAGGTCGCTCATTTCAAGTTGCTGTCCGGAGCAAAACCCTCCCACGAAAACGACGTTGTCCTCAATTGCCCAATAGCAGACGACCTGCTCCACCAGCCACAGCCACTTGACCACTTGTGAGAGCCTCGAATTGTTAGGAGGGGAAGCCAAGGTTCAGACGGCGGGCCCCTCTTCTCAATCCGGAGGCGTCGGCCGGTCCCACAGGAGAGGGCGAAATACCATGATGAACTCAGGATGATTCGAGCATGACTACATAGGTGCCGAGGTAGATACCTTACGGACCTGCTGATCAATCTTGTATGGGCAGTCTCCCGCAGCTACTACGTACGCGCTACGTAGGCAGTTATCTGCCAACCCTACAATCAGGCACACACAAGAGACATGTAGTTAGCCACTGGCAGCAGGATGGGAAAGAGAGCGACCTTTGAATATCGCCGTAGTGTACATGGCCGGGTGGCATTGGTGATCGATCTATGGGTATCATGAAGCTTCCGACCGTACCATAACCATATGGAAACCACCAGAAGGCAGAGAGGGAAGGAAAGTGTTGAAATCATACAGACGCAGCCTCGGGGGCCGAGCCCTTTTGCTGCTTCAGCTTCTCCTCAAACTTTGCAAACTCCTGCAATGCTATCTCTTCTTCCTGGTCTAATACCTGAGTGACTCCCTTCACCTCCTCAATCTGTTGGAACGTTAGCACCTGGTAGATGAACTGATGTGGAGGTCAAGTGGGACAAGGGACTAGGATAGCGGTACTCACATAATGCATCAGCATGCCCTCAATGCCGTTCTTGAGCGTCACAGTGCTCGAGTCACAGGTGCGGCAAGCACCTCGGAGCTTGAGGTGCACAAAGCCCTCGTCATCAAACCCTCGGAAGTCGATGTCGCCGCCGTCCTCCTGGATGGCGGGTCGAATCCGCGTCTCGAGGAGTTCTTTGATCATGCCCACGACTTCACTATCGTCCTCGTTATAGGCCAAGCTGTCCTCCTCGGCGTCGGGGCCGGCTTCGCCCTCCTTGCGCTCCGCCACGCTCACAATCGTCTCGCCCGACGTGATGGCCTCGGTGATGAGGGCGAAGATCTCGGGCCGAACGTGCGCCCAGTTGGCGTCGGCGGCCTTGGTGACAGTGATGAAGTCGGTGCCGTAAAAGACAGACGTGATCCCGTCAGTGTTCATGAGCTTGGCCGCCAGCGGCGAAGGATACGGCGGCGCGATTGTTGACCGCGGGTTCATATACTCGATAAAGGGCGTCGTGAGATTCTCGGGTAGGATCTTGTGGTTTGGGAGGAACTTGAGCGCATCCGGGTTCGGTGTGTTCTCGGTCTGGATGAAGATGGTGCGGACGCCGCTTCCCACGCCAGCAAGGCTAGGAATGACTGGCTGTCGCTGTCGCATCGCCTGCGGACGGGCACCGGCGGAGAGCCCAGGAACTCGGGTCCTCGTGCTCAGCTGCCGGGTCCATCTTGAAGCTGCGTGGAGAGACCTCGTCGCGATAGCTGCAGTCGATCGGGGGGCGGCAGTGCGAGCGGCGGCAGACAGCGTCCGCGATAGCAGCAAGGGGGTTCTTTGGGATGCCATGGCGCCTCTATTCGTTTGGGACAAGGAAGGCAAATGTGACGTATACAGGAATTGGAAAAGAAGTGATTGCTTGAAGGCGGGAAGTTTTGCTGGCTCCAGGACTTTTCGCCGCCGACTTGATGATTCTTAGTAACCGAACCGACCGCCGGCGACCGTGGTAGGCCGAGGATGCATTAGTAATGGGGGCCCTGTGATGCAATGATGGGGAATTGTACGGATCCACTCTTTGTTCCTTTTTCTTCGATCTAATCCATCTCGCAATTGAATGGAGTCACCACGTCAACCGTCTACCCTTGAGCTTGAGATTGAGATTGAGCTTGGTATGTGTTATAGTACCGGTCTTCTCGCTTCATTATCGTGCAGTCTCGTATACGTTGCAAAATAGCCTTTGTCAGGCCATTCCAAGCTATCACACTTAAGCAGTTGCATGCAAGACTAAAAGTTGTGTTTCTTGTTTGCCTTCAGGTTGCAGTCGGCATTGACCTTAGCTGAGGTGCTCCAAAAAAAAAAATGTATAGTTTCAACAAAATGTGTAAGATACGACGACTATTAGTACCCAGACACGAAAGATTTGCGTGCTAGAGCTGAATATATACGATTGTATAGTTGCGATGTTGATGGGTAGAAGGAAGCATGATGCCAGCCAACTACGGCATGTGGGAGCCACTTTTTTTTTCCACTGACAACGCGACGTCGGTTGGGCATTCACTTTTGCGTGAATCCTTACTTTCATCCTATTCTTTCCTCTTCTCACCCAAGCATTCGACTATCCTGTCCCAAAACCCCTACTCCCGGAGACCATGTCGACAACCACAGATCCTGCCCAGAGCGAGCCTGAGAAATTAGAGGCGGGCACGGCGCCTGAGAGAGTAGCCGAAGATGCGACTCGCAACGCTGCAGATCATTCGGTATCCAGCAACACATCACTATGCGGCGTCTGTCAGGCAAACCCGCCTAAATACAAGTGCCCTCGATGCTATCTTCCATAGTAAGTCGTAACCACAGACAGTTCCTTACCCTAGAAGATCCCGGCCTAATCTGATTACTGTTTGAAGCTGCTCTGTCGCCTGCAACAAAACACACCGCGAGAACCATCCCCCCGATCCCGAACCTGCTCTTGTGCCTGAGCAAAAGGTTGCTCCTGAGAAGCCAGCTGCACCTTCCGACCCGGCGAACCCGTTTCATGCCTTGGAGACCTCTGAAAAACTGCGCCTCCTGTTCCAAAAATACCCCAACCTCCCAGATCAGCTGCTGCAGATCCACGCCGCAACCCTGCCTCCGTCAGAGAACGACTCGCAAAAGGGGGCTATCCCAGCCTCGCTACTCAAAGGACTGCCTAAGAAAGAGACGTGGAACCAGGATATTGGAATACAAAATGGGAAAAACGCACTGCGAAAGGCGAGAAGAGCAGATGGGGAGCAAGGAGAGGCCATTCGGGAATATTCCGAACTGATTCTTCACCTTTTGAATACAGAAAATCCCAAAGTGGATGTGGACACACTTCTGCGACACCAAGTTGCACAAGAGGACACCAAGTTTATTGAGCGCTTGATGGCCGAGGAGAAGCGATGAGCGAAATCAGATCTCGGTTCATCATGAGACTGGCTCTAGCTGCTAGGATGACGATGGTGGTGTTCACTAGACCTGGGAAATGGTATGTTTTGTTGCTGAACCGCCTTATTACTAATTACCTATCAAACCAATTATGACTGACGCTTGAATCTTGACAGAAATCCACTAGACTTGGGTGATCTCGGCGATGAGGACAACTGCGATTTGGAGTCTGCAGAATCATCAACCGACCCTTGTCTCTCACTCGTGCTCATCTTGCGCGATCCCTGTCCCAGTTTCCACCTTGAACCCTCCTTCGCTTTGGGCTCGTCACTCTGTGTCCAATCGACCCGAAAATCCTTTACCAGCGAAGCGCGTTGTTGGTTTGTCAAGCTTTCCCTTCTTGAAGAGTGGCCTGTGTCGGATGCTCGCCTGTGAAAGGGGACATTCTCAAACTTCTGCTTGGTAGGGGACATCTGCATAGAGTTCTGCCGACTGGAAGACATGGAGTCCGAGTCTTGTCCAATCACATAGAAATTGCCAGACCCTCTTCGGTGAGGAGCCGTGCCGGCCGACAAGCCGCCTGTGCTCATTCTCCGCGCGCCAGCCGATTCCATGTCAAATCCTCTGTTCCAGAGAGGGAGAGATGCCTGCAAGCTATGTCGCACAGTTGGATAGACGGGTCCTTCGTCGACCTCGGCAGTGGTCTCAAGAACTGTGACCTGGCAAGCCTTTGCAGTTGACAAGGTCTGTGCCTTCCTGTAGAGCTTGTTGTGCTCATAGGGAGACATGGTGGAGCTTGTTCGAGGAGCAGCAGCGAGCCTGGGTGACCTAGTGGGGCTGGGCTTCTGTCCTACTCTCTCCACAACAGTCGTTGTGTGGGCAAACTGCGCAGCTGCTACCTTGGGCACGTGACGGTAGGTTGAGGTGGTTGGGCTGGCATCCTCGTTGGGATCATAGTTGGCCCCCTTGATGGTGAAGCGGTCGAAGAAGGATCCTCGTCGCGAGGAGGACTCGGAGTGGTGGCTGTCCCTGCGGTTCTTGGGAGATCCGATTCTGTAAAAGATGCTCTTGGGGGAGCGTTCGCCGTTGCTAGACCCGATGCTTGAGGTGATGCTAGCTTTGCGACTCTTCTTGTGGTCCGAGGGAGACTTTGGGAGCGAGATGGAAGGGAGCCTTCTGGGCTGTGTCCATGCGGTATCTGGCCTGTCGAATTGGAGATCATCTTGTCCTCCTACGACTACAGATAGTCTCCTGGAAAGCTCAGTGGGGTCGAAAGATGACAAGACCAAGGGCTCAGGCCGGTTCTTGGTTCTGACGGAGGCCGTTGCCCGCTGGTTGTCGAGCTGGTTGCTCAGTGGGTGGAAAGTTGTGGTGGTCATGGTGGTCATGGTGGTCAAGGTGATCATGGTAAGATGATCGATGTTTGTGACTGGATGTTTCAAAGAAGAGTATGCTTGAGCTTTCCTCTTCTGGTGATTGTTATTCCTGGTGAGAAACATTTTGTCTAGGGGGGCGAAAGCAAGTCATATATAGTTGATCATCTTGGGGGCAAGGCCTTTGCTGGCGTGTCTTCGAATCCAAGATCCGCCCCTCGATCTTTCTCGCCAAGCCATCGGACTAAACCTATTGGCCGGATGGCACCGGGGAAAAGTATGAATGCGTGTAGGTGATACGATGTCTCGCCTGTTGTAAAGTTAGTTAGCGGTATGGGGACGGCCTATCCAGAGTTTAATTCTATACGATCTTGGCAGGGCATGCCGTTGGTGCTTGATCGATCGGAGAAAGACTAAACCAAGGTATAGAGAGAGGGGGGGAGAGGGACGGTTGACGGGTAGGTACGTAGCATTCGATCTGGATCTGGGGTAGCCTGAACCGATCGATCCAAGACCTAGAACGAGCCTCAGCTGGAAGCTTTCCCTCTCGATCCTGCCTGAGAGAAGATTGTCCTAGAATCGTTGATGCGTCGAGTCTCCAAGGACGATTCGATAACCAGGACATCAAACGTTTGCGTCCATCTTCGGCCGAGACCACACTAGCGACGCTTGACAGGCGTGACAGGCTCGAGCGCTAGGCAAGCTGAGTCTCGCGGGAGCGACGCCCTTGGACAGATTGGGATGGCGTGCATTGCTGGTAGAGCTGCATCTGGAATGCCGGCAATCATGCCTGAACCTACGTCGCTTTGGCAGCGGGCGCAACGGCCTACGAATGCGGAATATCGGGGGTTCAAGGGTTCCTGGAGCTTCTGTTCGTCTTCTACGGCTTCATTTCTGCCAGACCCGGGAACCGGTATCGCGAGCCCTAGGTGCAATTCTCGTTGAAACAGTAACCTTGTTCCTGTCCGGGACCCCTTAGTTCAAGACTGGTTCCTGGATTCAATGGAAACCCACCACATCACAGACTCGGCCAGTAGGTATAATGATGAATCAAGCATCGCCTCGGCCATGACGCGGCGGGCGAACGGAATGGCATACGGCTTTGGGATTGTTCGCGCCACAACCGCAGAAAGCCTTGCCCGGCCCGGAGTGCCATTTCTCCCTACTTGCTTGCCCCAAGGCCGCCTGGTCTGGACGAGCTCGCGCCACCAGGACATGGAGTTGCTCTTGTCAGCTGTCTGAAGCGAGACGGTAGACCTAATCTAGTTGCCGGGATGGGCAACTAAGGATACGCCAAAGGATGAATGGGGAGCTCTCTCGGCTGCTAGTCATGAGGACCGGAACCGTTCCGTGCTCTGTAATGCGATGCTACTACCTATCTTCGTATTGTATATACGTACGGATAGACAACTCATGATGGGGAAACAATGAAACCATGCGATTGGGATCACCGGCTGAGGGACAAACGATTTGCTGGATTCGTTTCATCCTTGGGAGGAATGTCTCAGCCCTGTTCCTTGCCCACGTTGCACATCCGCATCTCCGACTCTATACTATTGTCCTGGAGTAGAGGTGAAGACATGGTGCACCATTAGCGATGCGTCCAATGGTCACCTGGTTGACCGACAAAACTCAAAAGCATCTTGGCAATGACCCTTGTGAAGCTTTCAAGGACCGATCGAGAGATCGAGTTTTCCTTTGAGGCATCAGAGCCGACAGGAATGCCATGCTGGCGGCGCGACAACATTGCCCGTTTCGGCTGCCCCGGTGGCACGCCGTCTCGAATTGGAAAATATAGAGTTTCCAGCTTGGGCGAGCTGGGACCAGACTCGATCCAGCAACCTGATCGGATCATTCTGGCTAGTCCCGTTGCTTGACGTGAAGCCGGTGGTGCGATGGTGCCTTGATGAATCAGTGGGCGGCTCGGCCAAAGCTGGAGCGGAAGATGCAGATGCCGAAGCCTCCTGGTACGGAGCCGAGCCGGCGATCACGGCGTGGATGGGAAGCTTTTCCCATCAAACAAATCAGTAATCAACTAGAGGCCATTGGCCAGACCCCAGGATCGAGGCGGCTCGACAATTGAGCGTTGAGATCCGTGGGAAGCAAGCCATCGTCCCCACGATCCCCGCGATGGAATCGAAACCTGGGGTTCCGCCTAATGAAGCCCGATGAAAGTCTCCGAGACAGTTCCGATTTACTTCGGATCTCGGGAAGCCGTCGTCCAGCCTGGCGCCTCACGAACTCTGCATGGCTTCTTTGTCGAGATGTCTTTGGCCGTCTTCACTTCTCCTTTGTTCTCATCATTCCCGTCATCGGTCCTGTCTCGCTGGACGTGTCATGGACAAAGTCAGGCTCTCCCACATGTCGCCACGGTGACTGTCTACAAGTATGGCGTGTAACCGTCGTGACTGGAAATGCATGACTCCATGAATCATGCATCGGCTGGTAGAGTGAGGACCATGCCGCCACCTAGCACGCTCAACGCAGGAAAGAGTTAAGGTGGTTCTCTGTCCAATATATCTGCCTTGAACAAGGGAGCATGAAAGAAAGAGAACATACATGTTGGGGTGCAAATGACCGCTCTCAAACGTCTGGTGTGGTGGTCCGAGTATCTAACCTCTCAAGGGCTTATCTGAAGAGGAGAGCTATAGGCGTAGTCCCAACTGGATCCCGCCGTTATCGAAGACCTATCAAGTGAGGAGATGCGGCCTTCAGATATATGACTGATGAACTGTCACAATTCAGCTTGGAACATTTCCAAACTACCTAGGTAGGTAGGTAGGTAGGTAGGTGACTACCTAGGTAGGACGGCAAAAGCGCGTATAGAATAGATACCTACCCAAGCAAGCTGCATCCAAGGTGTGAATGGTCGGGCGTAAATGTCGCCGCCTATAATGCGAGAGAGGTGAGACATGGTGATGGACTGAAGCAAGCAAGCGTGCGATTGTTCGTTGCCGGGTCGAGCAAGAATGATTCTTTGCAATAACCTGTGATGGTTGTTCGTCCGCTGTGCTTCCGATGAGGAGAGTGATGGAAGATGGCGAGTATACATGCGGATAGTATTTCGCCTTGATGTTATTTCTACTCCGTGCCTTATCCGGGATTAGATGCCGCTCTGGTGATTGAAGATGCTCTGCATGCGCCCAGAGCCCGTCTCCATTTCCAATGCGATCTGAATCAGTCCAATCCCTTGTCCTCGGGGTGTGCAAGGCCTGGGCTGCCGAGCCGAGTTTTGTCGCCTACCCGCCGGGACACGGCATAATAGAGAGAGGGTGAATACCTATCCAGGAGTGGGCTGCGCGTTGCCGCCAGATTACGGAGCTTGATGGCATGGTAGTATCGGCATGTATGATATCTGGATGCCCACTGCGTAGATCTGCGGTTGCAGGCTGATCGACGCCATCACGAGGCGGGCATTTTGATTAAGCTACGGTACGATACAGCGCCTAGGCCCCCCGAGGTGGGCGGCTACTAATAATATACTTATGTGTTTGATATACCTGCTGCCTCGGCCATGGGGTAATATCAAGCAGCGAGCGGTTGTCATTGCGCGTTTCGTCCTTTTTCCCCTTGCACGCTCGCTGCGACAACAGACAGACAGCCCCAGAGTCATCTCTCCATTGCATCGCATCGCTTCGCATCGCTTCGCATCGCATCGCGCCAGTTGCTTGCCTCTTGAATCTGCCATCCCACGCGGCTCGCTCCCGTGGCCTGCGCCGACAACAGGCGACTCGCCTCATAAACCCAGCCACCAATGTATGTATGCGCTGGACCCGACCGAGTGTGAATGTGCAGGGCTCGAGGCGACAGGTCTTATTTTTGACAGCATCTGGAAGCGTTGGCCTCGCCATCTGCTGCTGCTGCTGCCCGCGAAGCTGTGCGAGTCTGGCCTCGCCTTTAGCCTTGTACTAATCTAGTGCCCCCTCAACCGTCCCGTCGTCTCTCTACTTGCCTCCTCCTATTCTTCCGATCCTCCAGATCCTCCAGCTCCTCCAGCTGCCCCCCCTCGTCCCATCCTTGCATCTTATCCGCTCGTCTCTAAGGCCATTTCTCTGCTTCCTCTGCTCGCGGGTCCCTTCTCTCACAAGCGGCATCCCTATGTTCCCCGCCACCTCCTCGCCCAGTCGCTAGGCCTCGATCATGCGCCCCGGCTATGCTGGTCCTCGAGACGCTCACACATCTCCAGTCTCCCCACGCGCGCCTCGCTTCCCCGCTGCCGCCGCCGATACTGCCGACACGGCCCCGAATCTGTCCAACTTGCGAAACCACTCGAGAGAATCCGTGGGATCCATTGTCGACGACCCCTTCTTCCAGTTCTACGACCCCGCCCTGCACCCTGACCACGAAGCATCCGCATACGAATCCTTTGACGACGACGACGACGACGACGACAACAGCAACGACAACAACGACCACGACGACGACACGAGCGAAACCACCGGCCGCAGCTACAAGACACAGAATATACCCCACGAGGGCAATGACAATACCCTCGGCGAGCGCTGGCCGCCCCCGCGTCGAGACTCTTTGACCGCTGCGCCTTCATCCTATTGGGTACGTATGTCCGGCGCACAACTCCCAACTCCCAACTCCCAACTCCCAACTCCCAACTCCCAATTCCCAACCCAGGACATCCCTGCCACCATGGGGCATGGACCATTTGAGCTCGAGACACGTCGAGATGCGGGGGCTGACCTTGTTCTCTTCCTCCCAGTCGCAATCACCTTCTGCCATGGAGGGCTTCAACATCGCCGTCATCGGCTCCACTGGTGTTGGCAAGTCGTCCTTTGTACAGCGCGCCCTTGGCCTCTCACGCCCACCCGCCTCCAATGCTTCCAGCGTCCGCATGCTCGTTGATAGTGTCACATACGTCATCACTCTACTTGAGCTCGACCTCGAGTACTTTGGATTGGATCCAACCCAGCCCATCCAATGGCCAAAGCAAATCAATGGGCACATTGTGCCCCGTGTCGACGCTGCCCTCATTCTCTACGATGTCATGAAGGAAGAGACCGTCCGCGAACTTCCTCAAACGCTAGGTACCGTGTCCTACACAGGCCATTCAATTGACGCAGAAGCTGACCTTGCTCTGGTGCAGCGGCTCTCACCAACTCTGGTCTTCCCGCCATTCTGGTGGCTTGCAAGTGCGAAAACCCTGAGAGGGAATGGCAGGTTGATCCTGAGAGCATTGCAAATCACAAGGCCTTCCGGCCCTGTGTCGCATTCTTCCAAATCTCAAGCGACAAGCCCGAGACTGGCAGAATGTGCCTTCACGCAATTATTCGAGCAGCAATTGCTCACCGAAGAGGTAAGAGCTCCTCTTGTTCCCTTTTCGATGACAAGACGGCCTGACCCCGCGATAGAAGAGAACGGAGACGCCATCTCGAGGAAGCGGGCACAGTCCGTTGCCAATCTCGAGGCCCCAGATCCTACCGTAGGACGACCCATCAGCCAGCACAGCAAGCACAGCAGAGCCAGCTCCGACTTTTCCCTCCTCCGGGGATTCTCCAACCCGCCCATATCCGAGAACTATCGTGCCCAGTCTTCTCGCAGCCCGCGGCTGGGCCAACTGGCGCCAGACTTGGCACAGCCTCCCGGTTCTTCCGGCGAATCTGTAGATCCGGGACATGCCCAGACTGTGAACAGCATGCTGAGGACTCCAGGGATCCGTCTCGACAGACCGGGCACCGACTCATTTCTTGAGGTGGAGGGATCAGATGCTGAATCATACAGATACTCGGACGAAATTCCCATTCTCCAACGCAGCGACGATCACGCCCTAAACAAACCCGCCAAGCTGGCTGGTCTAACGTTTGATGACCTGGTTGATCGTCTCATGGCCCCCAAGCTGTCAAGGGCCGACAACAACTTTGCAGACATCTTCCTGTGCCTTTATCGCAAGTTTGCCGCCCCCGGTGAACTTTTTACCGCCATCCTCACGCGTCTGGACCATGTTCGCGACGACAGAACCGAGCATCACCTTACCAAGGTGGCTACGCTGCTGCGGATGGTTGAGGTGGTGGCCAAGTGGGTTTCGCTATACCCCGGTGACTTTGCGAGGCAGATGACGAGGCGTAACCTGGAAGATTTCATTCAGCATCTCTCCAAAGAGCCCGTATTTTCCATTGCGGCCCAGCATATGCTTCGCAATCTTCACTTCAACGTGACCGAGGATGACGACACTGGCTGGGCAAACTCAGATGACAAGGATGACATGTTGGCTAGTGAAATACTTTCCAAGGACGCCCAGGACCTGGCTGCGAGAATGAGCACGCTGCAGGTCGAAGACGATGGCGGTGGAAGACCGTCGGGGAGTTCAGAGACATCATATGCGGATAGGGGCAGCAGTGTGGGGAGTCAATACCACCTGAGCTCCTGCGACGAGTACGAGAGAGAGGCTGCATCTCTGGAGCCGATCGATAACCTGCCGATGAACAAGTTCCGGTACCACATCTTCATGGACATACCCGATGACGACGTTGCGGACGAGCTTACCCGAATCGACTGGATCATGTTTTCCTCGATCAAAGTGCGTGACTTTGTCCGCCACGTGAGTTTATCGACGGCCCAGAAGGAGAAGTGCAAGAGCTTGAGGAACGTCAACCGCATGATTAATCACTTTAACCACATTGCCAAATGGGTGGCCAATATGATCCTCCTCCGAGACAAGGCCAAGCACAGGGCCCAGATGCTGGAGAAGTTTATGAGTATCGCGCTCAAGCTGCGGCAGCTAAATAACTACAACGGGCTAGCCGCAGTCCTTGCCGGAATCACTGGAACGGCAATTCACCGACTAACACAGACCCGAGCGCTGGTGCCAGCCGAGGTCCAGAAACGCTTCGCGCGCCTGGTCATCTTGATGGGCACGCAAAAGAGCCACTTCGCCTATCGCCTAGCCTGGGAGAACTCGCCACTCCCACGCATCCCATTCATTCCTCTGCATCGGCGCGACCTGGTATCAGCGGAGGAGGGAAGCAAGACGCTGGTGGGGCCCGACGTTGATCGTATCAACTGGAGGAAATTCGAGGTCTTGGGCGAGGTTCTGCTTCCCATCATGAGGAGCCAAGGTGCCGCATATCCCAACCTCACCAAGCATGACACGGCGCGGGAAATCATCCTGAATTGCAGGATGCCGACTGATGACGAGGTAAACTTGGTCCTAAGAAGCCGACCGAAGCAGGAGACTGTACACTAACGTGGAATCTGCAGGATATCTATCAACGAAGTGTGCAGGTGGAGAGCAGCTCTGGAGGGCTAGCGGAGCCGACCAAAAAGAAGTTCCCTTGGTTCGCCAAGTAGTACGAAGCGCAAGGAGTTCTGGAGAAATACGGCAGCGACATGAGACGGGGGAAATACTTGTTTGACTGTCTTGGGACATTATTATAGATCTCTACCACGTGTACATTCTGGGTTGACATTTCGAGGACCAGCCTTGGAGAGCAATAATATACGGTTGGAGCTGGACTCGACTTTCTACCCTCATACTTGGGCTTTTCCCATGTCATCTGTGCCTTTTGTTGAATAGTCGAGATTGAGCTGCATAGCTGCCTACCTAGCTAGGCCTGGTCTGCCTCGCCTTTGCCTGGTCCAGGTGCTTGCAGTTGCTCGCAGGTGTTGACAGCTGTGCCGTCTGCGCACCCAAAATATATGGTCAATCCCGTGATCAGGACTGGAGCCTCTGCCAAGTACCTTGGTTCACTGGGGCAATCGTTGAACAAGCTCAGCTCAGTTGTGAAGAGTACAGTCCCGGGCTCTTCAGCTCAGCACCAACTGGAGATGGACCCAGCCTCCTCCCCTCAAGAATCTCGTCTGCCTACGGTCCTTCCACTCCAGAATCTACGAATCGTCTCAACACAAGACGGCATAGAGGTTTCCTCCAACCTGACCCTCAGTCTCGACTGTGACCGGGGCACCGGCACCGGCACCGCCAGCATAGCAAACATCGATCAGCTTGCGGATGCCGTGAGCAAAGACAACCTCTGGATCGCAAGGATGGGCTGCTGCTACATCGAGGTTGCGATTTCCGTCGAAAATGAGCCAGTTCTCCAAGACCATCTCCTCGAGCCGCTCGTCAAGCTCATTCGATACTCTGACGTGGGGCTGGCCAACATACCCTCGATTGGCGGAATGCTAACACAGATGCTGTAGGTATGGCATCGCCTTGGAATTCGCCTAGAGTACAGCTGCAGCACACGAGCTCAACTGCCGGGACTGTTGACTTTTTCGATTCAGCATCCCGATTTGTCCTCTTCCCTTGTGGTGCCAAAAGGGGCCAACAAAGCTCGGTTTCGAGCGTTGAGGATATCCATCAATATTTCCCGTATCAAGGAGCCATGCACGGAGCTGGAGAAAAGAATGAAGAGGGGAAAGGTTTCAGAAATAGCCAAGGCAAAGAAACAAGGCTCCAAAAGTGCGAAGAACAAGGACGAGATTTACTTGAATCTGAAACTCAACGACCGCGTTGCCATTGACCAGTTCATATCGAGCTTGAATCTTCCCGCGAGGGTCGACGGGGACGACATCCTTTCAGAAGGCAAGGATGCCATGGAAAGGCTTACCGCTGAGGACGCCATCTCTGCCATAGCAAATTCGAACCTAACCAAGGTTCTCCTGGAAAGAGTGACGATTGGCTCGGCGAAATCTTACAAAGGAGTCCAAGCAACTGGGAGTTCACTGTCGCCATGTCTCGCACAGCTGGCACCGGCAGTTTTTCACATGCCATATCTCAAAGTATGTTTGCCGGTTGGCCCTTGCCTAGGAACCGAATGCTGACGAGCCAATGCTAAAAAAAGACAATTTCCGGTCATGCTGAGTTGTTGCCGGTCATAGCCACGTCGTTGGCTCGTATGAAAAACGCCGAGTCTCCGTCTCTAAGGATGAAAATCAACGAGTTCATTCTGCAGCCCCTGGGAAGACCGGCTAGTATCGAGCCTGGCATTGGTGGTGACTGGCTGGCCTCTGTTCAGAGCATTGAGAAATGCGCGTGGAACGTGCTTTTGGCAAACTCGAAGGTGTCTACCAAGCAGAGAGGACGTGCCAGGCCGGAGATTTTTTCTGAATACATCTCCAACCCGGACGAGGAGAATCCGAGCCAAACATCTACTATGCAGTCTTTTGTACCGGCTGTATTCAGTCCGAGAGAAGAGTGCCTTTTGGATACGACTGAAGAGTCAACTTCAAATCGATACGCTCTGGTGGTCGAGCAACCGCCTCCAAACACGTTTCAAGATTCACTAAGCAACTACGACTTGACGGGTGGCCAATCTGTCGATCCAGGATACTCAGAAAGCCATGTTTACCCATTGAATGAAGCTTTCGATAGCCAGCCAATGTATGGTTACGAGGCGGTTAAAGCCGAGGGCAGCTGGTCGCACCAAGCCAGCCTTTTTTCGGATTGCTCTGCAGTCGTACCCTCGATGCACTACAACTGGGGAAATATGAGCAGTCAAACGACTCCCCAGGAGTTTGAGATGCCAGACACGATGAGAATGGAATCAGATCCAGGCAGCTTCGAGTGTTTCGAAGACTGGCTCCACGTCAAGAATGAAGAGAACTTTGCCGGTATTTAGAGTCATGGTGTTTGGCATGATCAGCACTTATCGGTGGCATTGAGGCGTATAGTCTGGGCGGGTTAGCTGTACGGGAACATGATGGGCATGGTTGCAATTTGCGTATCTCGGAGAAATAAGAATGAGGGTCCAAGGGAGTTGAGGTAAAGTGTCTTAATTACTGAATGTCCGGTACCGCTCGCAGTCGACCAGACACTGGGGAAAATCAACGCTGGAATATACAAAAGTGCCGACGCCGGTTCTGCTCGCCCTTCGACACCCACAATCCAAGATGCTTCGATTAAACGAAGATGATGAGCGGCCACGGACAGCTCGGGTAATGATGCGATCGATGGTCGAGCGCCACGGGTTTATGCTCATGGCGGTAAGTTCCTGTGAGCGCCAAGTTGGCTATGCTGCTCTGCTCCTATCCACGGCGAAACCACTTCTTCTTGGGGGCATTCTTCTTCTTCTCCTTCTTCTCCCGCATCTGCTGAATCTGCTCGGGCTTCAGGGTCGCCTTGCCAATGTACCAGAGAAGAACGCTCTGGAGAATAATGGTGACGAGGACGACTAGCAGGATGTAGAAGAGAACGGGTTGGTCGTTGAGCACGGCGACGGCCTCGTCGGTGGCGCCGATCTTGCTGAACCAGTCAAAGGTGCCCATGGCGGCCTATAGCGTGCGTTGTGCGTGGCGAAAAGTAGTCCTTGCTTGGGTGCTTTTGGCTGAGAAAATCTGTCGCAGAGGCCAGCCCAGGATCAGAGAGTATTTGGACTTGTTGCTGAAAGACAAAGGTCTGTCTGTATGTGCGCCAGTCACGTACAGATGGAGGCGATGAGAACGGGTCAAGTCTAGAAGGACACAGACGACGAAGCGTCGAATAAGACAGACGAAGAAGCGAAAAGAAAATGAAGATGAGCACGCGCGTAAGTGATTAGAGCAGGGCAAAGTAGTAGATGTACGAAGTAGAGTCGAAAGAGACGGGGCCGTTAAAAAGAGGGAATGCCAAGACCGTCGTGCCACAGCGGCGGCGCCTGGACGGAAGGATTCTGGCCTCTGGAGACTGGCCTCTGGAGACTGGCCAAGCCACAGAGCACAATGAGACCGGGGGCTTGACGCTCACCTGAGGCAGAGAGTCGAATGATGGGTGGAGGCAGCGGTGATTGGGCACGAGAGAGCTGTCACTGGTGTGATTTTGTCAGATATAGACATGGGGTTGCATGGCTGCAGGGGGACGAGAGCGCTTGGAGCCGTGATTGGCCATGAAGTGACGGAAACAGTCGTCCAACTAGTAGAGGCAATAGATTATCTGTATGTTTAGGTATCTAGATAGTTGAGTAGGTAAGTAAGTAGTTGAATAGTACAAGGCAAAAGGATAGTAGCGATTGGATGCTCTCCCGTCGGCAAGTTGCAAATGCTGTGGTGGTGTTGATGTTGGTGAGAGATGGAATAGGTACTCCGTACTCCCTCGCCATTACAGTCATGTGCACTCGCACGTGCCCTGAATCAAGGGGGCGGCGACCACGCAGCAACCGCTGGCCGCCTCCAAGATGGCCTAGCGTCCTCAGGCACTGAACTGCCCGGCCAGCGGTACGTTCCATCTCAATTGGGAATTCCTGGGCCCAAAAAAACTTCGAGCTCGTGAGAGAAAGCTCGCCAACTAGCCGACACGGAGCCTCTTCGCCCTGCTCCCTCCCTCATCCTCTTCCCCTCCTCCTCCTTGTCCGCGAATTGATCCGCTGCGACGCTCCCCGAGCCCGTCGCACTCCTGGCGGTCATGAGCGTCGCACGCCCGGCGCGCAGCCTCCTCGGCACGTGTCTCTCCTCGACTCGAACCACGACGACAACAAAGGCCGCTCGCGCCATTCCTTGCCACCAGTTCCATACCTCGACGCCTAATTCGAAGCGCCAGCCCTCGTCGCGACGTCCCTCGCCCAAGACGCGCTTCCGCAATGTCGCCGCCAAGGACCTGGGCCTGCTGAAGCCCGACAACCTCCAGACCTACGTCGACGAGAAACTCCCAAAGTACTCGCCCGAGGAGGAGAAGCTGCTCCAGCAAAAGTACAACGCCCAGCAGATGGAGGCCCTGCAGGCCGGCGAGGAAGCCGTCGACCCCCGTGATCTGATCCAGCAGGGTCGGTTACGAGACGACCCGTACCGGCCAAACTACATGGAGGACTACACCGTTCTGGATCCCCGCTTCGATCTCAAGCCCGAGGTCACGGGCACCCCCAGGGAGCACGAGTGGCTCGATAGGGACGACTGGATCGACAGCTATGGCCAGAAGATGATGGAGACGACGGACAAGAAGACGAGCGATCAGCTCACCCGCGCCATGGTCCGCGCCCTGCGCAGGGTCAAGGAGAGCGACGGCCAGGAGCTGATAGACTTGACCGAGGACGAACTGAATGACATCGAAAAAGACCCCGAGCTCATCCAGCGTTACATCATCAGGGAAACCAAGCCCGATCCCGAGGATGACACCGTCGATCGCCCGGATACGATGACTCGCGCACAGGCCACAAAGCTATGGGAGGCCGTCGATGTTGAGTATGAGAAGGAGATTGACAAGATTTCCGAGTTCTCGAACCAGGGCGAGGTCGAACCCACTAGCATCGAGCTGATGCAGGATGGACCCGCTGGTGTCGAACGAATGCACTCGGCCGAGGCGCCAGAGCTCGGCAAGGTCCCCGGTGTCGAGGGTCTCTACAAGCACGCTGCCGACCCCGAGGATCAGGGCCAGGACGACGCCGGCAAGTTCCAGGAGATCAAGCGCCTTACGGGCATGACGCTCAAGGACATCCAGTCCCTCCTCACAAAGTCCCTCGTCACCCGCTGGGTCGCCAACCAGACCCGTTTGGGTAAGGTGCGCAGCACCTCGGTCGTCGCCATTGCCGGCAACGGTAACGGACGCCTGGGCCTGGGCATGGCCAAGTCGACCGAACCCGGTGTTGCCGAGGAGACGGCTCAGATGCTGGCCATTCGCAACATGAAGCCGGTCCGCCGCTACGAGAACCGAACCGTCTACGGCAATATTTCGGCCAAGATCTCGGGAACCGTCGTCGAGCTGTTTGCTCGTCCCCCAGGTACGTCCTCTCCCTACCCCAGGTATTTGCAGAATTTCGACCAAGCATGCTAACCACACGTGTCAACACAGGCTTTGGTCTTCGCGTCCCCCACCGTATCTTTGAGATGTGCCGCGCGGCGGGCATCCACGACATGTCTGCGCGGATGCCGCGGTCCAAGAACCCCATGAACTCGGTCAAGGCGGCCTACAAGGCCCTGACGCACCAGCCCGACCCGGAGCAGATTGCCATCGGCCGGGGCAAGAAGATGGTGGACGTGAGGAAGGTGTACTACGGCGGCTCTGTATATTAAACATTTGTATCACCACACACAACCGTGTATATTGCGACGAGTTTCCAGACGGAGGCGTGGCCGTGCCGGCCGAGTCTCTTTAGCAAAGTAAACTCACATGTATCAACTCAAAACCTTGTATTCGTTACATCGTCTTTAATATTTCCCTGGGTATCATCAGCTGTCTGTTTTCTTTCGCGCCTCGGCGACATGACCCTTCAAGCCGCCCCCCAATCCCCACTGTCCCTCTCCAAGTCTGACCGACCCATCTTCTTACCGCCGTTTTGCCCGTCTCACTGGGTAGTAGACCCATCGCCCCAGTCAATCTCCTGCTGCAGCACGATGCTGTACACGCTGGCCTTGAGCAGCGTAAACGCCAGGCTCGTCTTGCGCTCGAGTTCGCGCAGGCCGTCGAGTATCTCCGTCGACGGGTTGGAAGCGAGGTGGTCGAGCAGCGTGGCCAGCTAGGAAGGCGTCAGCGTATCTTCCCCAATCGTTTAACCTGGGGCAATTCCCCCCCTGGGAGGCGGCGCACCTTGTTCATGTTGTCGGCCAGGCGCTCATACTCGTCGAGGACCTCCTGCTCCAGCGGCGACAGCTCTGGCGCGGAGAGGAGGCCGCCCGCGGGAGTCCCCGGGTCCATGCTGGCGGCGGCAATTGCTCAGCAGTGGAATCGGCGGAGAGTCACGGCGCAGAGTGAGGTCGCGAAACAGGCACGCGACGGCGCGTGGTGATGTTGTTGGTGGTGGATCTAGAGGCTGTTATGATGGCGGCGGGGGCTTGCTTTACGTTGGCTGCCAGCCGAGAGAAAGAGACGGCCCCATATTTTTCTCTCGGAGGCCCGGCGTGGTACTGGCCGGCGCCGTCGATTCAATGGAGGAAGGGGCGATGGGGGCAGGCGAGCAATCCGGCAACTGCTCTTGCCATGTTATCTTCACCCACATACATATGCACGTGCTCGCTCAACTTGAACCTGTGGGGATTGTTTAGTCGTGATGCAGAAGACCATATATCATATTTGCAAACTATTCTGATACCTACACCAACGAAGCCCAGCAAGCCAAGCCGATGATCATACGCAACTCCTTCTCAAGGCAGAGACAGCACACGAATTGCAAGAGGCAGGTCCAGTCAAATTCATATTCCGTTGGACTCATAAGAAAATAAACAGTAGTAAACAAGAGGGCGAGCATATTGCTCTTCAGAAGCTAAACACCAATCCCTGCAGAAATCCCATCCGCAAGCACAAAAACTTGCTGGTGCATAAGTATGCATCTGAGTGCATATTCTTACAGACTCCTTTCCAACAATAAGCAGTATACATCATTGCTCTCGTCACGGCCCGTACACAACCAACTCGTTTCCTTCAACCCCAACGTCTGTCGACACGTTGCTCCCAACAGCACTCTCAGTCCAGTCACTCGCCGAATCACTATAGTCGCTGTCGCCATCCGTGTACATATCGGTGCTGTTGGTAACCACTGTGCCACGGCTGCTCCTACGCAACGTCTCGTTGTCGCTATCGCCGCCTCCGTCGCCGTTCACCGCAGAGTCGAGCACAGTTGTGTCATCGCCGAGCAGCTCCGACGACGTCGGGGTGTCGTGCTCGTCCACCTCCTCGACCGTTTCTCTCAAGCCTACATTCTCCTTGTCGTCATGCAAGCCATTGTCAAGGCCGCCACCCCAGCTCCGCTTGCGAAACGTCTTGGCGGCAGGTGTCCTTACACTCTGGCTCCGCTTGATGGTGCCAGAGGCGACATTGTTATTGATTTGGCTGAGCGAGACAATCCTGCGCGCCGTTCCCGACTGTGCCGGGGTTGCAAGGTTGCGTTTGGCCGACAGCGCCATGGCGGCGGCGGCAGGCTTGCGAGCAGCATGAGGGGGGGCCTCATTTTCATTCGCAGGCTTCTTGACACGCTTGCGACTCATAGCATCGCCACCCTTGCTGGCCTTGGACATGAGGAGAACGCGAGAGTGGTCCATGACGCCCTCCAAGATTCGCCGCTCCAGGCTCTCGGCGCGCGACTCCATGTCGTAAAGCTCATCCTTGCGCAGATGCAGGGCTGTCTCGAGCGATGAAACATCGCCTGTGAGGCGTGTCTTTTGTCGAATAAGGCTCTCCTGCTCGGTTCGTAGATCCATGACACTCTGTCGCAGTCTATCCTCCTCGTCCCGCAGGCTGAGAACAGATGCTTCGACGTGGTCCTTCTCGGCAAGCTTCCGTTCCAGAGAAATCAGGGTTTCTTGATAAGTCTTCTCCCGATCTTCGTGCTCATTCGTAATACGTTGTGTCTGAGCAGATAGGAACTCGGAAATATCAGCAGCAGTCCTGACGACCGAGGCGTGGACCTTGTCGAGCGTCTCTAGGCGTGTGAGGGCTTGCTCGGCCGAACAGCCATGCTCCACAAGCTTGTCGAGTTTCTCATGTACAACGGTATCATCGTACTTTAGCTCGACAAGTGTGTCCAGCTTCTCGTGTACGATTGTGTCGTCGTACTTGAGCTCCATGAGCTGATCCAGCTTCTCTTGAACCTCGGCGTCGTCATATCTGTGCCCCGCGAGCTCGTTGAGCTTCTCGCGGACCTCGGTGTCATCGTATCTATGTGTCGCAAGCTGGTCGAGCTTCTCGCGAACCTCGGTGTCGTCATATCTGTGACCCGCAAGCTCGTTCAACTTCTCGCGGACCTCGGTGTCATCGTACTTTTGCTCCACTAGCTGGGCGAGCTTCTCGCGGACTTCCGCGTCGTCGTATTTCTCCTCCGCCAGCTTGTTCAACTTTTCAAGCACTTCTGTGTTGTCATACTTCTCAGGCGGCAGAAGATTCTGGAGCTGCTCCGATGGCTTGAACTCAAGCATCTTGTCCTGAAGGTCCGTAGCAGAGGACTTGGTGTGCTCAAAATGCTCGCTAACAAGAAGAAGGATGTCCTTGACGGCTTCAAGAACCTTGGGCTGGTACTCGCCGACCTCGCCCTTTAGGCTTTCCATTGCGGAGAGGGCCTCAGCAACTTGGTCCCGAGTCTGTTGATGCTCGGCCTTGCCCTCAACGTGAGTTTCGTCATGGCGGGTGACGAGATCCTCCACCTTGGTAAAGACAGTCTTGGAGGCTTCTTCCATCTTCTCCAGCGAGTCTGTGACCGTGGAACCAAGCGTGTCAACGAGAAGCTTGAGTTCGTCGGCGATGGACTTGGTACCGGTAACGGCGGCCTCCATCTCACCATCTCGAGCCTCACTGATCTTGCTCTTGTCGTCGATTGAAGCTTGCAACTCTTCGTACTTGGCAATCATTTCACCAATCTTTTCGTCAATCTTGGTGCCAAGGGTTTCGGTCGCCTCCTGCATCTTCTCGTTGGACTCAACCTTGACTCCGGCCACAACGGCCTTGGAATCCTCAAATTCAGTCTTGATAGTCTCCATCATCTCTTTGACGTCTTGGCCAACGGTGTCGTTCTTGTCAATCTTCTCGCCAATAGACTCGAGTAGTTTGCTGACGGACTCGACACCAGTAGAGCCTTCCTCGAGCTTAGTGTTGATAGCTTCTTTGAACTCCTCAAGGAAGGTCTTGACTTCAGATACCCGCTGGCCAACACCAGTCATTTCCTCGTCTCGGACGGCAACCGCCTTGGTTGACGCATCAACGGTGCTGTCCAGCTTCTCCTGGAACTCCTTCACAATGGTTTCGAGACCGGTGACGTCTTCTTTCTTGGCGAGAGTCGCAAAGTCAACCACTCCGGCGAATGCTTCCAGAGAGGTTTTGATTTCGAGGACCACCGTCTCCACCGCCTCAACATCCATCTTGGATACTTTCTCTGGGTTTTCGGCGTCCTTTGTCGTCATTTCCTTGACCTCGTCCAAGCCAGCAGTAACTTGGGTAATGAGCATCTCGAGAGAAGTAACATCCTCTTTGCGAGATACATTTTCAACCTGGGTGGTGAGGGAACCCATGGTTTCGCGCGTCTCAAGGAGGAGAGTCTCGAGTGCATCGACGTGATCCTTCCGGACAGCTTGTTCGCCTTCAATGAGGTCGTCAAGCTTTGCCTTTGTGTTTCGGAGGATGGTCTCGATGGCGACAACATCATCCTTGGTTGCAGCGTCGTTGTTGGGTTCGCCGTCTTCCTTGGGCTCCTTCGCCGCAGCTGCTAGAGGCTCGCGGGAGCTGATCTCGTCGACAGCATCCTGCACCTTTTGGAGCATGTCCTCCATGCGCGAAATGTCATCCTTCTGGGCTGTCTCCTTGTCGTGGACGCCTTGGAGCATGTCCTCAATCCGAACAAGGTCATCCTTCTGAATAGTCTCGCCCCCGGGCTTCATGACTTCGACCTTGGTTTGAAGCTGTGTGATCAACGTCTCTAGGTTCCTGATATCGTCTTGTTTGACAATATCCGTAGGAACAATGGTCGTTTCATTGTTTTGCTCTGTAGACACCGCAGCAAGAGCCCGTTCATTGTTGCTATCCCTAAGGGATTCAATGTCCGAGCGGACAGACTCAAGGCCGGCCTTGAGAGCATCCAGAACTTTCTCATCGGACCCAGGCTCAACAGTTGCGACGGCGCGTTCGTTGCTGCTATTACGGAGGGACTCAATGTCTGACCGGACCGAGTCAAGACCTGCCTTCAAAGCATCAAGAATCTCATCAGTATCAACGTTTTCGACGGCAGTGTTTTTGTCATTGGTGGTGTCCCGCAGAACTTCGATATCGGAGCGCACCGCGTCGAGGCCCGTCTTGAGAGCATCCAGAATATCATTGTTTCCAGTCTGGTCACCTACGGCGGTAAGTGCTTTATCATTGCTGGCGTCTCGAAGGGTCTCAATGTCTGAGCGGACCGAGTCGAGGCCTGCCTTCAAAGCATCGAGAATCTCGTCAGTGTCGACATTTTCGACAGCAGCGGTTTTCTCGATAGCAGTATCGCGCAAAACTTCAATGTCGGAGCGCACCGCGTCAAGGCCAGATCGCAAAGCGTCAAGCACCTCATCGTTGGCAGGACGCTCAATTGGTGCAACAGCTTTGTCGTGACTATCGCGCAGCGTCTCGATATCTGCCCGGACAGAAGCGAGTCCAGATTTGAGGGCATCCATGAACTCGTCGCTTTCGCTAGATGGAGCGTCCAGAGTGGCCACCGCTCTGTCATTGAGAGTATCGCGGAAAGACTCCATATTCGAGCGAAGAGAGTCGAGGCCAGACTTCAGAGCGTCGAGAATTTCGTCGTTGGCCGTCAGGTCGGCTGGCTTGTTGGTGATCCGGTCCATACCGACACGAAGGTCATTCAGGCCATCGTTGAGAGCATCCAGGATTTCACTCGTCTCTGCTCGAGGCCGGAGGATTTCCTGGCGCAGATTGGTGAACCCTGTCTGAAGCGCCTCCATGACCTCGACGTTGTTGGCTTGCTGCGGTACAGCGGGGACCATTGAAGAGTTTACCACTTCTCGTAGGCCCTCAAGCTCAGATTTCAGCTGCTCCCGGGAATCCTCGGTTGCGTTTGAGAGAAGGCCAGCAACTTCATCCTTGAAGTCGTCAAGGGACTTGAAGAAGTTGTCCATGAGCTCCTCGTGGTCAATAGCCCCAGCAGCACGGTCAACGTAGCTCTCTATGGAAACACGAAGACTTTCGAGGCCATCTTTGGTAGCATCTAGTACTTGCTCTGTATCACGACCGTTCGCAGTCACATTCTCCTTGGCTTCATCGGAGACAGCCTTGAATTCGCGTGCCAAGTACTCTTTGATTTCCTGGAGGCGGGCAGTGATCTCATTGTCATTCGAGGCCGGTACAAGCGCTCGGGATGAGTTGAGATCAAGATCATGGAGCCCCTCCTTGACAGCGTGAACCATGTCGGCATGGGTGAGGTCCGGATTTCCAGGCGCAGAAGGGGCCACGGGGAATTCAAATTCCTCCAAACAGTCACGCACAGCGTCAATGATCTCGTCTCGCGACATGGAGGCAGGGGTATCGACTTGGGGTGGGACGAAGTGCTTGAGGCCTTCGACAACAGCTGTGAACACCTCATCTCTCGTGGCGGCAGGTGCGTGGTCATTGCGAGGGGCGTATTCCTGGAGACCCTGCTTCAGGCAAGCCAAAACCTCGTCTCTCTCGAGGCCAAGCTGCTGAACCTCAATCTCGGGCTTGTAGTTCTCCCAGGCATCCCGCACGGCCTCGATAACATCTTCTCTGCTAAGATCAGGCGCTTCGCCAGTGGCGGCTTCGTTGTCTCGCAGAGCCGCACGCATGGCGTTGTAAATCTCTTGGTAGTCGACGACGGTCTTCTGGGAACTGACCGAAGCGGCAGACTGGCGCCGATGCTCGCGAAGCACGTGGTTCAACTGGTCCTTCATCTGCTCCAGACCTTCGTCGATAACTCGGGCGACTTCATCCTTGCTCGGAGTGTCATGGTTGTCCTCGATGCCCCGTCTGGAAGCCTGCTGCTCAAGCCGCTTACCGAGTTCTCGGCCCATGCCCAAGACCTCGCCACGAAGTTCTCGTACGAGGGCCTTGACCTCGGCGGTGAGCCCACCGCCCTGAGCTACACTGTCTTTGACGGAGCGGATGATGTTCATGAGGTCGTCGTTGAGCAATTCGGCACCGCGGACGCTAGGCTCCGACATTCTTCGGCCTTCACTCTTCATAAGATGCTCGATCCGCTGTGCAACGGCTCCGCCTCGAGAGTGGCGAAGCGGCTTTTCTAGCTGAATCGACTCGCCGTCGTCAAAGCTCAAGTTCCGAGACCTGCCTACAGATGGACTTTCATTACCAAACATGACAGCTGACTCGGCGTGGGTTTTGATGTGTTCGACAAGCTCGTCAAGCTTGGTTGATGTAGCCAAGCCGTTAAGCTTGCTGGATACTTCCATCAGACGACCCAGGAGAGATTCCTGTCCCTCTTTGGTGCCCATGTCTCTGATAATCTTCTCCAGGAGGGCAAGGGAGGCCGGAGCGTCGGTTTCGGCAAGAGATGGAGTGCTGATTGACGCTTGCTCAAATGAATCGCTGAAGCTCTTGGGAGAGGGGATCCGAGGAAGCTGGAATCCCCTTGATTGGGCCGGTAACGACCCATTGTGAGGCTTGTTATCAAGAAAGTGACCGGTAAAGGGGTCTCTCGCAGACGAAGTTAGTCGGAGAGGGTCACTGGAGCTGCCCAACAGTTCTCTGAGGCTCTTCCGGATATCTTCGTCCCTTGTCGTTGTTGCCTCTTTGAGACTTAGCAAATCAGTGGCGTTGTCGCGACTTCGCCGACTGAGCTGGGACATCTCCTTCTGCAGCGAAGTAGCAATGTTGGTCAGGCTCAATATTTGGTTCGACAGCTGGTCTAGCGACTGGGGGTGCTTGACAACAGCCGTGGACCCGTTTGTGATGTTGGAGAGAGGAGTCTCGGGTTCCTTGGGGCCCGACATGTTCTGCAGCGCGAGCATAGTCGACGACTGCGGCGGCGTGTTCTCGCCCAGTATGCTCTGGGTGGCTCGTCGAACGATGGGGCGGACGATGGGGGTCAGGCTAGGACCGGGCGTGGGCGAACTCATCGAGTCGATATCGCTGTGACGCGAGGACTCTAAGCCGCCGTCTCTCAGTCGGACCGGCGTCGCGGGACGGCTTTGCTTTTCGGGCGAGCGGGTAGGAGATGCATTGGGCCCGTTGCCCTCGAGCATGAGGCTCATGTCGCGAACCGATGAGGGCTGTAATGACTGCATACGGCGGTGTGAACCTCCCTTGACCAGAGCCCTCTCGGGGGATATGTCGTGGGTGCGCTTCAATGCGGGCATCATGGCGCTTTCGCGGGCGCGCTCGTTAAGCGCAGCGTGTGCAGATTGGATAGCGCTCGAGGTGCCTACTCGAGAAGTCAAAGGCGAGCCCGGGTTCAAGGGCAGCGGAGGCGGGCAGCGCTCGGGGTCTGAGCTATCCCACCTGCGACGGATTAGTTGACGTAACAAGACGGACATGTGGGAAGGGGTGACGAGGAGAGGAACGCACATGGGGACGATGAGGGAGGATCGAAGGCCGTAGTCGGAAGAAGAGGCAGAGTGTTGGTGTCTTAGTTGATAATCCCCGTCTAGGGAGCAGTCTCGCTCGGACGAGGGCATGCTGCTCGACTCGACTCGCCGACTGTTGTGAGGAATGCAAAATGTGGGAAGCAGCCGCAAGATCGGGCTAGACTAGACAAGACAAGAATGCGGACGGCGCCGCAGCCACGCTATAGAGAAGGCAGGTGAAGGAAGAGCGGATGGAGTTCAAAGAGCAAGCAAACAAGAGCAGGTGCGTAGGTAGCTAAGACGCCAGAGGCATTGTGTTGATGCGAGTCGGACGGAGCGTGGAGAATGGGAGATGATGTGGGAATTAAAGCCTGGAGCTTGGAGCTTCTTGAGGCGGCGGCAACAAGGTATGTATCGGTGATCCTTGGGTAACTCGGGTTTATTGTTGTTTCGAGCTGGCGGTTGCCAGGCAACTCGGAGGCTAGAGCTGCCCGGAGCTGGCAGCAGCTGGCGGCGACCCACCTTCCCGGGCGGAAGCGAGCACGGGTGGATCTGGCATCGCTCCGTTAGTGGCTGATGCGTCAGAACTTGGAAAGATGCTAGCAAACATCCCTGTCGACGGCGACGGCAGGAGCGAATGACGCAGCTCCAGCGCATCGCTCGTCTCACCGCGCCTTGCAGCAGCGCAAATGTAAACACTGGCAAGTCATGCAAGTCAGGCAAAGTCGGGTCCAAAAGGATAATCGCTTTTTTAATATACAGAGTTGAGTGCCTCTGACGGCCGCTCGCATTGACCCACTGCCCATGCAAGCACCGTCTTCTAATAATAATGGTCGTGTTAATACTAATATATGGGTTTTCCCACTGCGAAATAAGTCTATATTTTGTGGGTCCTCCAGATCGCCAGCTCGGGCTGAGAACTCTCTACTTGCGGAACGCAGAGTCAAACGCGGGGATGAGCGTCTGCGCCAGCCAGAAGGAAAAGACCAGCTTGGGGCCCGTCATGAGCAACTATTACGGTTAGTTTTCTCATTCAACTCGCAGGGTTCAATCGGTAACGCACCTTGGGGACCAGGCCCTTGAAGAAGCTGCCAGCGCCCTCATTCTTGGCCATGTTGGTGAGGATTCGGAATCCACCCTCGGGGTTGTCAAAGTTGCGGTTCTGGATGCGCGTCTTGATGACGTCGAGGGGAGCCGACACCACCAGCGACGCAGAGGCACCGGCGATGGAGGCGATAAAGTTCTGGAACCAACTGGCCTTGTTGTAGTCCTGGAGCGAGAAGAGGTACTCCTTGGCAAAGGCGGAACCACCAAACAGCTGTGAGTGCAGTCACCGTCAGCATAAGACTCTCTCCAACAGTGCGACAGCCCGCCTTCAACATACCGCAAATGAGCCGGGCGCGTTTCGGGCGGCGGTCCAGCCCCAGCCACGGTACAGGCCGAAGCCCTCGTCGGCGACAATCTTGAGGACACCACGGCCGCGGAATGCCTCGGGGTTCGTCTGGCGCTTGATCTTGAGCACGTCCAGGGGCAGCAGGACGATCTCACCAATACCAATCAGACTGTACAGTCGACTCATGTCAGCGCCTGTCCAGTCCACACTTCCGAGGAGAGAGGGACGGCCAATAGTTGGCAAACTCACCTGCCGGCCGTCGAGTGCATAATGGCCTTGCCCGTCTTCTTGCCAAACGCAGACTCAAAGTCCTTGCCGTAGTGCTTGTCGAGGTAGTCCCTGGCCACGGGCTGACCGCCATACTTGTATACTCTCTGGAGGACCTTGTAGCCGGCGGCGTATCCCAGACCGGGGAACAGCGAGACAAACTTCTTGCCAAAGGCGGCGGCAGCCTTCTCCTTGAAGATGACCTGGTTCAGTTGGCTGGCATTGGCGATCTGGAGACACGGAGAGTCAGTCGACAATCGGATTACGCTGTTATAGAGACGGAGCTGTTCTTACTCGGGACTGGTTGCTCATCAGTCGCTTCGCAATCGTATCCACCTGTTTCGCTCGCTGGTTAGCAACGCAGGTCACGGACTGGGCATGGCAAGCGCATCCTCGTGCGCATGCGCTCCAGGGGGGCGTCGTACGGGGTGGAAGATGGCCAATTCGGCGATACCAGCAGAGCCTGGCGTCACACGAGCAGTCAGCCTTGGAACATGATCATCACGAGCAATTGCGACGGAGTCGTGACGCACCAGAGCCCAGCAGACGGGCCAGGTTGGACTCCTTCTCGCGGCCGGTGGAAGCAGGGGGCGACATGTTGAGATGTTTGGAGACGGTGACGACGGCGACGGGGTTGATGCAGAGGCAGAGGCTGAGGAACGAGACTGATACGCGCTGTGCAAGAAGTTTCGCGTCCAAGAAACCCTGGGAAATTTTTCTAATCTGGAGAGGGAAAAAAAACGGTCGCTCACCCAAGTACCGACGTCGGACGATGTCGACAGCCAATGAAAAGTCTTGGTTCCTCGTCGTCCGACCGTTATCGCGGGCAGTGGCACGAAAAGTAGCCTACCCTGTACCATTCATTTACGTTCGACAGGCCCAGCAAAACTACTCATGGATAGTAAATGTATGTCTTCAGGATACCATTTGGGCACCTTACAAACAATTCAATTGCTTATTTCCAGTTTGCAAGTTAGAATCAGTGTTGTTTTATGGTAGTTAGGTGTTAATGAAGCACAAACCCCAATAGACAGTTTCCCCTCCACTAGGAAGTTCGTAGCCACTCTGCCAGGGCAATCCGGCCAAGTCACGTCAAAGCCCCGATGAATCCACTCGATACTGTGAATTTACATTTGCACATACCCATAATGTCGTTTCTTACTCTCAATCAGCCCCAATCGACCGTATCAGGCAACATGGCCGGTATACAGCCTCACTCTGTTGCTTTGCGGCCTCCCAACCACTCCAAAGCATCCACGTACACGAGGAATATTCCATTCAAAAAGCTAGCTATTCAGCTTCCAACGCCGATATGCATGGTCTGTCATGATACTCTCAATCGATCCGGTCAAGACCAGCTGTCAGGGGTAAACAAGCCCAGTTCATGTCCAAGACATTCCCAAAGGTAGCATCCGCTCATCAGTAGTCCCGCAGCACGGCAATCAACTCATCCAGCCTCATCATCTCGCCCAGCAACTTGCTCTGCGCCTCCAGATGCGTATTGTACTTGTTGTAATGCTCCGCCGTCATGACCTCTTCCTCCTTGCCCTGGACGTCCTTTCGCTCCACAAACGACAAAATGTTGCGCTCCTTATGCCGTTCAACATGGAGTGTCTGGAGGCACCGCAGCATAGTCTTGTAGATATCGTCCATAACCTGTAACTGTGTACGCTCCCTGTCAAAGTACCAGAAGAAGAGAGTTCGGTTGGCCAATCGGTTGTTGTCCTTGGGCACCTCCTGAACGTCCACGACGCCCGCCATCTGCATAGCAAGCATCTTTCCTTGGACGTCCGACTTCTTCATCAGCGCCGCCGAAGGAAGCATCTTTTCATCGAGCTTGCCCTTCTCCCGCAGGATCCGCGTGAGTCGCAGCCCTTGCCGGCCATGGGACTGCTCGATGATTGCGTCCATTTCCGTTTCTCGTAGTCGATTCATGAGTTGCGTGAAATCCACCGTCCACTGGCCGCGTCCAGCTGTGCCGCAGTGTCGCACAAATTGGTGTCTGCTTTCTGCAAGCAATAAGAGATGTTGTCGCATCTGGGTGAGACGACTGGTCTTGGGCGTCGCAGAGTCTTCAAATTTGACTTTGGTGGTGCTCTGACCACCGTTGGGCTTTGCCTCATCGTCGCCAGATTCGTCAAATTCGTCGTCTTCGTCGATTTCGAATGTTCGAGCTGCTCCAGGCCGGCGCATGGTGGGACCGGCGTCAGAGTCATCCGAATCATTGTCCGAGTCTTCATCCGCTGCTTCCTTTACTCTCTCCGCACTTGGAGCATCAATTTTTTCCTTTGGTGCTTTTCCGATTCCCGCCTGAACGTTGATAGCCTCGTCGAGGTGGTCCAGGATATCCATCGTAGTCACGGCGACCTGGTGCATGGGGGCTTCCTCCAACAGGGCGTCCGGCCGACATCTCGAGACGTTGGCCGTCAATAGGTCGAGAAGCGTACGATATACCTCGCCCGTTACCTCTCCGAGCATTTCCGCAGCAAAGCCCGCCAGTCGCTGGTTTCGCAACTCCACCAAGCATTTTTCCTGGTTTAGACGGACAACCACATTGGGCTGACTAGCACATTAGTTTCCGCTCAAACAGTCTATACACAGGTGTGATGAAGAACAGTTGCTTACATTCAGCTGTGGCGCGTCATAGTCGTGCGCATCTCCGTTCTGGGCTCTACCATTTGCGAGCTTCCTCCGCTTAGCTCCGAATCCTCCACTGAGGTCTAGCTGTCGTTTCAATGCCGTGCTCTGGTCCCGGTATGCGCGATAACGCTCCATAATCTGGCGCTGCGCCTCGCCCTTGTTCTTGGTGGCCTTTTCACCAGGGGCTGTTTTGAGTACATCATCTTCAATTTCTCGGTATACGTCCTTGGGGTTGCGGAAGCTTTCCGCGCGGACAGTCTCGACGATTTCCGCTTGTATCAGGCGGCCCAAGACAGAGTTGAGGTGGTGTTCCGACTCGATCAGCCCATTTTGTGAGTCATGGTCGCCATTTGCGTGCCCGTTGATCTTGGGTGCTCGTGATCCAAAAGCCTGGCTGAGATCGGCAATTCTCGCATGTCCGAGGAGCATGAGGGTTTGGACTAGCTCGCGTTCTGCGGTGCCATATCGGGTTTCGACAATGTCGAGTATTTTGCCCGATCGCACGAGGTTGTAGCAAGCATCCGGGTTGGGCTCGTAGTTGGCGACATCGTTGTCAGGGTTTGTGTGGTGGTATAGTAAGTTTTGTTGAACGAGAACGGATAGGCCGTTTCTCAGGTATCGGGGAGTAAGCGAAGTGTGTTGGACGAGCTGGGCGATGGTCGAGCGGCCCTTGGTCAGAAGCGCGATCAAGATTCGCTGGCAGAAGACGATGAAGAGTCAGCCCCGCCATCACAAGTAGACCCGAGGGTAGGTAGCACAAAGGTGAGAATCGAGAGAGCAGGAGCATGAGCAGGTGCAGAAGCAGAAGCAAAATCGCGTACCGAGGGCAGTTCGCCGTAGAGGTCGTTGACTAGGAGAGCACAAAGCTCAGCGGCATGTTTTGTCTGGCAGCGGCGTTGTCAGTGGGAGTGGGCGACGCTGAGCCGAGGTGACGACTCACAACGAGCATTGCTTTGCTCCTAGAGATCCTCTCACTATCTCTAGAGCTTCTACAATTGCTACCGGGGAGTCATTGATTGTGACCCGGCAAATGACAGCAAAAGTGAGGGCGTGGGAGCGGGCAGAACTTGGACTGGTTTGGACTGGTGTGGAAGCGACGGATTGCGCGCTGACAATAATTTTCTTTGCCAACCGCAGTGTAAGTGATGGAGGTTCGCAGAGTGGGGTCCGCGAGGTCTTTTCCCTGTAGCTCAGCGCTGGGGCCGGTCTGGAACGGTACTGAGCCAATACCCAGGGAGAAAATCTGGCTGACCGGGGAAGTCACGTGATGCATTCCCTGTTGCCGAAAATTAGACGGGAGCTTTTCGACGAGGCCTTTCTTTCGGAGACCAATTGCTTCACCACGACGGCCGAAGGATTGCCAATTGCCTACGCCATCATCCTCGACAATGATCTCGAGATCCTCCCTCGCGCGCACCGCGCAGCAGGCCGCCCGCCGGTCTTGCGGCGTCCAGCGACGATCCTTTGCCGCCGCTGCGTCCACCGGATCGTACGAGACCTCGGATATCTCTGGGTTGAAGGTGGCCTCGCGGGATGCCCACCGTCCCACCACCAAGCTCGCCGTTGTTGCAAAGGCCGGAACTCGATTCCAGCCTCTGCCCGGTCTGACGGCTGGCCTGGAGGAGTTCGCCTTCAAGGTGAGCAGGCCTGGTATCCATCTCGACGCGCAGCTTGAGCTAATTTGCCGGGATCCTCCGTAGAACACTGAACGACGATCCGCCCTCCGCATCACCCGCGAGTCCGAGCTGCTCGGCGGTCAATTGACCTCTTCGCACACCCGGGAGGCATTGGTCATTGAGGCCAGCTTCCTCCGCGAGGATCTGCCCTACTTCGCCGAGCTCCTTGCCGAGGTCGTCTCGCTGACCAAGTACACTAGTCAGTCTCTGACCCGTCGTTTTTGATCTCAGGATGCATCGACGTTAACACTCTGTCGCAGCCCACGAGTTCCACGAGGACGTCGAGCGTGTTCTCAAGTCCCGCCAGGCCGCCCTCGACGCCAATGTCCCTGCTCTCGCTCTCGATAACGCCCACGCCGTTGCCTTCCACACTGGCCTCGGTTCCTCCCTGTACCCCTCGGCCGCGACCCCTTCCAAGTACCTTAACGAGGAGTACATTGCCAAGTTTGCCGATGCCGTCTACACCAAGCCCAACATCGCCGTTGTCGCCGACGGTGCCGCCCCTGATGCCGTCTCCAAGTGGATTGGCCAGTTCTTCAAGCAAGTGCCCGCTACCTCCCAGAGCGGCGAAGTCCTCAAGACCGAGGCCTCCAAGTACTTTGGTGGTGAGCAGCGAATCAACCACAAGGGTGGAAACGCCATCGTCATCGCCTTCCCTGGCTCCAGCTACAGCGCCCCCAAGGCCGAGATCGCCGTTCTCTCCGCCCTCATTGGCGGCCAGTCCAGCATCAAGTGGTCTTCTGGCTTCAGCCTCCTCTCCAAGGCTACTGCTGGCACCGGCATCTCTGCCTCGACCTCCAACCTCACCTACTCCGATGCCGGCCTCCTGAGCATTCAGCTGTCTGGCTCTGCCGCTGGCGTCCGCAAGGGTGCCGAGGAGGCCGTCAAGGCCCTCAAGAGCATTGCCGACGGTTCGGCCAACAAGGAGGATCTTACCAAGGCCATCGCCAACGCCAAGTTCGCCGCTCTCAGCGCCAACCAGGAGAGCCAGTCCAGCATCCTTTTGACCGGCTCTGGCATCGTCAACAGCGGCAAGCCTTACGAGGCTGCCAGCTTCGCCAAGGCCATTGACTCTGTCACCGCCGACAAGCTCCAGAAGGTAAGAGTTATCATGGGCCATACCATGCTAGAATCCGCGACTGACACGTTACGCAGGCTGCCAAGTCCCTTATCGAGGGCAAGGCCACCGTCTCCACTGTTGGTGACCTGTTTGTGCTGCCTTACGCCGAGGAGATTGGTCTTCGGGTATAGATGGGGGTCCAAGAGACGCAAAAGCTTGTACCAACAGTCGGAGTCGTCTAGAAGCGGCGGAGAGAGTATCCTCTTTGTGAATATTTGTAGTAGAAATTCTTTGGTTCATACGAGACCCCCCTTGCTGTGATGCATAACTACGCAACGAAGAGATTCCGTTTATTTAGACACTTGGTTGAGAGCAAAAGAGACCTTGTTCCCACGCCTTGTCAAGCCTCAGAAGTGGATGACCCGGCAAGCTTTTATAGCCCCATGCTCAAGGGTGTGATCACTGCTACCCGGGAAACGGGTTTCAAGATTGTTTGAGACGGGGCAATACTCGTGCCACCGAATTGCATGCGATACAGGCACGTAGATAGGTAGGTAGGCGGACAAGAGGGAGAGATGCACGCTGTTTGGCTCGAGATGTTGTTCCATGGTGCACGCAAGGTTCGTGTATGTCATTGTCGTTGCTGTCGTGTAAGGTAAGTGGCCGTGGGTGCTGCAAGTACATATAGTCATCATCCCAGTGACTCTCGGATAATTACCAGCTCGCAGAAACCAATCATCCATTCATCGTCCAATCCAGTCACATAATGACCATATTGAGTAGGTCGGTCCACTGCTCTGCTTCAATAATTCCGCTTTGGTGTCCGCAGATGTCTGTTTGTACAGAAGCCGCATTCAAGGGAGATACCTAGCAAGTACATGCGGGACCCGGAAGGGCAAGTTGGGGTTAATCAGGTGTCGATGCTTTCCAGTGATACCAGGGAGGAGACCGTGAAGCATGAATGCTGTGCGCACTGTGCCCAACAGGGTCAAGACAGCTTGTGGCTGGGCAGGGCCAAGTAGCTTCATGTACCGCTCTGGCAGCCTGCGTTTGCGCCTGAAGCTGGGTGGGAGGGACGGGCGTGGCCGAGTCTAAACAGCCAGCCAGCGAGCGTCGTTGCTGGAGGTCGCTGCAACATGTCTGAGGCGCACTAACAAGTGCCTACAGGAGGTACTCCGTACTCGGTACTCCGTACTCGGTACTCCGTACGGGCCTGGCAGCCTGGGCCCCCGAAACCTAAGGGTGCCAAGCTACGGCACCCCGTACTGGTAGTGGTAGGGTAGGATAAGCGACGAGGGGACGGGTACGTACCCGTGGAGGGAAAACAAAGCCTCATCCGCTCAACTTCCTCCACCAGCCAAACGTTGTCGTCTCTCGACTCTCCCCTTCCCGGCTTCACCACCCGTCCTCTTTATGCCCTTTCTGCCCATTGCGAGGCAATCGCAGCAGTGTTGAGCTGGACGGCCCGCCCTACACCTTTCGCTCCACGTCGAACACCCCCCCATTCGTCTACTGTACATTGCCCCCAGGTAAATCGTCCTGCCACTTCCTCCCTCCCCCATGTTTCGACCTTGCGATAGCTATCCTCCCCTGCCTGCCCTTGTCTGTGCTGGACCCTTTGCGATTATCGCTTTGCGACTGCCTGGTTCCGCAAGGCTCACAGAAATCCACGCCTCCACCTCATGTTCATGGCCTTTTCGCATTGTCAGCGTTGACACTAACCAAGCTCCCGAGTTCTAGAGCCATCTGTGGCTACCTACCTACCAACACTTTCTCCTCCACGCCGCCCCCCGAATATCCCGACTTGACACCTTCGTCTCGTCACGCGAAGCGTATCGCACGTCGTCGCTAGGTGAGTCCGAGAGTGTTTTGGTTGGGCTCGTTCTAGTTTCTGGCTACGAATCCTGAATCCATGCTCAACCCCACGGTTGCTGCCACATTCCACAAACGTCACGTCATGAGCCTTAGGAAACCACACCAACAGTCAACTCCCACCCCGAGAACCACGCACCACAGCACTGGCTACTCTTGACGTTTCAGGAATCTAACACACTTCTACCCAGGCAATTTCCAGAGCTTCTCTCGTTGGCCATCCTGGCGACCCGTCAACGAGTGTCCCGGCTGAGCACGTGGGCCTATCTGTGTGGTGGCTGATAATCGGATATTGTCAGCCTTTTGACAAGTTGTGCGACTTGACGGAGAATTTTGAAAATGCCTCTTCCCAAGAAGGATGGATTAGCTGGCGGGGGCTCAGGAAAGCATAATGGTAAGCCGTCCAATGCACTTCTCACAATCATGACCCTTCCACGGCCTAACCCTGATATCCAAGGTAACCGCAACTCTTTCCGAACCGACACGGCCATTTCCAACAGTCGATTTGGAAACGAGAGAGTTCTCCAGCGATGGGTTCCCGACTCCAATGATGCCACAGACGGATCTCTGGAAAAGTCATCGAGCAGTGGGGGATGGGACCAGTTCGCCGAGAATGAAAGGCTGTTTGGTCTCAAGACGGACTACGATGAAAACATATACACGACCGCAATCAACAGGAGTCACCCCCAGTATCACGAGAGGATAGCCGCAGCGGAGAGGAAGGCCAAAGAGATTGAACGCAGCGCTCCCACAACTGCACACGTTGCTGAGGAGCGTGTCATGGACTTTGCTGGTGGTGAGGACCAGGGCGAGAATGAAGAGGACAAGTACGTGATTTAGTCTTTGATTTCCGCATGACGTCGCTTGCTAATATGTCACGATAGATACAGCGGCGTTCGGCGGCAGGACTTCCCGCCCTTGGGTGTAAGGGACAACAAGTATACGCCCCCGGCCAAGAGAGCGCCAAGCGGACAGACTACCGTTAAGGGTGCACCTGTCGACCCTGCCATTATCTCATCGCAGATCAAAGCACCGCCCAAGAAACAACAGTCCGCTCATACCCCAGAGCCGCTGAAGCCAACTAGTTCCGACTCGAACAAGAATGGCCTCAACACCAAAGTCGATGGCAAGAAGGCTGCATCCGAGACAAAACTCAACGAGGGTGCGACTGCAGAGTCAAAGCCAGCAAGCCCAGCCCCGAACAACAAGGCGACCGAAAGCAAACCCGCCGAGAAGACAAGCACACCCCTGCGTAACTCCAATTCGAGCTCCCGTGACATGACTCCCCAGGGCAACGAGGCTACGCCCAGCGCCACGTCGACCGTAGAACGCGACGTGCTGAAGGAGTTCAAGACGTTTGCCAGCCAGCAGCGACTTAATGCTGAAAAGGTCCGCAGCAGCAAGGCCAAGGCCGACAAGGAGGTTAAGTTGACGGAGCTGAAGAAGTTTGCCAACTCTTTCAAGCTCTCCACTCCCGTTCCCAACGACCTGGTCTCCATCATCGCAAAGGATCCTTTGAAGCAGAAGGAAATCCAGGCCAAGGCCATGAAGAACGCCGAAGAGGTGGCCAAGCAAAAAACCGAACCAACTACTGGAAAGGACAAGCCAAGCCCAACCAAGGACAGTGCGGCCAAAGCCACAGAACAAGGTACTGCGGCTGCTGCCACTGCAGGTGCTGCAGCTCCCAACGACCCCCGGCCGTCGCGTGCTTCAGCTGGCAACACCCAAGCTACTCCTTCAGCTGGGGGACAGAACCGTCACGCTGGAGCTCGTCAGCAATATCCGCAGCAGCAATATCAGTACCGCAACGGTCGAGGAGGACAAGGGCATATCCCTCAGCAACAGACTGGTACTCTTGCCCAGCGACTCCGCAACGTGGAACAGCAGAAGTTCTCCCAGCCGCCAGGCTCTCAACTGCCAGGCTCTCACCAGCCCCAGCCTCACATGGGTCCTGAGATGCGTGCCCCCCCGACTGGCCCAGCCAGCAGCGTCGAGACCGGCTACAACCGCCGTCTCGGCGGCACTCCTGGACATATGGGGGCGAAGCTGAACCCCAACAGCCATGAGTTTAGGCCCAGTCCTTTCGCGGCAGCCTTCAACCCCAACAGCCACCCCAGCGCTACACCGAGCCGTCCATCTGGAGCCAACCAGGCTGAGCCATCTGCGCCTGCGCCTGTGCCTGCACCTATTCCTGTGCCTGCACCCGTGCCTGCTCCATCCCCATCCTCCCAGCTTATCCGTCGCAAGACGAAAGCGATTGATGTCAAGAAGTGCTACATCTTGTCACACATCCAAACGTTGGCTCCTCCCCAGGGTCGAAACTGGGATGACAACGCTGGCCTCCGACCTTCGTACGATACGCTACCAACATGGAGACAGCTCCATGACGACGAGAAGCCAGATTCAACGATGCGCCTCACCTACAAGGAGTACTTTGAGCGGCAGCCATTTGGTGGACCGGCTTTGGCCACACCCAACCCTCAGCATGTTGTTCCTCAGATGCCTCACCAGCACCAGCTCCCCTTCCATCTCCAACATGGAGGGCACGGCATGGGCCCGAGGCAGTCGCCCCATATGGCGCCGATGCAGATGCACACCCCGCAGCCTGGTCCGGTGCCACACCCGACCTATAGCAACAACAACAACAACAACGGTGACGATCACAGAATGATGCATTCCAACTCTGCCCAATCATTTGCTTCCCCCCGTCTTAATAACGTCCCGGTAGCGTATCCTGGCATGAACTCTCCAGCACAGGTCCCCTACAACCAACCCGTCTTCATGGGTCCCGGAACACCGCAGATGGGCCAGTTCCGCAGCTTCTCAAACAATCCGCAGTACATGTCACCGCAGCAGGGCCAGATGGGCGGCCCAATGATGATGCAGCCACAGTTTATGGCCGGACCTCAGGGTATGGTGCCTGGACCACAGATGCTGTATCCGGGAGCTCACCCTCAATTTATGCCACCTACGGGACCACAGGCTGTGCCTGGGGTCAATGGATATCCTAGCCCCGGACGGCCTTCCGCACCGATGATGGCCCACCAGGGATCTCAGCAAGGCCAGCCAATGTACGGCATGAGCCCCAATGTTCAATACAACCAGCCGGTGTTTACACCTGGACAGCCGAGCGGACCGAGTAAGTAACGGGCTATCCTTACCCCCCACGGAGTGAAGAGTGGCTAACCTTGGACCCAGTGACGAACGTGCGAGGTTACAGTAGCCCCGGGCCTCAACACTTTGGCACCAGCCCTCAGCAGGGCCATCAGTACGGCTCACAGCATCGCAGCGGCAGCAACAGCTACAACAAAGGATACGGGGGTCAGGGGCAGCACCACACGCCGCAGACCAATCACGCAGTGCCAGCTCCTGTCCCAGCCGTAGCTCCGGCCAGCACCCAAGGTCGGATTGCTGAGGGCTCTGACGAAGCCAAATAAAGCATCTTCGAAGAAGAAGCCAACGCCGTTTTTTATGTTACATCTGTTCCTTTTCCATTTTGAGCAAGCGCAGCATCTCTAGATGAAATTTTCGATGGCTGCGTCGCTATGGCGGACTTTGTCACTCTGGTTCATCATGTCTGGCCTGAGTTACACCCTCCCATGGAGTAACGCCACAATAGCATCCGAGTTATTGCATGTGATCTGCAATTTGGAGGCATTGGTAGGTACGATACAAGTGCAATAGCTTGTTAAGCATGGTGGACGCTGAGGTGTGGAAGTGGCCAGTCGCCCAAACTTGGGTTATCAAGGGGAGCCGTTGGTTAGAGGGCCGACAAACGGCGAAGGCGACGGCAACAGTGGTGGACGATCCAGCAGGAGGCCGCTCAGAGTTGTTGCACGGCGCACGGCGCACAACGCACGGCCGCATGCTGTGATTGCGCTGACTGTGTTGGTTGTCAGTCGGCGAAGCGGAGCATGAGGATCAGTGAACATGGCAAGCGGCCGCAGTTGAGAGTGCGAGTGAAGGGCAGGGTATCCTCGATACCTGAGGGGAGCATCATGTCATGTCAATGGGGAGTGGCGGTTGTACAGAAAGAAGCTTGGAGAGAAGGGAGAAGCGAGGCACGTTGGGACACTTGTTTGAGACTCGTGCGAGGAGCAGCAGCCTAGTTAGGGCTATCTCGACATGTCATGCGGATAGTCGGAAGCTGAACTGGAAAATGCTCTCTCACAACATGTCATGGAAACGGGCACATTAATGTCTTTTCACCAGTGATGGTACTGAGCTAGGCAGTATGACATGAAGAAGCAGTTGCGGATGAGACATTCCAGGCGGGGTGGATATGGATGGATGCATGGATGGGATGAATTGGCAAGGGACATGGGGCGAGAAGACCAATGCGACAACGATGGAGAAGAGGAGAGGAGAAGCTGAAGCAGGATAGAGACGAGATGGCAAAGAGACAGCGAGGCCATTGCCATTGCTACTTACCTTAGTTAGCTGCGGTAGCTCAACCTCGACCCCCGTCTTTGCGTTTTCTGGGGCTTCGGTTCTGTGACAGCCGGTGTCATGCATCCATCCGTTTCATCTGGTGCCCACCTATCATCCATCCACGGCTTGGCCTGGCTTGGATCCAGCCCGTCGGACCCGACAAGAGGGAGATCAAACAGGATCAGACTGGGGCCTTTGCGTCCATGTATGTATGTACATGCGTGGGGAGGGATGTGTAATAGCCATCGGCCCACGCGTAGACGCATCGTATGGAATCGATCCACGTGTGAGGTGGGAGACACAAAGTATCAATATGCCAGCCACACAGCACGGCGCGGTATGGATGAGTGAGAAGAAGGAAAAGAAAAGAAAAGCCAAAGGAAAAACGAAATCAGACCATGGCTTGGCATCGTCTGGTGTTGAGGGAGAAAACATGGCCCCAAAAGAAAGCACCTACATGTAGACGACGTGATACTGTACGGAGTAGAGGTCGGATAACCACTCGCCGGGTGCATGAAGACGAAGACATGAGCAGCCCGAAGGAGTTGGATTGGCGTCTAGGAGCCCCCAATTATCGCCGAGGGACCCGCCGATGGGCACGCGTCGGTAAGAGTTCCGAGCGTCTAGGGCCTTGGTGGTCGGGAGAGGAGAGCCATTGGACGAAAGGGTCAGGCCGAAAAGGTCAGGGAAGAAGTGGGAAAAAGCGGAGGTGGGAGAGGGGATCACGGCCACGGAGGAGAACCGATCGACAGGAGGTCCGGAGGAGGACGAAGACATGTGGCCTACTCCACTCGAGAACTAGACCGAAGCCGCCCTGTTTTCTTCTTGTCCCCCTCATTGTGCCCCCTTGCAGGATGAGATATATATCATGTGCCAATAGTATGTACCGAGTAGTGATACATTGCGCGAGATGCTGGGAGGAGGCTGGGCTTGATAGGTGGTCGAGTTGTGCAAGCCGCGACATGCTGCGTACAGCGCATACGAGGGGGGATACAACTGCAATTACATGCATGGCATAAGAGTAATCTCGACAGCTCAGAGGCAACATGTCGATATAGCAGAGGTTTTTGGTGCGTGCCTGATTGCACGGAGTATCAGCCAACGTAGCATCTTGTGCGGAGCATTGGAGGATGCAAACGCAATCAATCTGCCGAGCAAAGACGTCCAAGTTGATTATTGTGGAATTGGCAGCTCCATCAGATGGTAGCCTGCGGAGAAGGATGAGGAGACGCGGTTGGCTGGCGACTGTTTGCCTTTTGCCTCTGTCCGTCCTTGGATATTATCAAGTTTTCGATCTGTAACATTAGAGTCGATACGCAGCTCTCCGATGCAGTTGGTAATACAGATACCACTTGCCCTTTTTGAAGTACACGGGGAAGGGATCCCAGCAGCCCCTCTACATACAGTGCTTACCATGGACGACCCCTTGTGAGCTCGGTGAGCATATTTGTACGACGTTGGTGTTGGTCCATCTGCTATGCAGGGTAGAGGGGGTAGAGAAAGGGAGAGGGAGAGGGAAAGGGAGAGGGAGAGGGAAAGGGAGAGGGAGATGAGTCGTGACAGGTAGAGGGAAGCTTGGAAGCTTGGAAGCGCGCGGCTTGGCGGACTTGGCGGGTGAGCTTGCATCCATCGTGGGATTGTCTGGCCCTATACGGACAAGACGGAGAATGGTCTGGGCGTTTCCAGTGTTTCGCCAGCTGAGCCATCCCACGTACGACAGGGCAGATGCTGGGATGGACGCTGCGGTACCTGCATCGGTCAGGACCGAGGCGCGCACGGGCGCATGTATATGGGATATCTGGGCAGTCAGTCAGTCAGTCTAGCAGTCAAGGCAGAGTCAGCGGGCAAGTCAGCGGACGCTCAGACGACTGACACTGACTGACAGTTCACATGCTTGGGGCGACAAGACAGACCAATAGTGTGCATGGTACTCCGTACTCCGTCCCGAGGACGGAACACGAGGCCGTGTCTTGTCTTGAAGACTTTCTCGCTTCTCCCGTCCCCCAGCCTCGCTCGTATCGCAACTTGCAAGTCTGTTTGTTCCCGCTTCCCCATGGCCCCGGCAGCCATTGCGTCACAGCCAGCCATCTACTTACAGTAGGGGACCAGCAGACAGAGTTCAACCAGTAGGTGATTATGTACCTAGGTTGGCGGCACGGCTCGAGGCGAGCCCATTTGGCGTAGGGCGCATCTGCACACCGACCGAGGTACCTACCGTACTTGCGTACTTGCAATACTTGGAGCACAGCCTAGGTGCGGTCGACGGCTGCCCGCTAACCGCAGGTAGCAATAGCGGTAGCAATAGTGGCAGCAATAGCGGTAGCGGTACGTACATAGTGAGACCCCTGCTCTGGGACTTTGGGCTTGGGAGTGAGCACCGCATTCCCCTATTGTTGGTGGATGGAGACTTGGAGGCTTTTTTTTTCTTTCGCGCTGCATGTACCTATCCGCCTGATCGTGTTTCAGCTAGAAACAGAGCCAATCACGGCCGAGGGGCTGCGGGTGGCGTTTCCCACTGTCAGAGCCACAGAGGGCTGAGGGCCTTTGATTGGTCCCGCCCTGCCAAGCTCCGTGACGGCGGCACTGCTCCGCCGGGAGACTGGCTGGCTCAGGCCAAACTGCGCCGTGGTTGATGCTAGCCGTTGCTAAATAGGCCGTGCTCTCGGATGCACGTACCTGGGCCATCTATAGCCTATAGGGAGGTGCTTGTTAGTTAGCACTCTGCCCGTGCCAGGAGCACTGCCTCACTCACCCTCGCATGATAGGGGAGGCAAAGAGAGCACGAGGGGGAGAGGGAGCCGGTTGGGTTAAGCTAGGATGCTGGGATAGAGCCGCGGAAGACCTACACAGACTACGGGCCCAACTGCCCAATAGGGAGGCCAAGATCACCACCGGTAGAGGGCGCTTGGTACTCCGTGGGCAATCGGTGGACCCTTTCTGCGGATGAGGAACAGGGGAGGCTATAACGAGGGAAGTGATATGATGTTGGTTGCCGACGAGGTGAATCAAGCAAAAGCAATTGGTGGCCGTATTGCTCACTGTATGGAGTACAGTACGTACTCGGAACCAGGAGGAAGAAGATGGCTGGTCACAAACAAAACAAAGCCACAGAGTCACAAAAGGAAAACCAAACCCGGTGCTGCCAGCGTCAGGGGTTCAGGCAGATGACGACACAGCACAGCACAGCACAGCACAGCATAGAGACGACAATGGCGGGAACAAGCGCGTATAGAACCAGCACAATAGGCAGCTAGGCCTGGAATAACTCATGGAAAGTCACAAGAACAATGGCCAACCAAGCAGATGCCAGTGACTGGCGCCGGGACCAAGGCGAAACGACGCAATGGTGTGGGTGGGGACCAGGGGGGGTGAAGATCGTGTGTTTCGAGTCGATGCCGCAGGTGGGCATCTCGTCCACCTCGTTGGCACACCGTTTGCTGTTGGTCAGTCTTGTCAGTCTAGGCGCCAGACGGACAGGAACAAGCACAAGAACAAGCCCCTGATTTGTGCAAGGAGAGGGGAAAGGGGAGAAAGCACGCGCCCCCTTGACAGCATGGGGTAGCCCAGCCCAGTCCAGTTCACTTCGGCTCACCTTGGCACTGGCACGCCAGACCAGACTGACCGGCGGCAGCTGGCGGGTACGTACACGGCCGTCGTCCTGTCTCGCCTTCTCGCATCTCCGAGTACAAAAGAGGCCGGGCATTCTCCCCTTTCCTCTCAACCCTCCCTTCTTCTCGCTCTCCACCACCATCCTCAGGAATTCTTCTTCGTCCCTTTTTCCATTCCCTTTCTGCTTCGCTGCCGGCCACGCTCCCTCAAACCACACCCCCACACATCGTTTGTTCTTCGAGGCTGGGTCTTCGTCCAACAACGTGTCAACCTGAACACCAAGTGATTCACTCTTTGTCTCGCCTGCCGTCATCAACAAGGACAATCCTTTTGTTCTCGCTTCACCAACCCCCTTTGTGAACGCTCTCGACCTGTGTGGCCCACTCCTGTTCATCCTGAACAACAACTTTCCTTTGCAACCTTTGTGACGTATATCGAGCTGTGCCCGATATAAAGTCACCTCGGATTCACTGGCAGTGAAACCTTTCGCTCTTCAGCAAACCAACCTTTCACCACAGCACGACTAGTTTCGTCGCTTCACCTTCATTCTTCATCCCGTCTTCTTTTGGCACTCCTTGACGGATCCGAAGGATTACGCACCTTTTACGAAAAACCACCTTACGAACAATTCCTACCAAAATAACACAACCGCAACCATGAAGGCTTCCTTCGCCTCCATCGTCCTCGGCCTAGCTGGTCTGGCCCAGGCTCACATGCAGATGAGCTACCCTCCTGCTTTCCGATCCAAGTCCAACCCCAACGCTGCCGGCAGCGTCGACTACGACATGGTCAAGCCCCTCGCCGGCGACGGCTCCGATTTCCCTTGCAAGGGCTACCACTCAGACATGGGCACCCCCAAGGGTAAGCCCGTTGCCACTTGGAAGGCCGGTGAGAGCCAGAAGATCACCATCGAAGGTGGTGCCAGCCACGGCGGTGGCAGTTGCCAGGCCTCTCTCTCCTTCGACAAGGGCAAGACTTGGCGTGTCATTCACTCTTTCATCGGCGACTGCCCCGTCGCTGGCAAGGGCGACCTGGACTTCAAGGTCCCCTCCGACACCCCCTCTGGTGAGGTCCTCTTTGCTTGGACTTGGTTCAACCAGATTGGCAACCGTGAGATGTACATGAACTGCGCCGCCGTCAACATTGAGGGCTCATCATCTGCTAAGCGCGCCGATGCCCTAAGCGACCGCCCCAGCATGTTTGTTGCCAACATCGGCAACGAGTGCCTCACCGTCGCGGCACACGACCCCTTGTTCCCCAACCCCGGCAAAGATGTCACCAACAAGAGCTCCAACACCAAGGCTGCTGAAGGCAGCGGCTGCGACAAGAGCACCGGTGGTGGCTCCGGCGGTGGCTCCGGCGGTGGCTCTGGCGACGACTACTCTCCCCCGGCCACCTCCGTTGCCGCTACTTCTGCTGCCCAGACCTACGACGCTCCCGTTGTCACTGCCACTCCGTCGAAGGAAGCCCCTGCCATGTACGTACCTTCTTCGAGCCACTCAACCAGTGCTTTGACTAACCTTCCCTCTAGTCCCGGCGGTGTCTTCATCACAGTTGCTCCCCCTGCTGGCGGCGACGACGCCCCGGCCCCTGCCAAGCCTACCACGCTGGTCACGGCCACTCGCCCCGCCGGTGGCGATGCTGCTGTCCCTACTTCCGAGGCCCCCGAGGCACCCAAGACTCCCGAAGCTCCCAAGACTCCCGAGACGCCCAAGACTCCCGCGGCTCCCAAGACTCCCGAGGCTCCCAAGACACCTGCTCCGGCTCCGGGTTCCGGCTCCGGCTCCGCCCATGAGGCTGGCTCTGCCTGCAATACTGAGGGCCAGTGGAACTGTATCGGCGGCAGCAAGTACCAGCGCTGCGCCTCGGGCACCTGGAGCCAGGTTCAGGCCATGGCTGAAGGCACCACCTGCGATGGTGGTGAGGCTGCTGCTCTCAGCTGGAACGCTCACAAGCGCGCCCACAAGCGCAGCTTCCGTCCCCGTCACGCTCGCCTTCACTAAATCGGCTTCCCCATGAAGTGGGGAGGAGGTTTGAGGCTTGGAAACGGACTTGACCAAGCTTGAAGTACATATTGTGACTGATGGAACTGGCATATGGGATGGCATGGGAATGGATTACCGGATCGGAGTACTAGAGCTGAACACATGAGTTGGACGTATCAGACTCTCGGAATTGCAAACAAAGGGAAATGAGACCAAGAGACTACGCCTTGAACACATTGGCACATTGACATGATTGTGACACTAAGTGACTTGAACGTAAAGAGTGCTAGACACTTGTGCTGGCTCGACTAAACTTGTGCAAGTTGGTGAAAGAAAGGTGTTTGTTATCCAGGCATGGCTATTGCCGACTGAAGAGGAATGATGTAGTAGTGGACGAATCTATGAGCGTTTATGTGTGCTCGAACAAGGTACCTAGGCATGCCAACAAAACCTCAAATGCCGAAGCCTGGAGACAGACAGCCAAAGCCGGCCGCAAAAAGGACGGACTTGTCAAGCAAGGGGCAGAAATGCTTTGTAAAGTGGCATGTTGTTGGCTGTCAAGGGCCGACCGCTGAGCGCTGGCTCACCTTGGCCTCGGCGTTGACCTCAGCCTCAGCCGCAGCTCCGACGGCGATGGAAACTGACGTGGCTGTTGGCCTGGCTGGTGTTGATGGGGTGTTGGGAGCGAGATGAGAGAGCAATGCCATGATGGTCACGCACAGTGCGGAAATGCGCCATCGCTTCGAGGTGTCTAGGGGGAAGAAAAGGTGTGTTTTGCCTGTTTTGCCATACGTGTGTGGCTGAGTGCACAGTGCGCGGCCTCCAAGCCGCGTTGCGCTGAGGCCTCATTCGTCGCCAGCCTTGAGCTTCTCTTCTTCATGCAGCGCCTAGTTAACTACCTAATTAGCTAGGCCTACCTGACCTAGCAGGGGCTGTGTTGAGGCGTTCGAGGCCACGGGGGCCGCATTCCGCATTCCGCAACCGCTCAAGTACACAGAATGGTGGCTGGGCAGGCAAAGGCAAAGATAGTATCACGTAGTTACTTAGTTAGTAGTTGTAACCGGAGACGGAGCGGGCTTTGGGCTGAGGCAAAAGCGGCCAGCAAGACAAGCGCGGTCTGGCTGCTTGGTTAACCTCCACCTTTGGGCGATTTGCGCCCCTCACCCGCCCTCGACCCCTCATGATATTGATACCTCGCTGCAGCGACGCCGCTCAGTGAACCTCGGCCTCGATTCTCTCCTCTACGCCTCCGCTTGCCCCAACCGCCCAACACCAGCGCTGTCGTGTCGGGACGGGCTTGGAATCCCCTCGTATCCCGTCGCCGCGCCTCTGCAGGCCGATTGACACATTCACGTGCCATCCATCTTCTGGTCGCGTAGTGCCAGCTCGCTCCCTCTGGCCGCTTCCGCTTCTTCTCACCCCGCCCTCACCTTTGGCCTACCTCCACCGCCCTGCCTTGCGGAAAGCAGCACCCCAAACCGCAGAGCCATCACGAACCCATCTTCATCAACAATACCCTCGACCATCACCACCGCCATCATGACTGGCCCCGAGCCCCCTGCCGCCGACGGCCCCTCGTACACGCCGCCCTCGCTGCCCGCGGGTTGGATCGCCCAGTGGGACGGCGCCAGCAAGAAGTACTACTTTGTCCAGCTGTCCACGGGCGCCTCGCAATGGGACGTCCCCACGGAGCCTGTCCAGACGGGCAACACGCCCGCGCCCCAGGTCGACCACCCGTACGGCGCTCCCGCCGGCAAGTCGGAGCTCATCACCCACCCGGACGGCTCCCAGACCGTCCGCCACGCCGACGGCACCATGGAGCCCATCCTGCCCGACGGCACCAGGGGTGTCGACGGCCCTGCGGGGAGTCGCGGTCTCGGTGTAAGTAGATTCATCTCTGTGCTCTTTCGCTTTCTCTTCCCACTGGATCTGGTGCTGACGGCGCGTCCTTCTATAGAGCATGGCCATGAATGCGCTGCTGGGAGGCGGCAAGAACTCTGGCCACGGAAGCGGTGGCGGCAGCAGCTCGAGCCCCCTTAGCGGCCTCGCGAGCCAATTCCTCGGCGGCGGCAGCAGCAACAACAACAACTCCCATAGCAATAGCAGTCACGGCGGGGGTGCCAGCGGCCTCGCGAGCCAGTTCTTTGGCGGCGGCGGCAGCGGCGGCCATGGCAGCAGCGGAGGTGGCGGCGGCAAAAGCTCGACTGGTAAGCTTGTTGGCGCCCTCGCCTCGAGCTTCATGTCGTCGACGTCGTCGTCATCCCAGAAGCCATCCTCGCCTCAAAACTACCATGGCGGCTCGACCTCATCTGGTCAGACGAACCACCACCAGGGAGGCCTGGCCGGATCCGTCATGGGCGGTGTGGCTTCGATGCTCGGAGGGAAGACGAGCAGCAGTAGTGTAAGCAACCTGGCGACGCGAGAGAGTGATGAGAAAGAGAGAGAGCGAAGCTGACAGTCATGATACAGGCCCAGAGCCAATCCTATGGATATTCCAACTCGGGCAACCCCCACGCTGGCTACTCGGGCAGTGCCCCGACCTATAAACCGCCTCAGTCATCGGGCGCGCCCGCCTCTTCAGCGCCTCCGGCTTCTAGCTCACACTCGTACAACTCCCCTCCTCCGAACCAGCACCAGCAGCACCAGCAGCCACACCAGCAGTATGGCTCGCCGCATGGCTCGCAGCACGGCCTGCACCACGGCACGCAAAATCCCCCCATTCAGCACCAAGGATCACACAACTCGTTCCCTCCTCCCCCTGCCGGCGGCCCGCCCCAGCATTCTCCATCCTTCCCGCCTCCGCCTCCGGGACAGCCGCCGCATGTCCAAGCCTATGGACAGTCCTACGCCCACTCCACGCCGAGCCACCAGGGAGCTCCTGATCATTACCAGCAGCACCAGCAACATCAGCAACATCTGCAGCACACGCAACACCAGCAGCACCAGCAGGGTTATGGCACACCACAGGGTGGAGGCCACCAGCAGTATGCTCCTGCTCCTCCTGTACCCCCTGGCGGATACAACGCGCCCTACAATGGCAACCACGGCACACAGCCGCCATATGGAGGACCTCAGGGCTACCCTGGCGATGCCCATTCCGCTCCTCACGGAACCCACCCTCAGCAGCAATACGGAACACCCTACTGAGTGGCTAGGATGAGGCTATTCTCAACGTTCTGCCTGAAGAATTGCTCGTGCTCGCTTCTTGTAGGAGCGCCCGTCGTCGTTCCCTACTAGAGAGGCAGCTATGGAAACGCATTTCAAAAGCTCGCCGAGTCTTCGGATCACTTCGATGTGCTGGGGATTGAAAATGGGAGGCAACAAGTGTTAGCATCGGGGTTGCTTTGTTTCTCTTTTAACACAGAAGAGGCTGTTTCTGCTAGGCAAAGATGCCATAGTACTGGCGAGAGATACACGATTAGCTACGACACACTCCATACTCGATTTAGATATTAGAATGCCATTTGCGCAGTTATGTGGTCTTCGGACTGAGTCTCGTGGGAGGGGCAAGTGTATATTTGACTTACGAATTCCTGCCTGTTTCTGGCCTACATTATTCCTTCTTGGGTCTCCTATCCCCCGCGGCAATCGACTGTAGTTTGGAGGCTATCGATTGAGCCACGAACCAGGTGACGACGGCGACAACTGTAATGTACCCCACGGTAGACAGCAGAGATTCGGGGATGGCATTGTACAGATACGGATCTAGGATCAGATCCACGAGGACAGGGGGTGGATCCTTCATGAGTGCCGCATCATGACTAAAGTAATCGGCAGAAGCTCGTACCTGGAGAAGCATGGACTGATGGCCTCCCAGCTCACCGAGGGAAGACGGATCAGGCTTGGGAAGTTGATGTTCACCAAGGCCGGCCGAAGAAGCCTGACGTGACTGAACATGGCTCGCAACGGATTGGGACAGCTCCGGTGAGGCCCAGACGGTGTCCCATTCATGGATATCCAAGGCGAAGCTGGTCGGTTGCTTTGATTCCCACCCCATCAGAGTCAGCTGAAGCACAGAAAAGGAAAAGAAAAAGATACCGCATGGGCTGGCGAGCACATACGAGGGCGGACCAGCAGACGCGCAGTTCATAGCGCTGGCCAGGCATCAGTGCATCGACAAGTAGCCATGTCGTAGCGCCATCCCCAGACTGGGCTGGGAAGACGCGGGATAGGTTGGTGCGGAGAGTGGACACGCTGGGGGTAAGAGTCGCGAGGCTGAGGTCTGGCAGCGAAGGGGGAGTGCGAGGCGAGGAGCCAAGGGCTGGAGCTGTGAAGATGACCTTTTCGGCGTTGGCGGCCACGAAGCTCACGAGGAAGAGGTAGAGGGCAAGCAAGGGAGTCATTGTGACTGTAGACGAGAGACGCCGAGCGCTCCTGCAATCGGAGTGACCAAGTCTAGACGCCTTTTCTTGTCCTGTGAGAATGGCGATGCTGTGTAGCGGTCGATGTTGTTGGCATGTCGTTCCAGGGCGTACGAATACCTCATGAGGCTCTGTGTGCTCTGGAGCGCTGTAGACAGTGGGGGACTGGACAGTGGGAATTGGGAGCTTGGAGCACATGGACGCCCGAGGACCGGCACTTCCAGCCAACTGCAGCTAGGCCAAGGTGGCACCAAGGAGGATTGGCGTCGGGTTTTTATTGACTTGTTTCCACATAGGATCTAGTGCGGCATGATCAAACAGGAAGACGGGGTCGACTACGGAGGACGATATAGCTGCCGGAGACCTACTGAGAACTGCTGCAATGCAGATGAGACGATTACACGTGGTCCAGGCAGATAGAGAATGAATACTAACTCTTTGCTCTCCAAAGGTCAAAGGCGTGACTGCTTGGCCCCATACGAGTGCTGGCGATGGTGCTGTCTGGGTCTGGGGCGATGCAAGTGGATCCTGTATTGTGCGTTGTCCCGTGTGGGCAGCTTGGGATCACCAATCTGTGTTGTAATCTCTCCATTCGCCAGATGGCAAAACAATGCGGAACTCGACAAGAGGCTGGCGCATCAACTCTGCAGCAGCTTGCATCCGGCTTTTCTTGATTGATTTGATTTGATGCGTTGCAGCGCTGTGTTGTGGTAGGACAGCCAGGGCGTCTAGGCCCCCCAAGCACATCAGGCCTGCCAATAGCAAGCCCATGTTCCATTGTCAACAATCGATGTCGGTTCACGCGTCTCCCAGGCACCCGCTCAACTAGGTAGTCTACAGCGCACCTCTAGCAAAGACAGGCTGCCATTGACAAGCATTACCTGCAGCATCTCGTCTGTATCTATCGTGTGTCTTATTTGGGGTGAACACTCGATACCCCCGGCCGTAGGCGCTCTAATGAGCAGGCCATGTACTCCTCACCGTCGTTGAGTTGGCGGCTACGACCCGGCTCGTTGGCTGAGATGTGGGCGGTGAGGCGAGGCAACCACGCACCGCACAAACGCGCCTTGCCCTTTCGAGACACGCCGTGAAATCAACAAATCCCAGCACGGCAAGCCCAGCTGCCCGGCCACTACCCCCCCCCCAAAAGCCCCCTGCGGCCCCTACTAAATCGCCCCTTGCGGCCCCTGTGGCCCCTGTCCGTCCAAATTTCCTCCCCCCCCCACCCGTCCTCACCTCCACTATTTTCTTCCCTCCCATCAGGGAACAACTCTCTTCTCGCTTTGCTCTGCACTCCCAGTCCTCTTCCGATTTACTGTCGTAGAAGCCAACCCGGTCTTTTTCTCTCCTCAGTTCCATCCCCATCCCCATCTACCCGTCCAACTTCATTTGCGTTCTGCTGAGCCGCCATCATGCGTGAGGTCATCAGCATCAACGGTAAGCTGGCCCAAGCACACCCCATCTTCCCCCCCTCTCGCGTCGTTTCACCGCATCGACAGTCGCTAACTCTGCCACAGTCGGCCAGGCTGGTTGCCAGATCGCCAACTCCTGCTGGGAGGTATGCTTTCCCTTACCCGACCTCGGTGGAGGTTTTGCTCTGCAAGACTTTTGGCGCTGACTCGACTTTGATAGCTTTACTGCCTCGAGCACGGTATCCAGGTACATGATATATGCCCTCAAGAGCTGTTTGTTGACAGCACCCAACCCGCCTCCTGATGCTGACGACAAATTCTTCTAGCCTGATGGTTACCTTACCGAGGAGCGTAAGGCTGCCGACCCCGATCAGGGCTTCAGCACTTTCTTCTCCGAGACTGGTATGTCGTCGACCCGACTTCTCGTCACCTTGCGTATCTGCAGCATCCCATCTGATATCGAATTGCTGTCTAGGCCAGGGCAAATATGTCCCCCGAACCATCTACTGCGATCTCGAGCCCAACGTCGTCGACGAGGTCCGAACTGGCACTTACCGAAACCTCTTCCACCCCGAGATGATGATCACTGGCAAGGAGGATGCTTCCAACAACTATGCTCGTGGCCACTACACCGTCGGCAAGGAGCTTATTGACACTGTCCTCGACAAGATCCGCCGTGTCGCCGACAACTGTGTCGGTCTCCAGGGTTTCCTCGTCTTCCACTCCTTCGGTGGTGGTACTGGCTCTGGTTTCGGTGCTCTCCTCATGGAGCGCCTGTCCGTTGACTACGGCAAGAAGAGCAAGCTCGAGTTCTGCGTTTATCCCGCTCCCCAGACCGCCACCTCCGTTGTCGAGCCCTACAACTCCATCCTCACCACCCACACCACCCTCGAGCACTCCGACTGCTCCTTCATGGTCGACAACGAGGCCATCTACGACATCTGCCGCCGAAACCTTGGTCTCGAGCGCCCCAACTACGAGAACCTGAACCGCCTCATCGCTCAGGGTAAGCAATCGAACATGTACCGGGGTCAATGGCCCGAGGGGGACTGCACGCTAACGTATATCCAGTCGTCTCCTCCATCACCGCCTCCCTCCGTTTCGACGGCTCCCTCAACGTCGACTTGAACGAGTTCCAGACCAACCTGGTTCCCTACCCCCGCATCCACTTCCCTCTGGTTGCTTACGCTCCCATCGTCTCCACTGCCAAGTCTGCCCACGAGGCCAACTCCGTCATGGAGATGACCATGTCGTGCTTCGAGCCCAACAGCCAGATGGTCAAGTGTGACCCCCGCCACGGCAAGTACATGGCCACCTGCCTGCTGTACCGTGGTGACGTTGTCCCCAACCACGCCCACGCCGCCGTTGCCACCCTCAAGACCAAGCGAACCATCCAGTTCGTCGACTGGTGCCCCACTGGCTTCAAGCTTGGTATCTGCTACCAGGCTCCTGAGAACGTTCCTAACGGCGATCTCGCCAAGGTTGACCGCGCTGTGTAAGTCAATGATGAAGAACCCCCTCAGCCATTGGTCGACGCAAAACTAATATCCATCTTCTCCTTCTAGCTGCATGTTGTCCAACACCACTGCCATCGCCGAGGCCTGGTCTTCCCTGTCCATGAAGTTCGACCTCATGCACTCCAAGCGTGCCTTCGTCCACTGGTACGTTGGTGAGGGTATGGAGGAGGGTGAGTTCTCCGAGGCCCGTGAGGATCTCGCGGCTCTGGAGCGTGATTACGAGGAGGTTGCGGCGGACTCGCTTGGCGACGAGGAGCTTGAGGCTGAGTACTAAGCGCGGCTTGCGGATGGAGGGGCCTGGGAGCTTCTCTCCCAAGAGTCTTAGCTTGCTCTGACCCATAGAGGAGGTGTGTTTTTCTTTTTTCGACAGGTTATAAGCCACCCAAGCCTTTAATGCCAAGACCACCTTGTAGATGAGCGGTCGTATTCATCAAAAGTCAATAGAAGTTGATAGGAATACGTGACATGGCTTAATACATAAGAATTGGTCTTACTATCGGTTTACTGTAACCCGGGTCATCAAGATGAGTAGTATAGCAAGTCGTTTGGCCAGACAGGCTCCCAATTTCGTTCCTGCTTCTTTGTGGCTGGAATTGACTTTTGGAATGCGGTCGGAATGCGGGGGACAGGGGTGTGTCTCGAGACTGGGCTGCCAGCTGTTGCCAGCCGGCAGAGCCGACGGTACGCGATTCACCTCGGCCTCTTCCCACCCAGTATCCTTACTCCTTGCTTCCTCAATCGAACTGCGACCAAGTCAGCCCAACCAATTCCATCATGAACTTTCTTCGAACCGGAGTCTGCAGAGCCTGCCGGCGCTCTCAATTCCGTCTGGCAAGGGGATACGCGACGGCGAGTAGCTCCGCAGGCTCGTATGACAACCGAGTCAAGCTTGTCGAGGTCGGACCACGAGATGGACTGCAGAATGAGAAGCGGACGATTCCGCTGGCCACCAAAATCGAGTTGATCGAGCGACTTTCGCAGACGGGCATATCTACGATCGAGGCAGGTTCGTTTGTGTCTCCAAAATGGGTTCCTCAGGTACGTCCTGCTGCAGCGGAGCTTCACCTCTCTTGCTGACGAGAGCTTCACCAGATGGCAAACTCCAATGAGATTCTCGAGCACATCCTTCGCAACAAGATTTCCGTCCCTACACCGATATCATACTCCTTCCTGGCTCCCAATACGAAAGGCCTCCAAAATGCAGCGGCACTCTTGAGGGAGCATCCAGACTCGTTTGCCACGCAGATGAGCCCTGCAACCGCGGCTGAAAGCGCAAAGCCTTCAATCGAGGTTGCCGTGTTTGCGTCGGCCACCGAGGCCTTTTCGCAAAAGAATCTGAACTGCGACATCCAAACCTCGCTCAGCCGATTCAGAGAGGTGATTCAGGAGTCCAAGGCCTTGGGGCTTCGAGTTCGGGCCTACATCTCCGTCGTACTCGGCTGCCCCTTTGAGGGGTTCGACGTAGATCCCCATAGAGTAGCAGAGGTTGCGACAGATCTCCTCGAGTCGGGAGCGGACGAGATCTCGCTAGGTGACACTACTGGTATGGGCACTGCTCCGCGAACCAGCGCATTGCTCAAGTGTATGGCTGCGGCTGGGATCCGGTCAGAGGACATTGCGATGCACTTCCACGACACCTACGGCCAGGCCCTGGTCAATACGGCGGTCGCGCTGGAGCACGGCATCAGGACGTTTGATAGCAGTGTGGGCGGCCTCGGCGGATGTCCGTACAGCCCTGGAGCTACGGGAAATGTCGCGACGGAGAACATGGTATACTTTATGGAAACGCTGGGAATGGACACGGGCGTCGATCTGGACGCCATGTCGGATATTGGGGCATGGATCACAGGGGAGCTGGGCAAGGCAAATGAGAGCACGGTGGGCAAGGCCGTCTTGGGAGCTCGAGCTCGAGCTGCAGCTGAAGGAGCTAAGAAGCAGTAGGTAGGTAGGTACCTTGGGTTAGCTGGAGGGGAAGACGCGTTCGCGCGCCACGAGTATATCGTGAGACAACAGAAACAAAGCTCTAGATGCCAGCCTGTTCATCTAGGAATCATTCGATAGCCAAGCCAAGTCATTATCACTGTTGATGGCGGCCTTTTACAGAGGTCTTGTCGGAAATCATCACTGTTCGCCTTGCATGGTAAGAGGGGCACACCCAGTCATGTGATGTCACTCCTGGTAGCGTTGCGTAAGGACCTCCTAGCACAGGCTGGGCTCCACCTTGGTGAAGCAGCAAGCCAGCAAGCCAGCCAGCAGCAAGGAAGCTCATTGCTCAACCTCCCTCCGACTTCATCCCCGTCATCCGGCGTCACCAACCGGCCTTGTCGTATCTTTTCTCCGTTGCTCATCCTCCTCTGCACCTCGGAACCTCGTCCCCGCCTCGTCCTTTGCGCCAAGCTTCGTCCCGTTCCCAGCTACGCCACGCACCATCTCGCTGTGCATCATGTCCGACCCGCGCGAGTCGTCGTCGTACTCGGTCGTCCCGAGGATTCGATACAATACCGTCGGAGGCGTCAACGGTCCCCTGGTCATCCTCGAAAATGTATGGGACTGAGAAGTACGAGTGCTTGGTATGCATAACCGGTGGCTGATTTTGGATGGACAGGTCAAATTCCCGCGATTCAACGAGATCGTGACGCTGACGCTGCCTGACGGCACCGAGCGTTCAGGTCAGGTCCTGGAAGCCCGAGGTAAGTCGCCGCTAGATCTATCACTGAGCGCTGCGCATGAGGTTCTGACGTTGGCGAAACAGGCGATCGAGCTGTTGTGCAGGTACATTTGTGAGGTTCGGACCAGTCCTTGACTACGGCGATTGACCAAGTCGATAGGTTTTCGAAGGCACCTCTGGCATCGATGTGAAGAAGGTATGGGAGGCCAACACTGCACCTGTTGAATCAACAAAGACCACGGCTGACGTTTCTCCTTCTTCCTTCTCTAGACCAAGGTCGAGTTCACCGGCCAGAGCTTGAAGCTCGGTGTGTCCGAGGACATGCTGGGCCGCGTTTTTGATGGTTCCGGCCGCGCCATCGACAAGGGCCCCAAGGTCCTCGCTGAGGATTATCTCGACATAAACGGCAGCCCTATCAACCCCTACTCTCGTGTACGATCTCCTCAACTCTTCCTCCCGAACCCTGTCCCAAATGTAGGCCAATCTGACACACATAATAGGAATACCCCGAAGAGATGATCTCGACTGGTATCTCAGCCATTGACACCATGAACTCGATTGCCCGAGGACAGAAGATTCCCATCTTCTCCGCCTCCGGTCTGCCTCACAACGAGATTGCCGCCCAGATTTGCCGACAGGCTAGTCTGGTTCAGAAGCAGGGCATCACCGACAAGGGCGTTCACGACGGCCACCAGGAGAACTTCTCCATCGTCTTTGGTGCCATGGGTGTGAACATGGAGACTGCCCGTTTCTTCACTCGCGACTTTGAGGAGAATGGCAGCTTGGAGCGTACCACTCTGTTCCTCAACCTTGCCAATGACCCTACGTAAGTGGCATGCCGAGTTGCAATATTCAAAAAAAAAGAGACTGACGTTCTGTTTAGCATCGAGCGTATCATTACTCCTCGTCTCGCCCTCACGACTGCTGAATACTATGCCTACCAGCTCGAGAAGCACGTCCTCGTTATTCTCACTGATCTGTCGGCTTACTGTGATGCTCTTCGAGAGGTTTCGGCTGCCCGAGAAGAAGTGCCCGGTCGACGTGGTTTCCCCGGTTACATGTACACTGACTTGTCCACCATTTACGAACGAGCCGGTCGTGTCTCGGGCCGCAACGGTTCCATTACTCAGATTCCTATCCTGACCATGCCCAACGACGACATCACCCACCCCATTCCCGATCTTACTGGTTACATCACCGAGGGCCAGATCTTCGTTGACCGAGCTCTGGACAACCGCGGCATTTACCCCCCCATCAACGTGCTGCCATCGCTGTCCCGTCTGATGAAGTCTGCTATCGGTGAAGGCATGACCCGCAAGGACCACGGCGATGTGTCGAACCAGCTGTATGCCAAGTATGCCATTGGTCGTGACGCCGCCTCCATGAAGGCTGTTGTTGGTGAGGAGGCTCTGTCGGCCGAGGACAAGCTGTCGCTCGAGTTCCTGGAGAAGTTTGAGCGCCAGTTCATCAGCCAGGGCGCCTACGAATCGCGAACCATTTACGAGTCGCTGGATCTCGCATGGAGCCTGCTCCGCATCTACCCCAAGGACCTGCTCAACCGTATCCCGGCCAAGGTGCTCAACGAGTTTTACCAGCGCGCGCAGAAGGAGTCCAAGGCGAAGGGCAAGGCGCGTGCAGAGACGGGGTCGCAGGACAATGAGCAGACCGAGGAGAACTTGATTGACGCTTGAAGAGGGAGTCGGTGATTGTTCGTTGCTAGGAGAGGCCGTGTCCGAAGCATTGATTTGTTCTTCCAAGGTAGGAGAAGGAAGTTGGTTGGCGGAGGGCGAAGAGCGTCCGCTGCAGAACAAGAGAAACCTTCGCCTTGGCGCGCATGCACATAGGAAGCCGAGTTAATTCCATTCAATTTCGCAGCCCGGTGCAGCAATGATGAGCGAGGGTATCGAGGGCTCCTGGTCCTACAAGGCATGTTGGCTGCTTACATTCTAGGACCATGCAATTGCATCCTGGTCCTTGATGATGTGTACTAGATGGTTGATCCGGGTGCATATAACCGCAAGCGATGTGCTCAATCCGGAGTTGATTGATAGAGTGGCCGTACGATGTTTTGAAGATCCTTGTCCGACTCAATGGCGATCGATCACAGTGACGCATGGAGTGGGGAAGCGAGGCCCCGCATCGCAACGTTATTTCCCCGGACTGGGGGTTTGCTTCCTGGAGAAGTTGGAGATGAGCGCCCGGTCAGATTGGCTGAGACACGCGCGCCAATCGGGATCTGGCGAAGGTTGCGGGGGATGGACGGTAAGATGCTGTTGGTAGGGCCGAGGCTGGGACGATGATGATGATGATGACCATGTCGTAGCATGGTTCCCGGGGGATTGGGAACCGGGGGACCAGACGCGCCAGTGAGAGGCGGGGAAAGCAGAAGGGAAACAAGCTTTGGAGGGTGATTGGGATGCTGAAGCTGGAGACAGGGCAGCAGGGATTGCTGATGTTGTGACTATAACTACCATCGCAAGACCCGAGACCGAGACTGGGACCGAGACAGTTGTCGTGCTGTGGAAGATTGCCTCGCCTTGCATTGTTACCTTGCCAGTCAGTATAAAAGACATTGGCCATTATCCTGCGTGTTCAGGGTCAACTACAACATGCTACTAAAGAACGGACTCATCGGCCTCGCCGCCCTGGCCCTGCCCTTGGCGAGCGCCGCCAGCAACAAGACGTCGGGTCCAGACAAGGACGGCAAATACTGGATCCAAGGGGACGGCATCAAGGCTTCCTTTATCCCCTACGGCGCTTCCGTTGTGGACCTGCTCATTGAGGACCAGTACGGCATCCTGCGTGACGTCGTGGCCGGCTTTGACAACGCCAGCTACTACGGCATCGACAAGGCGCACAACCATCTCGGCAGCGTGCCGGGTCGATACGCCAACCGCATCAAGAACAGCACGTTTGAGATTGACGGGCGCGAGCACCATGTGACGCCCAACGACAACAACGGGGCCAACACGCTGCACGGGGGGTCCGACGGATGGGACTACCGCAACTTCACTGTGGTGTCTCACACCGACGCCAGCATCACCTTTTCGTTTGTTGACCCGGCGGGCAAGGAGGGCTTCCCCGGCGAGGTGGTGTCGTGGGTCACGTACACGCTGCGCGGCATGGACTGGCACATCAAGATGGTGGCCGAGGCGACGACGGAGAAGACGCCCATTATGCTGAGCAGCCACACGTACTGGAACCTCGACGGTTTCGCCAACAACGAGACAAGCACGGCCCTCAACCACACGCTGCACTTGCCCTACAGCGGCCAGCGCGTGGCCGTCGACAACATCCTCATCCCCACGGGCGAGATCCTGGCCAACGCTCCCGGTTCCGTCAACGACTTCTGGAGCAAGCCCAAGCAGGTTGGCGCCCAGATTGACGACCCGGAGCTCAAGGACAACTGCGGCCTCAACTGCACCGGCTATGGTAAGCCCCTATCTCTACCCGACAAGAGTCTCGAGCTGAAAACTGACCATTTCATTCCAGACAACTGCTATACTGTCAACCGCCAGCAGCTCGGTCCCTATGACTGGCGCACCGAGGGTCCCGTGGCCAGCCTGTCGTCGGCGTGGTCGGGCATCCACCTCGACGTCTACTCGGACCAGGACGCCTTCCAGGTGTACAGCTGCAACCAGCAGAACGGCAGCATGCCGCTCAAGAAGACGCAGGGCCTGTTTGACAATGACGAGTTCCCCCGCGTCGTCACCAAGTACGGCTGCGTCGTGCTCGAGGTGCAGGACTATATTGACGGCATCAACAACCCGGCCTGGATGCGGGGTCCCAAGCAGATCTTTGAGCCCGGTGGTGATCCGTACGTGCTCCAGGCCAAGTATTCTTTCAAGGTCAAGGGCCGGTCGTCTTCGTAAAATGGACGAGGTGTGGGAGAAGAGTTGTGTGTAAATCGGAGCTGGAGTGGATTAACAGTACATATTTGATACATGGATCGAATTGATGGGAACAGGTCGATATTGTGTCCTGCTTTCTAAAGACAATCTTATGAAAACATACTCACCTGGATGCCAATCGATTAGAATGCCGAAGCTCTTGGATGCGCTCGAATAATTTACTCTGAAAGCATTGGAGTTGCTGATGTGTAGGCACACTTACAAGTCAAAGAGAGTGTAGTATGAGCCAGCCAATAAGTGTAGCTATATTCAAAAGCGGGCCAATGGACAGTATGGAAAATTCATTCCCACACATGGCAGCCCAACTGTGACTTTCAAAGTTGAGTGAATGAGTCGACGAGGCGACTTGAACGGAATTATCAAGAAAACAACAAGAGGCCGTCAAAGTTCGATAATAGCACGCCTGGATAATCAGAGCCCGGTACTCGACAAGCCATGGAAGAAGACAGACGCCAGGCCGACCTCGGCATCGCGGCCGACATCGAAGAGGCCCAACTCGAGCAGGCGAGTCCAGCCGTGGCTGAGAATGAGACGACAACGACGACTGGTGATGGATCGGCTCCGTTGAAGCAGCCCAAGAAGCGCTTCGTGGGAAGACGGGCGGCGGCTGAGGCCACCGCAAAGAGCGGTGCAACATCTGCCGCTGGCGAGAGCGGTGCTATTCAGAGTATGTCTCATGTGCCTGCTGCCCCTGCTTTCGTTGTTGTATGAGAACTCTCGGCTCGTGGCGGTGGTGTTTCCACGGACTTGCACGGCGGAGAGTCATCCAACTTGTTCCTCATGAGAAATGTCCATTGCGAATGCTCACATGTTGCCTTAGCTGCCCGGCCCCGGAGAGCGCCTCGGCTGCTGAATCAGGTGCCCAAGGAGATACTCGAGGATCCCAACCTCAAGGAGGCCATGGCCCTGCTGCCGGCAAACTACAGCTTCGAGATACCCAAGACGATCCATCGCATTCGCTCCTCGGGGGCCAAGAAAATTGCCCTCCAGATGCCCGAGGGCCTATTGCTCTTCGCCACCACCGTCTCCGACATCCTCACCCAGTTCTGCCCCGGCATCGAGACGCTCATCATGGGCGACGTCACGTACGGCGCCTGCTGCATCGACGACTACACGGCCCGCGCCCTTGGCTGCGACCTGCTCGTCCACTATGCCCACAGCTGCCTCATCCCCGTCGACGTGACCAAGATCAAGACGCTCTACGTCTTTGTCGACATTAGCATCGACGCCACGCACCTGTTGGCCTCGCTCGAGCGCAACTTTGCCAGCGGCAAGACCATAGCTGTTGTCGGCACCATCCAGTTCAACGCCACTATCCACGGCGTCCGCAGCAGTCTCGAGCGTGCCGGCTTCAACGTCGTCGTGCCGCAGATTGCGCCCCTCAGCAAGGGCGAGATCCTCGGCTGCACGTCGCCTCGCCTCCGTGAAGAGGACAAGGTCGACCTGATCCTCTACCTGGGCGACGGCCGCTTCCACCTCGAGAGCATCATGATCCACAACCCCGTCATCCCGGCGTATCGCTACGATCCCTACTCGCGCAAGCTGACGCGCGAGACGTACGGCCACGACGAGATGCAGTCGGTCCGCCGCTCCGCCATCCAGACGGCCAAGAAGGCGCGCAAGTGGGGGCTGATCCTCGGCGCCCTGGGCCGCCAGGGCAACCCGCACACCATGAGCCTCATCGAGCGCCGCCTCACCGAGTGCGGCATCCCCTGGGTCAACCTGCTGCTGAGCGAAATCTTCCCGGGCAAGCTGGCGCTCATGGGCGACGTCGAGTGCTGGGTCCAGGTGGCGTGCCCGCGGCTGAGCATCGACTGGGGCTACGCGTTCCCGCGGCCGCTGCTGACGCCGTACGAGGCCCTCGTCGCCCTCGAGGAGCGGCCCGACTGGGGCACCGACGTGTATCCGATGGACTACTACGGCAAGGATGGGCTGGGGCGGGTGAAGCCCGTCGATGTTGGAGTGTCGGGATGAAGGGTTAACTTTGCAAAAAGAAGTAAAATAAAAAAAAAAGGAATCGACGTTGGGAAGAAAGCAATGAAATGATGAATGAGATATGTGATTATATGGATATGAGCTCAATGTATTTGCTTTCCATGACCAACTTGTAGTTTCCGAGGATGAGATGCTCGCTTTATCGACAACGTAACAAGGCAGTTCTGATGGCTAGCCGTCATCAACTGTCTTGATAACCAATTCTCATCGTCAGAGTTTATCCATTCGGGTTGAAGCATGTCACCTCCTACCAGTATATGCCCTTGCAGAGTTGGTCCACAAACTCATCTACCTTTGCCTTTACTGACAGTTCCCTATTCCTCTAAACTGCCTCCATAGGCCTCTAGCAGAACAGCACCGCAAATATCCGCGCCAGAGAGCTTCAAAGTTACTGTGGAGGAGCAAAGCATGCCACTCTCAGGGGCTGCTGAAATGCCCTCATTTGCCCTGATTGATATCACCGACATCTATCGCATTGTAGGCCTCTGGGCTCTCCTCATGCTGCGCGCATAGGGGTCTGCTGCGGTCTCCGCTCACGGCCGGAGATGAGACGCTTCTTCAGCTTATGCAGCTTTGAAACTGTAGCTCATCTTGGTCGCCAAGGCTTCGGATCTTCATTGCCCCGGGAAGTCGCCAGCAGGAGGGGTCTGGGAGCTCGTTTTGGGCTTTACAGGTATGGCGTGTCTACCTCATGGAGCGTTGGCAGTTCCGACAGGTTCCGGCCTGTTGGAGAAGAGCAGCTTGTACTTGACGATTTCCACCACCTCCAGGTTTTCACCCTGCTCCTCTGACGTGCCTCCGGATCCGGTCAAGGTTTTGTTTTCTCTTCGCCGAACAATGGCCATGGCTTTGGGCAGCTTCTTGACCTCGCCCGTCAGGCGCTGATGCTGTCCGACATATAAGTGGACGCAGCTCATCCAGGCCGATCCCTCAGCATCGGGGACATAATCTGGAAACTCGATTCTGCCAATCTCGACATCGCTCATAGGTTCGCCGTCTGCGTTCTGGGGAAAGTTGACGGATCCCTGGAGCTCCAACAGTGCTAGTCCAGAGGGTGTGTGGAGGAGTTGAGGCAGAGCACTTGCAGCGGGTGTGCCAATTTGAGGCGGGTGAAGCTTTACTGCCGATGACATTGTAGCTGACTAGTCGGGTCAAGTAGGTGGCAGAGTAGAGGCAGTTGGCTGTGGCTGTTGAAAGAAACAAAGATGTATTGTCAAAAGTCGCAATCTCGCGATAGAGGCCTCAACTCAGATCACCAACTAAGGGTACGTACCTCTGCAGCGAAGGCATACTGTACGAATAATTGTCACAGATCACCTGTGAGACTGTGCGGAGCTCAAAAGGCGGCGAAGCGGGGCGGAATCTTTGTTAGGGCGGGAAATCCTTTTACCGAGTCCTGGGGGAGAAGTTTGGTGCGGGGCTCGTGATTGGCCAGGGCATTTTCCATCCCGTGGAGCAACCCTAGCGACACACACTTTCTCTATTTCGCCAGAAATTTGCTACCTCTATCCATCATCACCAACTTCGACAGCAGGCCAGGTCAAGTAAACTTGCACCACCACAACTGGCAAGATGAAGGTACGACACCGCCTGCACTTCCAATGCCGCATTGCGAACCACGCGTTTGCTGTTTTCGACGCTCTTTGCGGCGCCAGGGCAGCAACGGCAGCTGCCCATCGACAAACCGAACATTTTGCTGACCATCAATTTGCAGTTGAACATTTCCTACCCTGCCAATGGCAGCCAGAAGCTCATCGACATTGAGGATGAGCGCAAGCTCCGTGTCTTCATGGAGAAGCGCGTACGTCGAACCCCCTCCGATCCCTTCCGTTGTCCGCCGCCCATCGAAGAAACCGACGCGACACAACTTCCACAAAGAAGACCCATGTGAGCTAACATGTGTCTCTGCAGATGGGTGCTGAGGTCCCCGGTGACTCCGTTGGCGATGAGTTCAAGGGCTACATCTTCCGCATCACTGGCGGCAACGACAAGCAGGGTTTCCCCATGAAGCAGGGTGTCATGCACCCCACCCGTGTCCGTCTGCTCCTCGCCGAGGGCCACTCCTGCTACCGCCCCCGCCGCACCGGTGAGCGCAAGCGCAAGTCTGTCCGCGGCTGCATCGTCGGCATGGACCTGTCCGTCCTTGCCCTCGCCATCGTTAAGCAGGGCGAGAACGACATCCCCGGCCTGACCGACGTCGTCCACCCCAAGCGCCTGGGTCCCAAGCGCGCCACCAAGATCCGCCGCTTCTTCGGCCTCACCAAGGATGACGATGTATGTTTCTTCCTGCGCCCATACTCGATCATCGCCTACCCAGAACTGCGATGGAAGACCATCTTGCAGTCCGGGTAGAGTGTGAGAGGACCCTGTCCTCCTCGGGACAGCGGTACGAGTTATAAAAACATGTGAGAATCCAAAACTAATCTGGCTGGATAACCTAGGTCCGCAAGTACGTCATTCGACGAGAGGTCCAGCCCAAGGGTGAGGGCAAGTCTCCTTACACCAAGGCTCCCAAGATCCAGCGTCTGGTCACTCCCCAGCGCCTCCAGCACAAGCGCCACCGCGCTGCCCTCAAGCGCCGCCAGGCCGAGAAGGTCAAGGACGAGGCCGTAAGTTATTTCTACGCAACAACGACCTTCGTCACGAAGACATTCGCTAACCTCTTTGCCTCTACAGAACGAGTACGCCCAGGTCCTGGCCAAGCGTGTGGCCGAGGCCAAGGCCCACAAGGCCGATGCCCGCAAGCGTCGTGCCAGCTCTATGCGCAAGTAAGGTTCTGGCGTTTAATGAAAAAAAGGGGAATCATACCTTGGTCTTGTGGTTTACATGCATGGGGAGTGCGGATTCTCTCGGGCTCGGGTTTGAGCCTACCACGAATGTATTAAAGGCATTTCCGGAAATGAATATGCATTGATGCACTCGTGCTATACGCCAGCGATTACATTTGCGATACCAAACTTGTTTTACTGTGAAAATGTGCTCCGTCCATGGTCTGCTGTCGTACCAAGTTCCTCATGCTGTCGAATTCTTACACGTCGCCCGTCACCAAGTAATCAATCCATTTATTTGACTGGATAAGTAACTTGCAATGGTCATGTCTCTTCTTATTCTAATCAACACTGTAAACCTAGAATGTGTACATAGATGCCCTTCTGGTCTTTTCGTGTCTGTCAAACGTGCCCACAGTTGTACCACCAAGGAGACCTGCATTTCTCCCTGGAGTAGCCTGTGACAACAATGTGAAAAGACACCCATACGTCGACTAAACCACAAACCTCAGGCTATGGCTAGTAGAGCTGCGCAATAATGTGAAACTGAAAAGGAAAAACAAAAAGGCTCTAAGATACGCCCCCTTACCCTTTATCAGCCAGTCCTGTCCTTCATTGATGCCATGCCGTATCGCCCAATTCTTTTCTTCCTTGTCATATCCACTAGCATCATGCAAAACACAACGAGGCTTAAGCAAACCCGAAGTATTCACTTCCTGCGGTGATGGCCTTCATTATCTGGGAGCGCAGAGCATCGTAGCTCTCATACTCGGGAAGGTCAAGCTCTGTATTATATTGGTTAGCTCATGAATCGGATCTGAGCAGGAATGGAAGCTAGACTCACGGTTGAAGCAGGTATGCGATGAGGGCAAACGATCCTTGTTACCGTAGTCGCGGTGGATGTTGAATCGGCTGACGCCATTCATGCCCTCGAGCTCTTTGAATCCGTTCAATGGAACCTTGCTGGTGCCGGTGACGAACTGCAGCAGCTTGGCCCGTTCCTCCTTGTCGAATGATCGGATTGCGCGCCAGAACCACTGAATCTGCTGCGACGACGGGTTGTAGTTATGGTATTCCGTGTTGCTCTTCCAGTCATCTACGTCGATGTCGGGCAGTCCAGAGATGAGAAGCTCTAGCTCTTGTTCATTGAAGATGGCGATCAATTCTGCCGGAATGATATCGTGGAAGCCTGGATAGGTTAGCAATCATAACGGACAATGATGTATACATAACAATACATACCTTGAAGAAAGCTGGCCGTTTGCTCCTTGACTGAGGAGAGCAGCTTGTGCTCAACTACCAGACGAACATACTCGTGCTTGTTCTCTTCGGTGACGGCAATATCGCGGCCGTTGGGGATAAGGTCCACAACGTTGGTAACGCCAAACTCATCATCCTCAACCGAAAACGTCTCTGTGATAATGTCGTTGATGTTATTCTCCAGCATCCAGCTGAGCGACTTGTAGTACTCTGGGTCGAAAGACTCCATATCCTTCACGGACACAGATTTGCCCAGGATACGCTTGTAAACGGCACGGCTAAAGTAGCAGTCCAGAACTCGCCCTTCGTACAAGGCCTTACCGATGATGCGACCAATGAACTTGAAGAACATCAGATGCTCGTCGTTGATGCCGCTCAGCTTGTTTGGGTGGAATGTTGTCCGGTCAGAGGAAACGGGAGTGAACAAGACGTAGTTGGGGTCAAACATTTGTCGAGACAGGACCTGGAACCATTCGCGAGTGACACCGCCAGCATCCACACCTTCTTCGCCGTGGAAACGAATATTGAGCTTGCCAAACTTCATCTCATCACCCGTCTTAAAGTAGAGTGACTTGAAGGAGTCATGGAAAACGTGTTCACGGCGAACAGAGAGTTGCAGCGCTGGGAATGAAGGTCTGCTTTGACCGCTGCCCGATCGTGAGTGGACGCTGCGGTTAAAGTAGTTGCGCTTGTTGTCAAACTCCAGCACCTTTGGATTCTTAACCAACAATGCAAAAGTTCCAGACATAAGTTTTGGGTTATTCCTCACAAGCTCGTTGAGGATTCGCCGATGGTCTTCGGTGAAAGTGAAGAACAGGCTGGCCGTTCGCGACTCTGGAGGTGGGCTAGAAAGGACCATGTCCTTGCTTTGGGATGGATCGTCGTTTGTAGTGGTGTTCTTGCAGACAACCATCAAAGATTCGATGAGCGGCAGCAAGATGGTCGCCACGTTGAGCATGTTCTCGCGTTGGCGAATAGCACTCAGGCAAGCACTCAATTTGTCCCACATAGCCGAGAACGTTGAGTTGTGGTAAAGAGACGTGACAAGATCCTGTCGTTCATTCTTGCTGTTCTCCGAGTTCGACTCCTCGCCCTTCTTCTTGTTGTCAAAGAGATGATCCAAAGCGGTCAAAACACGGAGTAGCTTGTTCTGCTCAGATGCCCCAGGCGAGAACTTGGCGAGGGCAACTCCTTGAATTTCGGTACCGGAGGATGCCTTCTCAATCTGTGGGAGAAGATCGTCGAGATCCTGTACGATATTCTCACTCAGTGAACGTGCCTGGCGAACGAGCTCCTGTCCAAACACTGTCTTTGCACCCGGAATAGCAGACAGATTTTTGATGGTCGAAATGGTGTTCTGGAACGTCTTCGAACTGCATTCCCGGGCCACAAAGATCCTCACTGCCAAAGTGAGGTTTTGAGGGGGGATGATTGGAGGCTGTAGCTGGCGCAACTTCTTCTGGGCAGCATCCTTTTTCTCTTGGGTCTTGGCGGCGTCTTCGTCTTCTTCGGTCTTGGCCTCGTCAGGTTGGCCAGTGGCTGGCTCGCCGGCGTCCCCAGACGGCGCGGGCGCGTCGCCGGTGGATGCTTCAGCTGTGGCCGTATCCTTGGGAGGCTCAGTAGATGTGGCCTTGGCTGCGGCCGCGGCCTCGTCCTCGGCTTCTTTGCGGCGTCTCTCAAGGTTTTGCAGAGGCAGAGTCACCCGGTTGAGTAGGTCGGCAAGGTGCGTCATGACGACAGAGCTTTCCATGACCACGTCGCGGTCCAGGAGGGAAAGCAACGAGTTGATTGCGTACTTGTGGGCCTTGGTGTCCTTGACCTTACCTTTGCGGCCGAGCGATCGCTTAAGGGTTGAGCCGACAATTTCATGCTCGGTCAAGAAGAGCCAAGGAATATGAGGATTCTTGGTGCTTAGATCCACGAGCAGGTCCAGGCACTGCTGCACGATGAGCAGTGGCGAGGTCTCCGAGTTTGTCTGCGTGGTGTTGGCAGCAGTGTTTACAGTCGTCAGGCTCCTCTTAAGATTCTGCGGGGTCCTCGGCTCCGTGTCTCTCTCCTTATCCTTCGGTCGTCGCGCCTTGATCGAAAGGTGACCGAAGCTGCGTTCAACAGCACTCATATCAGTGCTGCCATCTTGAAGGATTTGGAGGAGCGTGCTGACCACCTCCAGGCGGTTTTGTCGGTTTTCGCACACATCGGCAAAGACGCTAAAAAGGTAGTTGCGAATGGATCCTTGCTGAGCAATGAACATGAGACGAAGAAGTGTAGCTACACCGGCCTTGTCAAGCATCTGGACAACCGTTCTTCGCTGTACCTTGTTGGTACCCGCCTGCTGCCTGGGCAGTCCTGGTTGAGGCACCCGGTTGCCTCCGGGAGGTGTGCTACCAGTAATGACAGGGTGGACGGTACTGTGTTGGTTCAAGGCACGGGCCTGAGCAGCCAGCTCGGGTGGTAGCTGGTCCATGATGTCTTCACCTTGATCCAAGAGAACCTGTTCACGCAGCGCAGGAGGGAACGTCAGCAGAATACTGGCGGGATCCATATCTGGCTCAGTGGCAATGTTTTGGGTCCCGGTAGCATTTGCTTGTCGGCTTTGGTCTTCGCGAGCGCGGCGTCGTTGCTCTTGGCGTTCCTGTTGAGCAATCTCGAGTCGTAGTTCCTCGGGAAGTGCATCGAGGAATTCTTGGAAAACCTCTGTCGATTCTCCTGTCGTAGCTTCCTCCCGGGCTTGAGATCGTCTGGTGCTGATGGTCTGAGCAATGACCTCCTCCCTGAACTCTTCCGGTAACGCGGCGAGATAGTCCGGATCAATACCCAGCTCCGTTACGTCCACTTCCTCTCCTCGAATCGTGGTCATGACGCGGGATTCTTCTGAAGGTCCCGTGCCCTCGCCACGGCCGTCGGAATGTTCTGGCTCGGCGGATGCGGGGGCTGGTGCCGATCCCGGTACGGATGCAGTGGACTCGACGCCTTCCATTGCACCGCCATCACTGTGGTCGCGTTGGCTCTCGACGGGCTCGGGTTGTGCGTTATTGACAGCAGCCTCCGAGGCCGCTTTCTCTGCCGCCTCACGCTCCTCTGCTTCTCTCTTCTCCCTCTCGGCCTTTTCTTCGGCCATCTTTGCCTCATACGCCAGTCGCTGCTTTTCAGCCCCCTCCCGCATGAGCCTTTGCGTCTCAGCTTCTTCTGCCTTGACCTTCTTTTCCAGCTCCATCGCTTCTGGAGTAAGACGGGCCACGATATCATTGAGGAGCTTCGCGGCCTCTGTAACATGGCCCATTCCGAAGATCATCCTGGCTTCCTCCTGGTAGCGATCCAGCGTAGACTCGATGGCAAAGGAAACGGCTTGCTGCGGTTCTTGAGCTGGTCCATCGCGTCGCTGCTCGTTCCTAGGTCCTCGCATAGGGGCAAATTCTCTTCCCTCACGAGCACCTGCCGGGATCTGCAGATGGAATGCATGTTGGCCATTGCGGCTCATGATGGGGAGAAACTCCATCAATTCGCCAAGGAATCCCATTGGGCCGTCTACATGACGGCCTCCAGGGCCAAGGATTCCCTCGGGGAGTCGCAATCCAATCGAGTTGGGGCGCTGTGCGCTATCGCGGCCCGGATCGTTACGTCGAAGGAGTGGGTTGGCGCCGTCGTCGGCATTGGATTGGGGACCAGAGGACCGTTGTCCTCGAGAAAAATAGCTGCGGAACTCGCCAATGGAATCGCGGTTGCCACCAACCATGAACCCGCCGGGCGGGAATGGGTTGCGATTATCGACTCGGGTAAATAGTCGCCGCCTATTGTGGTTTTCCAGCATGAGCAGATGGTTGTGGCGCTCGTCCCCCTCAGGGTTCAGCCCGTCCCAAGCGTAGCCCGGCATTGGTGGCGGATGGTCATCCAGAGGATAATCGTCATCATAGATGTACTCCTCCTCGATATCGTCCTCCTCATCTTCGTCTTCATCTTCGTCGTGGCCATCGTCGACGTAGTGGTCATCGAGGCCATCCATAAGCTCTTGATCGTAGCCACTATCGTCTCCCATAATGGCGCGAGCCATGCCATCGAGCAGTTGGTTGGGACCTAGATGGATGTGTTCGTCATCTTGAACTTCTGCTTCGAACTCAAGATCATCCGCATCCTGCTCGTCGTCGTCGTCGTCGTCGTGGCTTTCGCTTTCCCATCCCTCGTCACCATCATCCTCGATCGGGTTTCCATCCTCGTCAACAAACTCAACTTGGTCATCAATGTCCTCCATATCGGCGGAGTCCACATCGTCCTCGTCGTCATCGTCTTCACTGTCGTCTTCATCATCGTCATCCTCATCCATGATGACTTCGACAACGCCAGGCTCTCCATGGAGACCCTCGATTTCTCCCATCTGACTAAGCTCTTCGTCCTCGTCGCTGATGTTGTCTTCTGCATCTGAGATATCGTCGTCGCCGTAGTCCATTTCATCGTCGTCGTATTCCTCGCCGTACATGTCTTCGTCGTCGTCCTCTTCGTCGTCGTCATCGGACTCGTCGTCCTCCCCTCGAGGTTCGAGCATTCCGAGTGCAGAATTGCGATACAAGTCAGGGGTTTCCTCCCGGCCATCCTCCAGATCTGAGACCGAAGAGGTCGAACCCAAATCGTCATCGCCGTTCTCGGACAGGGAGTCTGAAGGAAGGATATTGGAGTGGCTCAACTCTTTGGCGGTATCTGTGAGGACTCGGAGCACGCGCAAGATATATTTGATGGCACGCTTTACTCCGGGGTAGTTCAGATTGATATCGGCGATGGAGGCGGTCAACTTGTCCAAGAAACCTTTCTCATACATCAGCCTGCGTAGTTGGGCTTGTGATCGAACCTGAGCACTATCAGAAGCTCTGGTGTTCTGGTCCTTGTCTCTCTCGCCGACCATGTAGTGCATGAGTTCTGCGAGACACTGCATCCGAGAGTACCGAATTTCAAGTGGATCGTCTGAGACTGGTGCTCTCTCATAGGCCTTCAGCATCGTGTCAAGGACAAACCGGCGCACAAACAAGAGATCAGGCTCGTCGTCATATGCAAACTTTTCCTTTCCGCGGTCGTGAGCTTTTTCACTGGTCTTCGAAACCAGAGCGACTAGTAGCCTTTGAGTTTGTGTCGATGTGGCAGCCTTCTTCTTCGATGCAATGGTATCCGTCGTGCCGCTCAGATTGCCTTGGCATAGGAGATCGTAGATCAAGTAGTTGAGCACACTCGATCGAGGTTTGATAGGCGTGTTGGTATTCGACACAGGAGGAGCGCTGCGCTTGAAGTTGATAAATTCCATCTTGGTCCTGTTGTAGCTTTGCAGCAGCTCGGCTAGGCAGTTGAGCAAGAAACACCTGTAGACGAAGATGGGATGTTCTTCGGCTTTGAAAACAGGCTTAGTCGGCTTCTTGTCCTTGTCATCCTTTGCCGCTGCCTCGTTTGAAGACGACGGCTGCTTATTAGCAACTTCTTCTTGAACATCCGTCTTTGTGTCTTTGTCAGCAGCAGCTGGCTCTCTGTCATCTACCTCACGGTAGTTGACTAGCTCGCAGAGGAGGAAGTGAACGACTCCGTCTGGGTTCTCCACGATAGGCCGCTTGTTCTCCGGCAGCGCCTTGGGGGCGTCGCTCATTTCTTTGTCGGTGGTCTCAGTTGAAGGCTTGATATCTTGTGCCGGGGTAGATTCACTGGCATTCGCGGTCTCGACTTCCTGATCGGACACACCTTCACCCTGGTCCTTGAGCACTAGGTGCTGCGAGCGAGCACCGTCGCTTGAGGGCATCCACCTCGAAAATCTCACCATCTCATTGGTAACCTCCACGAATAGATCGGGAGATCTAAGGGCAACGGGCGCCATAAGTCGAAGATAGTTAGCAACATCATGATGGCCACGTTGATTGCGGCCCGTGAAGCTCGCTTTAATCTCTGCCCGCATGATTTGCTTGGTAGTATCCTCATCCTCTACGACATGGCGTAGAATCGCCAAGATGTGCGCAGACAACTTGGTCTGTTTGAAGCGTTCAGATCCCGACCCTGCGAGCTGCTTCGCCATAAGAAACAAGCGCTGCAGGTTTCTCTTTTCGCCGACTAGCTTTGCAAGACGTCGACCGCGCGTCAAAATCACCAGCACCCTCAAGGCAGAAACTGCTAGAGTCTCTTCCTTACCAATCCGTGGAAGGAGCTCCATGACAGATTCCAGAATATGGACACGAGGTTCCTCGTCAACGAGGAGAGTCTTCATCTGAACAACAGGCAACGTAACGGCCTCGTCCAACGATTTTGGTGCGTTCCACTCCGCAGCAATTGGCCGTTCATCGTGACAAAGCAAGACCTCTATGACCAAGAGAATGTATGGGATCCAGGGAGACACTTCATCGGTGTTTGCGGTCGCTGATGTTTTCAAAAGGCTGACATACTCGTCGACCTTGTCCCGCAGAGTATCCACGTTGCTCTCGAAGAACCCCTCATCCTGTAGCAAGAGTGCTAGAAGGTGGGCATAGGCAGCTATGCACTTGCCGTTACGCTTCTTCTCCTCTTCATCGAGTGCTAATGAAGAGATGGCAAAGGTCAAAGTCGAGCCGACTTCTTCGCGAGCCTCATTGTTCTGCTGACGAAGAATCATGACTTGGATGAGCTCAGAGATCTCGATTGCGGATTCAGGGTGTGCGCGAACAACATCCAGGCATCTGTCGATCATGCCCTTCCGGATGCGGTCCCGGTGCTTGTCGACATCCTCTTTCGTCGCTGCCATATGACGACCTCCTGTTGATTCCGACGCATGCTGTGTGTTTGGGGCAGGCGATACTTCTGGAACTGAAGATTGATGCTCGTCAGGCACTACGGGAGTCCCTTGGGTATCATCGGTAGCTTGTGAAGAGCGATCGATAATTTCGCCCAAAGCACCACCAAGGAATCTGTCAGCAAGATCCGGAGGTGCAAGCTCAGGAGGAACGTCCAATGACATCCGGTCGGCCTCGGCCGCGTCGGCGCCATTCGAAGCCTCCAGGTCGTTAGTCGCAACCGCCTCGTCGTTCAGAGTAGACGTGTCAGCATCATCGGAAGGGATAGGATTCCGGGAGCCGGCTGTCCCTGCCTTGTGGGCTGAGCAATAGTCTCGGGCGGCTGTAACCACTCCGTTGGCTCTGTAGACAGCTTCGTGCACCAGGTCGGCATCGAAACCTTGGTTAAGCAGCTCGCTAACCGTACCTCGGTGAGCTCGCCAATCGAAGTGGACATCATTGACTTTGAAGAGTTGGAAGGAGCCCTGAGTACAAGGTTAGAAGTTGAGCGGACAAACGGGTCACTTTCATCAACTTACTTTATCACGCGATGATGCTGCCGTCGCTGGCTCGTGGTCACCGGCAGATATGATCTTGAGTATATCGAGTAACCGAACCACAGTCTGGTGAGGTACCTTCTCCACAAAATTGGAGTCCCAGAGGTCTGCGATTTCGGGCAAGATGACCGCGCGAAACTCAACGACGAATTGCTGATAGAGATGAGGCGTGTTCTGAGACCTATCCGCTGCGCGGGGTAGAAGAGCGAAGTAGTTCGCAGTCTCTGACAAGTATTTCCCATTGACGAGGGTCAGATAGAGATCCAGAATCTTCCTCAGACCAAAAGCTGCCACCTTGGATTTGGAAGACTCATCCGCACTAGTCTCTGATTCTTGGCGAACAGCCTTCGAGAAGATTTGCAGCATTGTGTTCAAGACATTCATACCGCCCTCCTCTTTGAAGGCTAGAAGAACTGGCATGATGATCTGGACATTCGACCGCTCACTGGGGCGCGTGGAAGCTAAGTTCAGAATTAGTATCTGCGGTCTGCGTGAAATGGGGATTGGGTCCTTACGGTGGTCAATGAGCATCTCAGCAATCGTGTGAAGCATGATGATCCAAAAGTGGAAGTCCTTGGAGGTGGGCTCAGGGCTAGCAACGGATGGCCTCAACTGATCGAGCACAGTACTGGCAAGGGCCCTGGCTATGGCTAGATGCCGAGGTCTTGGGTACTGATCCCGTGGATCCCGTTCGCGGCGAGGAAGCAGTGCTTTTCCAAGGGTTTGGAAAAAGGGAAATGTTGTTGGGACCATGGGGTGCAGCAGAACTCGCAAGGTTGCGAAATTCTGGTACCTAGGACTTGATTGCTCCTCCTCTGTTGGACGGCTAGGACTGGCGTCACTTGTGTCCTTGTCCGACTTCCAACTTTCTGCGCTATCAAGCAACGATGCATTGACATCTCCCTCTGGCTCCGTGTTACTGCTGCCAGGACTGTCTGAGAGGCCCGATTGGCGTCTGAAAGACCAATGCTGGGGCACGACAGTCACTTCCCCTGCTTCTTCTGCAAGAACACCACGCAGTAGAGGGCCAATGGCTTTGATCAGACCAAGGTAGTAGTCAAAGACATTGACAGGATAAAACTGCAAAGAGTTTGACCTTGACGAAGAGAAGCAGTCGGAAATTATCTTGATAAGTGACTGGGCGTTCAATAACGCCTTGACAACCTTGGTACCGTTTTTGACAGTATCCGAAAACTCCTCGTTACCATAGGTCATGTTCAGATCCGGGGCGAGGAAAGGGGCAAAGTAAGGCGGCAAAGTATCCGTCTTATTGGCCAAGGGCTGCAGAGTTTGAATGGCTGATTGAGCTCGTTTGAGAAGCGAGGGCAGCCCTAGGATCGGGGAGGACTCGATGAACTGCGAGACGACCTGGTTCAAAATCCTCGATGCCAGAGACTCTCCAAAGCCGGTGGGGAGACAAGGTGATTCACAAATATCAAGGAGAATCTCGATGCCGCCATTTTCGACAAAGTTGGTTTTCAAAGTGTTGTTCGAAACGTACGCGCTGAGGAAGCTTCCTAGAGCGAAAATGTAGGGAGTGATTGAGCTCTTGGGCGTCTCTGCCGAACTGCCATTGCTGGTCTCCGTAGGAGCTTCAGGCGATGCTAGGCCATCCAGCATGTCCACGTCAGTCTCTCCTAGAGACTTGGCTTTGCCCTTGTCGGAGTCCTTGTTGGCAGGGTTGAAGCTACCGGCCTCATTCACGGAGATGGTTTTCCCGTCAGAGTCAACAAGTAAGAGTCTGGCCCCCCAGTTGGCTGTCCTGGCTTTTTCGAGACCGAGAAAGCGAATCCGAGCGACCATGTCGATGACGGCATTGGAGATTGCCCTTCTCAACGGCGGGTGATGGCGAGCCAATTCATCAAAGCAAGCACCGACATTGGTTGCCAACTCGGTATCTGCTTCCATACACTTGACATGAGCAGGGCTCTCGAAAATCTCGAAAAAGCTATCAAAAGCCCCAGAAGCAACGACCATTTTCATTCCGACGTTGTTGAGGCATATTGAGTTGAGAACTTGAGGAACAACCGTAATGGCATCTGCAGAGGGAAGGATCCCGGCTCCCATGGACTCGTAGGAACGCTGCTGTAGACTCTCCTCAGTTGGTGGGTGCGGACGAGTATCTTGCTCTAGCAGCGATGAGACAGAGCTGTGTTCAGACTCGGATTCATCTTCGTCTCCCCGCTCATTCGGCTTTTGGTCTGCAACGATATCCTTGGGAACTGGGCGGCCTGTAATGGCCTCAAGATAGGTCGTAATCATTCCTGATTCGGAAATGGCCGCAAAGCTTGTCGGGTCGTTGTTGATGAAGTCGCTCAAGATTGTGACAGTGTTTGTCCAGACAACAGATCCAAAGCTCTTCTTGTCTTGGATGATGCTCCGCAGGGCTTCCAACAAATCAGTCTTGTCGGCTAGGTTACGAAGTAGTCGATCCGTGTTGCCGCCATAACTGTAGGAGTTGGACATGATGTGGTGAACAAACTTGAGAAGCCATTTCAGAGTTTGCTGCTGATAATATGGTATCTCATAGTCGACAGCACTGGACTGTTGTCCCTGTGCCATTCCTTGTCCATCTCTGTGAAGTTCTTGTGCAGCCTGCACGGTGTCCACGACCAGCTGCGCCACGGCATCCAAACCTTTGGCATTGAAAAAGGCTGTAAATGCGTTCTGGTAAGTCCAGATGAGGCCATCCAGAAAGGCGAGGACCATGGAATGGTTCCTTTGCGCGACTGCAGAACGAATGTTGAGAATCTCGACCAGGATCTCCATGAGGCCAGCAGAAACCATCTCGCTACCAACGCGGGTTGCCATCGAAAGGTGGAGAGTGAGGGAGAACAGATTGTTACGCCACTCATCTGCGTCGGTCACCTTCTCACCCTTGTCGAGAGCGTCGTCCTCCTTCATGCCAGCAACTGCTTTCCTAATCACATAGAGCAGGATTCCGTGGTTCACATTCGCATTGAGCGCTGAAAGGACTTCCTGACACCGAGCGTGAAAGTTGGAAATTGCCTCAAGCAAAGCGAGTGCAATGGCCTGCAGCCACATGGGGACGTCCCTGTTGCCATCAGAAGATGGATGGATAAGTTCGGCAAGCTGATAAACTAGCTGAAATCTTCGTGTCTCTTCGGCGTCTTGCCGCATGACCTTTTCGATGAAAGTGGTCTCGTTGTGAATGTATGCCAGGTTTGTAATTGCCAGCAGGCGAACTGCCAATAGTTCCTGCCTGGATTTCCGCGAGCCCATGAGTGCCTTTGCGGTCCTCAGTCTGTGGAAAGCCTCATACTTGGAAGACGAGGGAAGATCCGGAGGGCATCTTCCAATGAGATCATAGAGAGATGTTGAAGCTACAACAGACTGGGGCAGGTCGAATAGCTTGGGACCTGACATGGAACTCTCATCCGCAACACCAGGTGTACGAGGGCCGATAGGAGACGAGTCATCACCTGTGTTGTTCCGAGCTTTGGGAGTCTGATGTTGTGTGTTCATGGTAGAGCTGCGTCGCAGCGGAGTAGGGGTGGATGGCGTCGAGGAATGTCCCTGCTCGGCAGCAGCAGCAGCAGGCTCTTGAGCAGCGTTTTGAGTATAGTAGGAGACTTTGATGTCTCCCCACCCGTCCCATCGGTTATCGTCCGAAGAAGCCAAAGCCACCAGATCGTTTGCGTACATCGAAGCCGTGTTCTTTGCGCCACTGCCCTGTGTCTTCTCCTTTCCCTTGGCAGACCCAGGGGTGTGAGATTGCAATGGATCAGAAAGACTAATGATTGGTGTTCTGACGAAGGGCAAAGCCAACTGCTGGACACGGTCAAGGTCGATATTATAGTGGTTTGCAAGCAGTGCCGTGCTTATCTGTCTCGAGGCAGTTCCGATACGCTTCACGGAAGCTTGATACCTCTGTGCCAACTCAGACCCGACCTCAAGGGTTGCAACGAGAACAGACAGGGATGTGGTATGAAGGAGGTCATTGAGATGAGCGCTACTGGCATAGATGCTTCTGTTGCCACAGTGCTCTAGGAGCATTCGAGTGAACCGGAGCACGGCCTCAACCAATTGTCTGTCTCCATCCTCGGGAAAGTCAAGGTCAGTCAGCTCGTCGACGGACCACTGCCTCTCACTGCTGAATACCGCATCCTCTATTTGGTTTAGGAGCACATCGCGCCCAAACTCACGAGCCTGGGGGCCTTCGTTCAGTCTGTACTTTTGACAGAAATGTTCCAGGATATTGTCGAATCGATTCAACAAGGGGATCCAATGATACAGATCACCTCGGCCAAAGGGCCATCGCGAAGGAAACTTGTCGAGATGCTGTGGCAAGAGGGGCAGCGGGGTTGTGGAAGCCGAGTCAACGTAGTTTTTCAGCCAGGGAGACTGTGGGGATTCATTAGCAGATACTTTTTTAACGCGGGCGGGACGGTAAGAGCTTACGAGCGTCTCCTTGTGCTTCTGTTGCATCGACTTGGTAATCTTGCCCATGATGAAGGTGGCCGCGGCCGAGCCGTCGTAAATAAACAGCCTCCCCCTCCACTACAGCCGGGCTACCTGACCCGCAATAGAACCAAGGTTTGATCAGACTGTGAACTGGCCAGGGCTAGACAGCTCCTGATACCGTATTGAATTCTCGATATTGCAGGAAGGGTGCCGAAAAGTGCAGTATTTGTCAGACTTGGGGTCGCAGGGCTGGGTGTTGAGAAATCGGTTTGCCGCGGGGTTATCGCCTGCCTAGCCGCAATACGACTTCGTCGTCGTCGTCGTTGAGCAGGTTCAGCCTTTGGGTACGAGATTCCGGGCGGGGGCCGTGAGGGGATGAGATAAAACACGGTCGCCAAGGAATCGTGAGGCGTCGAGTGAAGCGAGCTTGCGGAGGAGTTCTAGGCCGTGAGCAGGTCGTCCTAGAACAGCTTCGCTCAGCGTCAAACAGGCCCGTTCGGGGAGCAGCCGGATCGACGGGATTCTGGTCAAACTTGCGATGACGAGCTCTACTTGTTCGGATAAGGCGGTCGAGGATGTGTGAAGAAGGAAAAGGCGAGTGTGAAGAGCAGGTAGGAAAAGCGCATGCCGAATCGTCAGGTTGAGAAGCGCAAGTGGGCCCTTGCGTAATAGGTGTGCCAGCAAAGGCAGAAGCTACCGGGTGAGGTCATGTACCTTTGAGGCTAACTTTGTGCTGGAAAGTACTTTCCTGGCGCTGGTGGGCCGGATTATCTATTCGGGTGTTGGTGCTACCAGTGACCATCCATTCTCATCCATCCATCACATTGTCCGCCAACTGCATTACACTCAACCTCCACTCTTGCTATGGGTACCTTGCAGTATCTTTCTGCCCGCTCGCCTGGCTGCCTGCTTGTCTTACCTTGTCTTGTCTTTCCTTGCCCAGAAAACCAAGGAAGTGATGCTCATTGTCTGGAACCTATCCTGCAGAGACAGCTGTGGTGTCGTGGCCTTTTGGGTAAGTTACTTGTCAAGCAACTGCAATCAAATGCATGGCCCCGCGTATTCGGAGCTTATCCCGCGTAAGTTGTCATGATGCACCTCACCTACCTCTCGGTGTTTGCGTCGTGGGTGTCTAGCGCTCGTCACGCGGTGTTGCTTTTGCCGCTCTCGGGGTAGCGCGTGGGGAATAGTTGAATGGCGCTCGGTTGTTTGTCTTTTGTTGCTGTACTCTGCAGTCCCGTCCTCCCGGGCGCAGTCAAGCACTTGTCGGAGAGGCAGAGAGGGTTGCGGGGGTCGCATCCAAGTTGAGTTAAGGTTTGTAAGCAGCCCATGTTTACAATGCTGTGACCATCGGTGCTTCAACATGTTGAGGTATACAATAGCGATGTGGTGATTGGTAGTTGGGTAAATTCTTATATGTCATGGTGTTTTCCGCCTTGTCTTTCCCTCCCGCCTCTCGTTTGAGTACACATAATGACTACTTTGGATGTGGCAGATTGCTTTTAGCATGATTGATCCACGTCGTGATTGTGCTTATCAAAGATTGACAACCAAGAATAGCTTATGCCTGCTGAGAGTTCACCAATCAATCCCACTAAAGAACGAGAATCAAACCTCAGGGCTTGAACTTTTCACTGCCTCATGGCAATATCTCTATAGCCGATTTCTAGGTGGCTGACCGACATGATGGGAAGGGGATATGTGTTCAGGGTAAGAAAAGTTACGGAGTACCTAACTAGGCTATGATCGAATCCATGATGGCCGGGATCCACTCCAACAGCCACCGACCCGGGCACGCTTAATTTGTTGATTTAAGGAGAAAAATAGCCCGGTCCTTACGAACGAATAATGATGCCGCCTGGGAGCAAATTGACATGGCCGTCCACAAAGAATACAACACTGAACTGCTCAAGGCAGTTAGTTGGGCACCTTTCATCATGACCCGGCTAATTATACACTCCGGCACGGTCAGAGAGCGAACTGGATCGAGTCGACGTTTTTAGTCTACCTAAGGCATACGACATGAGAATAGAGACCATCATGAGTCCCCCCTGCACTAGTGTTGTCTTTTGTGTCGGCGACGGATGCAAGCCACTGTAGCCCATGCCAGAAGCTTCCGCCCCTCCCATAGGTGGGTAGTCGTGATGGTTAGTTCCAGATGGTCAGGCGTTGCGGCAAGCCTTATCACGCCGGGTTTGCGATACATTTCAAACCAAGTATCTCAAAGCGAAGAAGGCGACAGAAACTACAAGTGAAAGCGTCACCCACGCATCCTGGATGCGATTCCAATACCAAGTGGCAATGCATACTTGGTGTAGGCGCGTCACCAGCCTGAGGCAGGCATCTGAAACACGGAGTCTACCATTGTGTGGCTGACCTGCCGCATGCGTTAGAATGCGGAAGCTGGGGTGTCCGGCAAATCAGTTACAAACTAGATACTCCGTACTCAAAGTCCACGGATTGGAACGCAGAACACGGTAATCACTTGGAGAAACGTAGCGCGAGGTTGATCAAGTCGCTGGATACCTGACCAGTTTTGCTTGGAATGGGATTGAGCCCTCCCCGGGATAGAGACCTGCAAGACAGCACATTCAAGCAAAGCATAGCAGGCACCGAGTGCTGTGGAGGAACCCTAGGTATATCTGGAACAGCATTCTGAGGATGTCATTACTTTGTATCGTGACATGTTCGCTTGGAGCATGAACTCCTCCACGATCCGGAACCCGAGCAATCACATTGTTCAGAGCACGCCTCCGCCGGGTCAAAGAATAACGTCTCCCCGCTAATCCCTGGAAGAGGCAGCCTCATTCCTTAGGGCTCCCCCGATGCCTCTCCGGTAGAACGGATAGGTACCTGTAGGTACCTCAGGTTATTTTTAGCTGGCTGACTGGTACCTGTCAAATACCCAGGCGTGGCGGAAGGAAGCTCTAGCTGCACCCGCAACCGCTAGCAAAGACACCCATCTTTCCAACCTCCAATGTCCATGCCTTGTCCCCCCTCCCTTTTTCTTAGCCTGCGCCTCACAAGCCACAAGCCGGCTTCTTGACCCTCAACCTAGGGGAGGAGCAACGACCCTCGCCATCCATCCATCCCACAACCGCCAGTTGTTTCTCTCGTTGTCCAAAAGCTGGCTCTTATTCTCCTGCATCCTCACCCAACCTCGCACATCTCGGCCTGCGACTCTCAATACTTTGAGCGTGTCCATTATCAAGCACTCAACCCCCCTGCTGGGTGCCAATTGAGGGAGGGCCACATCACCTCCGAAGCCCTCCACACGCCCCCGTACGCGCCCCTGACCACGTCTCCCGCCTCTCAGCAAACGACAATCCCAGAGACGGAGAGACGCAGCTATGTCGCAACAGCAGCACGGAGCTTCGCCAGCGCCCGAGCAGCACCGCGATCAAAAGGAGGAGGAGCATAGCTCACGGCCGGTATCGCATGATGAACAGCTCGGGGAACTGCAACAGCAAACTCAGAAGAAGCAGGAGGGACAGGACAAGAGACTCGCGTCTGGAACGGAGTCTGATGGCGGAAAGGATGACGTGCGTATTACCCTCTGTAAAGGTGCCAACGACCAGAGGTTGATGCTAATAAAAGCAGGGTCTTGAGGACGACACCTTCGAAGACGCAGTCGATGCATCCCCCATTGAACCATCTTCCGCTCGCACGCTGACGGCGAGGCCTGCTTCAGCGTCCAAGCCCCAGGCGGCTGACGCTGAGAAGCCAGACATAAAGCCGACAGATCACAAGGAAGAGCAGGAAGCAGACAAAACCCCCCCGGTTCCTGGTAAGCCCGCCGACGACGACAACGGCCACGACGAGTCTACGCATCGACATTCCTCATCATCCAAGTCCCATAGAATCTCTAAAACTTCGACCCTTGATAATGTTAACCTCGACGATGACGCCCCGCCACCACCATCATCAGGTAATTCCCAAGCGTACCTATCATAGTCAATCTGCTACGACACCGACTGACCGCACGTGTCTCACAGAGCTCAAGGACCCCCCGGCAAAAGAGCAGTCTAGCAAGACGCTATCTCTTAGCAATCTTGCTAGTTCCCTACCTTCGATGCCGTGGTCACCATCGAACGAATCTCCGACTCGAAGTCCAGCCCCCCCAACGACCGCCGTCGCGCCTCCTCCTCCTCCACCACCTCCTCAGGCATCTCAGCATCCGCCCCCGCCGTCGCGCAAGCTCACGAGCCCTTTCTCTTGGTTATCTCGTAACTCTTCCAGCAAGGAGAAAGAGTTGCCCCCCTCTCCGCCAGCCCAGACATCCCCCCGAAGAAACACAGCCAGCTCCATTGCTACTCTTACGAGTAACCCTGAAATGATGCTTGGCAGACTGGAGGAGGAGAAAAATGGAGACTCAGCCGGGATTGACGATGCTACGAGGATTAGTCTCAAGGACAGATTTAAGCAGCTTCGACTCCAGCAGGAAGGTGGTGCACCCGCACAGGGTGCAGAGGACGATAAAGAGGCGCACACCACTGGCCTAGGTCTGATATCCCCGGGAGAAGGGACTCAAACTCGTGAGAGATCTCTCTCCAATGTTCCAGACCCGGTCTCCAATCTTGCGCCTGGGACAATGTCCGGCGTCAACGCAGGCCCCTCTGCTATGGCAGAAACAAATGTCGACTGGGACTTGTGGCAATCGGTTGTCTACGAGGGCCCAACCGCAGTCGCTCGGACAAGCGCCGACGAACTGAATAGAGCAATTGCTACAGGAATTCCCAGCGCCATCCGAGGTGTTATCTGGCAGGTCCTGGCTAATAGCAGAAATGATGACCTGGAAGTTGTCTACAAAGACCTAGCCGCTAGGGGCACAGACAAGAGCAAAGATCGACATAGCAACGGCACCACGGCGAGCTCCTTGAGCAACGGAAACCTCAGCGTTCATAGTGGCGATGCTGTTGCATCCTCTGCCTCATCTGTCAACTCAGAAGCGCCTGTACCCGGTGGCCTCCAGTCGCCCACTACAGAGAAGAATGCCGAGGCCGTTATGAAGGCGCAAGCTGCAGCGGCATCTGAGCGAAAGCGAAAGGATAAAGAAGATGCGGTCGTTCTGCAGAAGCTTGAGAAGACGATTCGCCGTGACCTTGGTGCTCGTACCAGTTACTCTAAGTACGCGGCTGCTGCAGGGCTTCAGGAAGGCTTGTTTGGCGTCTGCAAGGCCTACGCACTCTTTGACGAGGGTGTTGGGTATGCGCAAGGCATGAACTTCCTCATCATGCCGCTGCTGTTCAACGTACGTACCGCTTCATTAGACAATGACTGAGACTAACGTCTACAGATGCCCGAGCAAGAAGCGTTCTGCCTCCTAGTTCGCTTAATGCACCATTACAAGCTGCGAGATCTGTTTATCCAGGATATGCCTGGGCTACACATGCACCTTTACCAATTTGAGCGTTTATTGGAGGATTTCGAGCCGGCACTGTACTGTCATCTTCATCGCCGCGGCATCTCCCCCCACCTCTATGCGACCCAGTGGTTTTTGACGCTCTTCGCCTACCGATTCCCGCTTCAACTAGTCCTCCGGATCTATGATTTGATCTTTTCCGAGGGTCTGTCGGCTATTCTTAGGTTTGGACTTGTTCTTATGCAGAAGAATTCCTCCACTCTTCTAGCGCTGTCGGACATGCAGCAGCTCACGACCTATCTCAAAGACAAGTTGTTCGACGTGTATATTGACAAAGACCCTAGTCAAGGCAGCCTCCTTGAGAACGGATTCTTTGGCAGCTCCAGCTCTAGCATAGACAAGGAGGTCTACCGCGCAGATCAACTCGTTAGAGACGCTTGCGAGGTTAAGATTACACCCGAAATGCTGAAATCATATACTCTCGAGTGGGAGGAGAAGTCAAAGGCCGAAAAGGACCGTGAGCATGAGCTCCACGAGCTGCGAACTGCGAACCACAACTTCGCCATCAAGCTTCGCAAGCTGGAAGAGAGCGTCGAGGTTAGCGACAGGGAACAGGCGGCTTTGGCCACCGAGCTCGTTCACACAAAGGTTGAGAACGAAGAGCTCAAGGATCAGAACGAAAGCCTACGTGGCCAGGTTCGTGAGCTGAGAATCGTCATCGAGAAGCAGCCTCAAGAGATTGAGCAAACGTGGCAACTTGAGCGCGACAACTTGATGAAGCGCAACACCAACGTTCACGAGGAGAATCAGAAACTAGAAAAGGAATTGGCCGAGCTGGAAGAGGAACTGGTTCAGACCAAAATGCAATATGCGGAAGTGAGTCACCCCCTGGAGCTAATTTCATCCACGTCAAAGTCAGGATGTTGACCTTCTCTTTGCTGCAGATTAATTCGCAGCACGAGACGCTCAGTCGAAAATGGACCGACCTCAAACGCCAATTCGCGTGAACAAGGCTCGGCCAACACTCGTTCTAATCACCCAGACTTTGCAATTCTTATGGATCCGCTTTTGTACAACAGCTTGACTTTGCTGGTTGGTTTGGCTTGAGCCCTGGGCAAATGCATTTTGGAGCCTGCGCACTCCATGCGGGAACAATGGGGGTTGGGAAACGGCAAAAAAAAAAAGATTACTTGCATTCTTCTTTATCTTCCCTACACTTTTGATATCCACAGAATAGGGTCGACTCGTAGGCATGTATTGAATACTGCATATATCTTCCTCACAGAATACTGTGAACCTGGTTTGCTTGGGTGCTTCCATTCGAAGACGAAAGACTACGGCAGTCCATGTCTGCGAAACGACTCCGAACAAAAATACATGTACATCACAATGGCAAAGCAACACTTGGTCTAAACGTGTATTCATTCATCGCAAGAAAGTTTTTCATTCCCTATGGACCCGACCCGATCCGATGCTCGTTTTGAAGCTCTTCATGCCTTGAAATACCAAGACGTCGAGTAATCCTTAACACCATAGCCGAGGGCCGAAACACTCCTCCTAACGTCAACCATCCACTCTACTTGTGGAGCTTGCGCTGGTAGAAAGCCAGCTCCTCACCCTCCAGGATGTAACCGTCGCAGCGACCGGACTGGCCGGGTCGGCTGGCGACAACGGCGTACAATCGACCGGCCTCGAACTGCTTCTCAATGGCGTTCTCGACCTTGCCGGTGGAAGCGAAGCGCTCGGCCTGCTTCTTCTCGACGGAGTTGGACTTCTTCACCTCCTCCTCGGTCTTACCCTCCTTGACGGCCTGAGCCTTCTGGCGTCTTCGGCCAAGGGCCTGGCCGTAGTGGGCCTCGTACCACTGACGGAAGGGGGCGGCATCGACCTGGACGACGGCGCTCTTGGTGAGGGTGTTGGTTCGGACAAGCTCGTTGTTGGAAGGGTGGTAGGCGACGGCAATGACACGGGTCTTGCGGGTGCAGCCCTCGGAGCCCCAGGCGAAGTTACCGGACTCGAGACGGAGGGCACGGTACTTGTGGTTGCCGCCACGGGTTCGGACGGTGTGGACGCGCTTGGCGCCGATACGGGTGTTGGCACCCTGGCGACCGGCTTCGAAAGCGCGCTTCTTCCCTGTTGAGAAAGGTCAGAACGTATGTCACGAGGATCATACGGGCTTTCGAGTGTTACGCACGGTAGTAGGCGCGCTTGGCACCGGAGGCGGAGCGCTTGTGGCGGGAGTCACGCGAGATACCCATGACTGCGGTTTCTGGAGAGAGGCAGAAGGTAGTTAGCAAGACTGATCTTCCCGAGAGCGAGAGATTATCTCGACGAGTGGATTGCTGCCAGTGGGATTTTGGCGGGGGAAAGGACGGGACGAGCAACGACAGAAGACCCAGCAGCGGTTGACGACAGGAGAGATCGCAATAGAGATTCGGATGGCGTCAAGCTGATGGCTCATCTGTCGTCGTCGTTCCCTTCCCAACAGAGGGGTTTGTACTGACCTGATGAGGTTGACGGTCACCAGGCAATCGAATTGGCGGATGTAGGAGGAGTGAACTTTTTGGCGGAACGAACGTGGAGATCAGAAATGCAGGCGAAAATTGTGGTTGTGGGCTGCGGGTTTCGCTAGCCCGGAGTACGTACCGCAAACGTGCACCGGAACATGCTTTGATCCGAGAAGCCCTCGTTATCACGTGAGTGGCTTCTTGTCTTGCGGCGTGGAGTCTAGCAGCCGACAGCAGCTGGCGGTACGTAGCTGGTAGCGAAGTAGGTAGCTTGTAATTGGCCATTGTCGACGTATTGAAGAAGCAGGAAACAACAGTCGAGTCGAGGTTGTACCTGTGACAATAGTGTAGTCCTTCTATCGGGTTTCTTAAAACTTCTTGACAGTGAGCAGCATCTAGAAATGCTTACGCGATGCCGTCTTCATCTACTTCATCCTTGATCGACCGCACTTCCAAGATTTGTCCCTCCTTGAGCTTCCAATGTCTAGGTAGGTCCCCATTTCCTGCTGTTTGATGCCTGTTTTCATTGCTGCAAGTGCCTGTAACAGACGCAGTTTGTCTTACCAAGAAGCGTTGATCTTCTCTGCTGTAACTCCATTGCGATTGTATGCAACCTTTTCCGTCTTCGAACCAACCAGACGTCTCTTTCTACACCTTGCTTGCTCTCTTTGTCTCTCTCTTCTATTATGTGTCGACTTGACCCATTCTTTGCTTCCTCCTGTTGTGTCTGGCCTAAATGACCTCGATGTTGTCATCCTCGATGGTTTCTAACATCACCTGGGTTGCAACTGGCAGTTCTTCATGCCGCAGTTCGATTGGCTTCACTAAAGGCGAATCATTGGATGGCGAGACTGGCAATATGTCTCGGGATCCGAGTTGAACAGTCTTCTTATCCCATCGGATGGAACCGTCCGCCTGGTGGATCTTATCATGCTCTTCACCCAGATACCTTGTAGCGACAACATTCAGCCGGGGAAGTGGGAAATAGCGCCCATACCTGCTGGCACGCTTGTCGCCCTCCTCTTTCAGCTCAGCAAGGGATGGCCAGTCGACGCGGTCTTCATCTTCAGTTGGAATATGCCTACTGAAGCAGTTCTTCGACGCAAAGACGGACGACAGCCTGTCTGGTGGCAATCGTCCGTTGAACAGCTCGACAGCCCTCAACGTCTCCCGTCCGCTTCCATCTGCGAGTTCCTTTTTAAGCTTAACCTGTGCCAACCTTCGACAAACCTCTTTCGCGAGCTTTCCCCTTTGGGTCTCGGCCATATCGGCCTTGAATGCAGTCAGCTCCGCCGGATTTTGAGGGACAAACGGTGACCTGTCAGCTCCCATGTAGTGGAGGTTAAGGACCATTTTCTGAAACGCTTGTCTCTCCTTGGTCTCGTTGCTCGTCCATCTTTTGGACTGCGACCATGTCCCAGATTCGGATGGGCTAGAGGCAGGGGGGAGCTGAGCTGGTATGACGAGAGTATTGGAACTACGGCGAAGAGAGGCCGGAGCCGTTGGTGCATTCGGTGGTGGGCGACTCGGGTGAGAGATGAAACCTCCTACTCTTGAGGGATACTGGCTCCCCAGACCTTGAGGGCCTGTCCGCTCGGCTCTTTCTTGCGTTGCACGGCCACGAGCTTCTTCGTGTTCGCTGAGTCCCGACGGGCGAGCCAGGTGCTTGAGAGAGTCACCAAATCCATTGTCACCTTCGATCACCCGCTTTAGGTTCTCATGAAGCAGTTTGTCATTGCTAATGTGGTCATCTGTACGCCGATTTGTCTCGTCCGCATGGTGTACCATTCTGTTCAGACTGGAGGGTTGCTCGTGGGCCTTCCAGATATTTGGACTTGGCGACTCCGTACTGAGCTGTTTAATCAGCTCATCAATTGGGTCTTCTGAACCAAATTCCATTGGGCGAACAGCCTTGGCCTGAGTGCTGCCTACTTGCTGAACGGACACCTTATTTGTACTGCATAGCTTTGCCTGCATTGACGTACGTGGGCTGTTATGACAGGTCGAACTTTGTGAACCCGACCGTGATCCTCCACTCATGTTGGGGTTTAGACGATCAAGTCCTTTTGTTTGAGGTCGAGGCCCGTCGGACTCGGGTCGGTCAAGAGGGTACCAAAGTAAGGGTTGTTGCTGAGGGAGAGGTGGAAAGAAGAATGGAGACACGCCAAAGACGAGAGGAGGGTACTGCACAAGAGGCGGAGGGTAGCAGTATGAAAGGTCTGAGGCTCTTGGTGGTGATATCAAGTCAAGGAACTGATGTCCTGGGTGCGGAGGCATGAAGCTCATCGCGCTCCCTGGTCGCACGGAACTCGTTCCAGACCTGTGCCCTTCTTGTACAGGGATATCATAATCGAGTCTTGGTGTTGGTGGCATGAAAGGCCTCGGCTGAGGTGGTTCGGTTGAATACGCTGGAGAGAAGTCCTTGAATCTCTTCCATCGATTATCGGTACGCTTCCTCTTTCGCATCGTGGATGGCATGCATACGTCGGTTTCGAGTCGGTTCAAGAATGGCGCCGAGTCTTCTGCATCGCCGCTATCATCTCTATTCCTGTTGTTCCCGCCAACCTCGTGTCGTTTCTGAACGTTGTCCAGGTTGAAAGTGTTTGGCACCTTGAGCCCGTCTGCCTGAGGCCCTGCTGACCCTGTTTCTGACTCAGAGCAGGGATGGCGGAGGAACGACGCGGCGAACCCATCCTCTTTGTCTTGGCTAGAGGCAGTGCCTTTTGTTGCCTCGGGTACGTGCGGTGGTTTGCCACCGTGGGATGACTGGCCCGTCAAAGGATGTGGCTGCCTAGCTGGATTGCTTTGAACTGAAGAGAGAGCCGAGAGACTGGGAAATTCAAGATCATACTTGTCCGGATGGAGGACATCAACAGGCAGCCGGGTTCTGATGAGATTTTGGCCTGGCGCGTAACGGTGTTCCGAGAAGCTTGGAGCAATCTCTGGCGGCGAGATCCTATCCTCGATGCTATATCTCAGCAAGTTTGACTTCAGGTTTGGCGTGAATGAAGAGGCACAGGGATTCATGGTGTCGACGAGGAGCTTTTGCTGCCATACCGTCAACAGACGAGCTGCAGCGTTGAGAGTCGAATTAACAAGCCGGTGGATGAAGGCAAAGTCGAAGTCGAAGTCGAAGGCGACGAGGTTCTATTTCCAGTCTGGCCTGGCCGAGAGATGACGGGCATACCGTGGTCAAGGTGCAAGGACTGAAAGTGAAGAGTAGAACTGCCTCAGGATATGCGTCAGTTGATGCGAAGCGTTGGCGCCTAGTTTACTCACACTTGATCAGCGGACCATGTAATTCCACTTGGTCCTGCGAGTGAGGGGATAGCAGAGTAAGTTGGCCAAGGAAGAGACTCGGAAATCGAAATGCAAAGCAACATCAACAAACGGAGCTTTGGTTGGCTTATGTGAGTGATGCTCGAGAGCCGTGAGGGACGACGACGAGAGATACACCACCAAGCTGGGAGAGAGAGAAGGGCGAGTGCAACGATAGTCTTTTTGAGAAGATGGAAAGAAAGTGTAGCAGCAAAGTGAGGCTCAAGCAGGAAATCATTTGCTGTCAAGGTGAGTGAATGGGCCTGCAGCTGAGATTCTCCTTGACGTGGCGCGTGCTCAAGCAAGAAGTGCCAGCACCTGACGAACGGTTGGCACAAGCAAATGAAGGCCGGCATCTCTTGAAAGGGATTTTGATATTTCTTAGCCGCTCAACATGGACGGCGTCTCTGCTTTACCCAAGGCACGGCGTCAAGAGAAGGCGTACAGCTGCGAATCACGCTCCTTGTTTCTCGGCCGACATGTTGGAATGGGCAGCCTTTCCGTTCTCTATGAAAGACTGCCTGTCACAAGTCACCAATGCGCAAGAGAGCAACAAGGCAGTTTTGCCCGTTATCGCCATCTGACTGTAAGTGTGACCATGATGATGGGATTTGTACGTACGAGCCCCCTGTCCCGGTGGGAACCTAGATAGGCACCGAGCAAAATATGACAGCCTTGGTTGGTTACTGCTTCAAAGAGAATATGGGAATTTGAACAAGTGTACGCGTGCTCTTTTCTATATTGAGTTGAGAGTTGTGGCTTGAGGTGTCCCAAAGTTCCTTTCAACCAACAACCACTTGCACACCTGAGCGTGTGATGTGGGTTGTCTGCCTAGGAACCAGGCGCTTAGCCATGCTCGCGTACGGAGTCTCTACTTATCGAGTCGCGCAAAGCTGCTGGGATGCTTTGTGAGGACCCGGAGAAGCAGCGCATGCTAGAGCGGAACAATATCAACCTGTCTTGTAGTCTTGACGCTTCCCCCGCAATCTTCAGGTACCAGGTTGGTACCCTAGATGGAGAGGCGTCGGCGACAAAACCACCGAGCCTCCGAGGTCTTGGCATGGCCCTCGAGCTCTCTCAACCTCAACCGTTGAATCTCCATCCAAGCGCAACCTCGTCCCCTATTGATTGACCAGCACCAACCAACCGCCAGCCGCCCAAAATGGCACCGCAGACGACTCTCAAGATCACCAACCGCTGTATGTGTCCCCTCCCTTGGCCGTGCTGCTGAGACAACGGCATACTAATTGCCAATTGTGCGCACACAGCTCCGAAGCAACCCATCAAGAGACTTCCCCAGTCCCTCGAGATTGGGCCCCAGGCTACCGTCGAGGATGTCAAGATCCTGATCGCCAAGGAGGCCGGCATCGGTGACTTTAACCGCATCGGCATCTACGATCCTTCCACCAAGAAGACGCTCAAGAACCGCAAGGCCCGCGTTCTCGGCGAGCCTGCCATTGCTGCCGCCGGTGAAGTCCTCGTCAAGGACCTCGGTAAGTCTGCCCGTCTGCTGCTATCTAGTCTGTTGAGAGAGGAAAAGGCCTGCAATGACTGACTCTGGACTTTGTCTCTCTCCCTCTCTAGGCCCTCAGCTCGCCTGGCGCACCGTCTTCCTCATCGAGTACCTCGGCCCCATCCTCATCCACGCCGCCGTCTACGCCGCTCGCCCGTACCTGTACAGCGGCGCCGACCACACCATGTCGAGGACGCAGTGGCTGTCGTTTGGCATGATCGTGGCCCACTTCTTCAAGCGCGAGTACGAGACGGCCTTTGTGCACAAGTTCTCGGCCAACACGATGCCCCTCTTCAACATCTTCAAGAACAGCTTCTTCTACTGGGCCTTTTCCGGCCTCCTGTGCGCCTACTTCATCTACAGCCCCTCGTCCCTCGCCGCCACGGCCGACATCCCCGCCGTCGACGCCGCCGGCCTCGTCGTCTACCTCTTTGGCGAGGTTGGCAACGCCCTCGTCCACCAGTACCTGTCGAGCCTGCGCTCCGCCGGCGGCACTGAGCGCAAGATCCCCGCCGGCTACGGTTTCGGCCTCGTGACGTGCCCCAACTACATGTTTGAGGTGCTCTCGTGGGTCGGCGTCATCGTCGTCAGCCGCGACTGGACCGTCGCCCTCTTCATCGCTCTCGGTGCTGCCCAGATGTACCAGTGGGCCAAGGGCAAGGAGGGCACTTACCGCAAGGAGTTTGGCGACAAGTACAAGAAGAAGCGATATGTCATGCTGCCCGGTCTCTTGTAGAGAGATTCTGGCGCAGGGTGGATCATTGCTGACCCTCGACGAGGCGTACAAAAAACAAGCGTGGCTGGGAAAAGGGCGTCCATCTCATAGTTGATGGGTTTTGCAAAACGGCTCAGACTGGCCAAGCTATATATTGAGAGGGCTAGCTCATGCTCGCAATGTCGTAATTAGACAACCAGATGATGTAAAAAGCAATCTTGTCATCAATACAGCAGCCTCTGTACAAATTGTTCCTCGTGTGCGTCGCCTCTGATTGTTGGTAGCGCCTGTAACTCCTCGCCGTATTCTCGATCGTCAATCTCTGTCGCGTTGTAATGAATCGCATCTGGCATACATGGTCCACTCCGTCTCGACACTCTCAAGAGCCAGTAGACACAGAAGCTGTATCCGAGCCCTTGGCTCGCCCCGTCCCCGTGCTGGAAGCTGCGTCCACTACGCTGCGACTGGCATCCGAGTACGTGCTTGTGACGCCCTCACCCACGTCCACTGCGGCCTTGCCGTCACCGCCATCCACATCCATCCTATCCCCTTCATCACCACTGACGCTTCCGCTCCCGCTGCTGCTCCCACACTCGCTGCAGCTGCAGCTCCCGCCGTTGGCCAGGCGCACCGTCTCCTCGAGCACCAAGAAGTCGCGCTCCAGCACCTCGGCCCAGTTCTGCACGTTGCCCAGCTCCTTGAGGCGCCGCGCCGCCGCGTCGGCCTCGCGCGCCAGCCGCTCGCGCTCGCGCCGCAGCCCCCCCGTCGCCCGCTCCACGTCGGCCGCCTGCCGCGCCAGCACCGCCGCGTTGGCGTGCAGCGTCGACGCCCGCCAGTGCAGCTCGCCGTCCATCATGTTCTCGAGCGACGCCACCACGGCCGACCGCGCCTCCGACACGTGCCGCTGCGTCTCCGCCGACGGGAGCGTCGGCTGCAGCGCCGGGGCCGAGGCAGACGCCCGCGCCGCGGAGCTGGTTGGGGCCGAGAGGGATGGCGGTACTGCCCGTGATGAGGCCGAGGTCGAGGCCGAAGCGGCGGCGGGCTGCGATGGTGTGGCCGACGACATGGTGGCCTATTTCCTATATCAGATTCCTATCTTTCTATCCTTTTCTCAAAACTCGATTCTTTTCAGCCTGCCGTTCTGTCGACTGCCAGGTACTAGTGAGTATCGAGGAGCTGGTGGCGACAAAAGATGGTGTCACGCTTGCTGGATCCAGCATGTGTATGAGAGAGAGAGCAGCTGACAGCTAAGATGTATCACGGTGGGGTTTATGCAGGTCGCCCATCATGACCCAGCCGATGGCCCTGAATACACTATATTTAACGAAACCGATAATACCACGACAGTCTCGCATAGGCTCAATAAGTAGCATTGGAATGGGGAGACCATTGCCATACAGAAAATCGTCGCTTCTCTTGCAACATCATTGCACGTCGCAAGTCTCGCGATGTCATATACCATCAAATCAGTCCTACGTCCATCTCCATCGTATACACAACAATACCCAAGGTTCTTTGGCGCACCAGACGGTAATAGGACTTTGTTCTCTTGGTTCTACCTTATTCCCATCTGCAACGTCGTAAGTAAACCATCCTTATATACCCTCTTTCCCCCACTCCAGCCAAGAAGCACCCGTGATATACCGTACATACGCTCTGGTTAAGCCACTCCCAGGTAAAATTCAAGAGACCATCTGCTCCCTTTAAACGGTTCCCACGCACAATGTTAAATAACACAGAATAAAGACCACGATCCCAACGCCCAGGCTATGCTTGAATGAATGAGTGACGGCGTTTTGAGGGGGAAAATACGTGCCCCTGCTGATACGCCCCGAATGGTCTTTTAAATAGTGCACCAAGCAGAGGCGCAGCCTCCGCTCAGTGTTGCCATTTTAGTCGTATACAAAATTCCCAGAACATGGCACCTTGTGTAGGGACCTGATAGGATTAGAGCCCCAATTGGAAACGAGTACTCCTCTTCTTGGCCTACAGGGCGACTCTGCTCCCATTAAGTCGCAGAGATGTCGGCCCGGGAGGCGGACTCATGATGGAGGAGTGAAAGCCATCATCTGATGACATGGACGAGATCGACGATAAGGAGCTGAAGCCGCTATGGCCCTTTCCCATGGTCCCGTTGCGAGGCATGGAGATGCCGGGGTTCGCCATCAACGCATCTGCCCGGTCAAATACGTTCCCGTGGAAAGCAGTAGCAAACGACGCGCTCTGGGGGGTTGTTGGCACAGTGGCCTGCATGGCCGGCCCCAAGGCCGCAATCTGCGGCGTTATGGGCACTTGGGGTGGCGACATGGGATGGGACGAGTAGGAGCCCGCTTGGTGATGAAAGCCTCGGAAATGAAAGTGCCACGGGGATTGAAAGACAATGTTGCAGGTTTCCTTGATGCTCTGCTGAATTGGCCATAGTCGAGCTCTTGTATCCGGTGGCAACGGTATAGTATTGGCCCCGTTCTTGATTTTGTGCAGGAGGTCTGCCCAAGCATGGAGGAACTTGTTGCATAGGCTCCAGAAACTTGCCTGACTCCGCACACCTGGCTCTTTCAGTTTGATAAGTGACAGCCTGTTCTTGAGTGCCTCGGTCTGCTGGATGACGTTGCTACAGAGGCTGATCAACTGCTTTCGACCTTGGAGTACCCTTTCAGGGGTGCGCTGGTGCATTGCGTTTCGCAGACCACCTACAAGCTGCATGTTGTAGTTGGGCAGCGTTCGCATGACTATGTCTGTCGAGTTTTGTAGTGACAGGAATATCCTTTCGAATTGGCGATCCTCCTCAGAGAAGTCGGCCGCGATGTTTCGACTACCCGCCGAGGCAAACGACTCTCCCGACCGAGGCGTTGCTGATCCGAGTATGGCTGTCCGTCCGTTGCCGTTTAGATATGGAGAGTGAGCCGCCAGAGGCATAGGAACTGGCACATCTGTGCTAACTCTTAGGTTGCTCGGGTTATGAACCAATGTTCCGTTGCGGCTTCGAGTAATACCAGTTCGGCCAACCTTTGGAGAATTGGACGGCTCCCGGACGTGTGGCTTGAGCGTGTGGCCGCCGCCAAAGGTGTCGCTTCCGGTTGACTGTCGCTGTTGACCGTACTGTGCGCTGACGCACGACAGTGTGGCTCGAAGCTCCATGATACTGTTGTAAAGCAGCATCAAGAGGGTTCGAATATATCGAGCGTCCCCGTTGCTGACGAATGTACCAATGTTGTCGGCCAGGAGTGTGCAGACATGGCCGTAGGCGCTCACTAGTGTTTGACAGGCTCGGTGGACATTTTCGTTTTCGCGGGGTGAATAGTCGTTCATCTCAGCCAGATTCGTTTCGTGCTTCTGAATCTCCCGTTCCAGCTCTTCGACGTGCGAATTGGTGTTGTAAACGATGATTTCGAGACTGGACCGTTTTGCCGATCCGTCGCTCGTGAGACTCATCAGCATCTGTATCATGGGGTGAATCTGAAACACCGAGTAAAGAATTCCCTTTGCGGCCTCAATGACCGGGTCGAACATCTTTGATTCACGTCGTCGTTCAGGCAAGACGGAGAGACGTCTGACGTAAATTGGTCGCTGGAGATATGGCTCCGTCGGCGTTGCTGGGCTGCTGGTCTCGATTACACCTCCTTGCATGGCGGAGCCATGACTGAGTCCGCGGTAGTGGCTGAATCGGTTGTTGGCTTGCATCTCGTCCAGCGTTCCCAAGTCGGATGGCTTTCGTGAGACAATGCCCATACGCCGATTGCGATTGTCAGACCTCTCCACACGCAGTAGACTCTCCGAGTTACTGCGAGTTCGCTCGCTAACGTTGCCTATCGTGAGAGGCATGACCCCAGGCCGCCGGATGGCAGTAGTCTGTTGCGATAGACCTCGGTAATGTGATCGGGAGGGAATAGGGGGCGGGCGCGGGCCAAAGCTGGGTCGTCCATCGGATAGTTCGGTGCCGTTGACTTTGATTGGGAAACGGCCACTTGTCACGCGCTTCAGAGGAAACCGAAGCGGCTCGCCAGCCTCGCTCGAGTCGTCCCCGGTGTTTTCAGACTCGTGACGGCCGTTGACTGCATGCAGTCGAAGATATCTCTTGATATGCGCGGTGATGGCTACTTCGGTAACATCGCTATCGTTGGGAGGACTTGATGCCTGCAGCTGTATGGCATCTCGCGGCGGGAAGCTGATGGGGTTTCCTTCGAACTTTAGCACCTGTAGGGAGCCCATGTCGGCAAGGCACAGCGGCAGCTCTCGGATCTGGTTCTTGGGAACGGAAAGGACCTTGAGAGACGAGAGCCCCACAATGTCGGGAGGCAAGACTCGTATGTGGTTTCGGCCAAGATCGAGGATTTCAAGTGATTTCAGACCACATAACTGGACGAATGTTAGAAAGCGCGCGGACTGCTTCGAAGGTCGGGAAGAACTACAGGTAAGGGGAACTCCTTGAGCTGGTTGCCTCTGATGTTCAGGTAGCGGAGGGATGTACATTCTGAGAATCGAGATGGTAGCGACGAAAGCTGATTGTGGGATAATGCAAGTCTGGAACAAGTGCAAATGTCAGCTTATGATGGATATGTTATTGTATGGGTTTCACAAGACACGGACCGTTCCAGTTGGTTCTTGACAATGTCGACAATCTCCTCAGGCAGCTTGTGGATGTTTTTGCGGCCAAGATCAATGGTGACACCCGTCTTGAGTCCAGTGCCACCGGCGTTGGCTTCAGCAGCTGGGCTCCCGCTCTCGAGTGCGTTCTTCACGGCCTCACGCGCGATGCTGATGACCTGGGAAGGAGACATGGCGGCGGCAGCGGCAGACAGGGATGAATTGGATGGGATGCTTCGTAGATTTGGGATCGGCGGCGGCGGCGGCGGAGGAGGGCCGTTGGAGGTGGCGGCCGAGTTGGGCACAGGACGTCGTCCCGGTATAGGATTTTCGGACAATGCCCTGACGGTGGTAGATTGAGTAGGAAGGGTGATGCCGATTCCAATGCCGGATGTGCTCGTGTTTGTGCCCGGGGTTGCGTTCGCGCCAGTGCCTGCGCCAATTCCCATGCCTACGGGCGGACCGAGGGCTCGATCTGACCGCTCCATGGTGATGGAGGGTGACGGGTGAGGAAATGTATTGAGGGATGGATGGGTTGTCGGAAACGTATCGGGGTTCCAAAGACGTATCGCAGTTCTGAATCCGAGTCTGGCTCGGGGAACGGGCGGGTGAGAATAAAAGAGCTGGGGTCAGAAGCAGAAGAGAAGCAGGAGCAGGATAAGCTTGGAGGCTGGATTAGGCTCTATTTCTGCGCGGATCTGCTTCTTTCTTTGTTGCAGCCTCGTCACCCCCTGGGGGCGTCGTTGCTTCCCGTCTCTTCTCGGCTCAGACCAGCGAGGGCTCTGACAAGCGGCTAAGCGCCAAGGTCATGATGGTTATCGGAGGCGTCGGAAGCGAGTCGAGTTCGAGGTCGAGGTCGAGGTCGAGGTTGAGGTCGAGTTCAAGGGCGGGCGGCGGCGTGATGCGGGAGCGTGGAGCGAGGCCGGAGGTGCAGGGCATAAGGGGAATTGTTATGTAGGAAACAGCACAGCACAGTAAGTTACAGCACAGCACAAGGCGGAAGAGGAGCCGGGACCAGACTGTGCGGGAAGGGCCGCGAGGAGTTGATGGGTCGCGGAGACGGCGAGAAGCGAGAGAGACGAGGACGAAAGAGAGAGAGAGAGAGAGAGCCGGGCTGGGCTGGGATGGGCTGGGATGTTTTCCGTTTTGGCTTTGACGTTGAGCAAGCACCAACCAAACGACCGGGCGCGCCTTCTTTGTCGTCTGTCCACTAGGAATAGGTACCTATCGTTATCGGTGCGGTAGCACTGGGCGGGATAATGACACCTGAAGCGTACATACTGTGCAGTATACCTCCGTAGGTACCTATGCATCTAGAAGTACGGTAGCATTTGCATATTCCTTTCTCTCAATTCCGTAGGCGATATGTACTCCTTGGTTTTGTATCAACACGCCTCGATGCATTCTCCGTCTCTGGTTCTCCATCTTCTCCTCAGGTTCCCCGTGCCATGATTGCTCCTCCAGACTTTGGCTAACCGCTAGTCCAGGTCTCTTGGAACGCGCTGTGCCATGTGCTTCCGCCCTTCGTTTTTCCTTGTTTCTTTTCCATCCACTCACAACCCCCCCAGCCTAACTACCCCTTTCCCAGGTGCTAGTGCTGCCGCCGGCCCGCCGCAGGGGTCCCAGAAGCTGTCCCAGTCAGCTGTAAGTAAGTAGGTAGGTATCTAGACACACAGTGCGCTGTGGTTGGCTGTGCATCTCGTACTTGGGTGCTTTGTTCTGTCCACTGAGCTCTGACAGAGCAGTTGAGCAGGCAATGGCTTCAACCGGCGTCAACCAATAGTCAACGAGGTAGTTATGGCGTCGACTACAGGGCGAGGAAGAGAGTACCTACGGATGGGACATGCTTACACACCTGAAGGTACCTATGTGGTTGTTCGATCCCCTGTTTCTGTCTCCACGGCCTCTTAGCCTGTGACAAATGCAAGGCACCCTCGCACTCCTTTTGGCCCTTTTGATCCTTTGGCCCTGTTGGCCACAGGGGACCTGGTCTGTCTGCGGCGGATCACACCCGCATCTCTCATCAATCCAGTCATGATTGTCACTGTCAGACTTCAACTGTGGGGCGGCTCGACATCACCACAGCCATGCTTCGTTTGTACTATGTAAGAAGTACTTGTATAGGCAGTTGGATAATATCCGGACTGTTATGTACTGTCGGAATAATTACCTGAAGCCATCATCAGCTCTTTGATCCCTTTCTCGGCTGCCCTTGACTTGTTGAGTCAGAATGGCCATCATAGTGATGCAACATCCGGCAACGGCACGTGATACTTGCCTGTGGCTTTGCAACTCGGGCTGCCGCCAAGCCAAACTGAAACCAACCACCGATGTTGACGCCATGATGCCTAAGTACATACATACCTTGGTACAGGAGATACTATGGATGTAGGTGAGGACTCGCAACTCATGGGCCCGTATCGGGAAGACGTACCAAAAAATGACGATGGAGGCCCGACTCTCATCTGAAGATTTGCCGATACGTCGTCTATCGTTTTTCCAGGAGTACGGAGCACCTCTGTAACGTCGGTACCTGCAGGACTTGCAGCGGGAGTTGCTGACTGCATCCACTAAAAACTACAGGTCTCAGGTACCTGCCTTACTCCGAAACCTCGTCACTGCGAACAGGCACCATCCTTGGACTCTTTATCCTTTCCGCTACTGAGATGCCTCACTTTGCCCACAATCCCCGAGCCTCGCCTTGACGCCGCCGCCCTGCCAAGCCTCGAGTCAGTCGCGGCCGATCCAGCTGACACGGCGGTCGATCAGCACATCTCCAGCTCTCCCGCTCGCCCGCTCGCTTGCTTGCGCTGCGTTGCATTGCATTGCCCTGACAGCAGCATCAAACACGATGCCGGCTCTGCAACGCACCAATTCATGCACAGACATTGGCTTCACCCTCAGGCGCCAGTTCCACAAGGACGATTTCAGGTTGGTCGCCGTCGAGCCCCTCCTCCCGCCTACTGCCAGTCGTTGCTGGCTGGCCGGCCGTCATCTCTAACCAGCCTGTTTCGAATCTAGACCACACCAGCGCGAAATCATCGAGACGGCCCTCGATGGCTACGACGTCTACGTCCAGGCTGCCACATCGTTTGGCAAGAGTCTATGCTTCCAGCTCCCCGCCGTCATTGATCAAGGCAGTGAGTCCCAGCCCGCCCCTCGCTTGGCCTCGCCTCACCTCGCTTCGCTTCTGTGCTAGCACAGCTCCAGCTCCCGCTCCAGCCCTGCAAGCCGAGACGCCAGCTGACGTTGCGCCCAGTCACCGTTGTTGTATCTCCTCTGCTCAGCCTCATGGTGAGCTGCAACCCCCCCGCAACCTCCCCACTCATCCCCACGGACGTCTGACAGCACCCCCAGCTCAACCAAGTGGAAGCCTTGAGGGCGTCCGGCATAGACGCCAGCTCCTTGAACAGCAACACCCCCTACCCTGAAAGGGTTCGTATTGAGCGGGACCTCGAGACGGGTCATCCGAGAACTCGACTGCTCTATGTTACACCCGAGTTGTGTTCTGGCGCTCGCTTTCGTCAACGCCTCCAACTAGTCCATACGCAAAAGGAACTTGCCCGCATTGCCATTGACGAGGCCCATTGCATATCCGAGTGGGGTCATGACTTCCGAAAGGACTTCAAACGACTCTCGTGGTTCCGAGAGACGTTCCCCGATGTGCCCATCATGTGTCTCACTGCAACGGCAAACCCGCAGGTCCGACAAGATGTCCTCTCCATCTTGCGCCTCGACGTCACCCCGGAAAAAACCAAAACCTTTCTCATGAGCCCTCAGCGGCAGAACCTTCACTTGGAAATTCGCTATACCAGGGATGAGGACGATAGTCGACTTTCGGATTTCCTAAGGTGGATCCGCAGCGTCTACGATCGCCGCAGAGCCCAACACCGCAAAGAAGAGCTCAGTCGTATGGGCGAAAGGGTCGAGAGCGTGCCGGGAATCATCTATACAATATCTCGTGATGAGTGCGAGTCGCTGTCCGCGGCGTTGCGAGATGAAGGTATTGGTGCCCAGCCCTTCCATGCCAAGCTCCCCAAAGAGGTCAAAGAGGAGACGCTCGCGAAATGGATCAAGAACGAGCCTGGATACGATATCATCGTCGCCACAACCGCTTTTGGCATGGGCATCGACAAGAACAATGTCCGGTTTGTGGTGCATTGGCGTCTGCCCAAGTCGTTTGAGGGCTACTACCAGGAGGCCGGGCGGGCTGGCCGGGATGGGAATGCGAGCTACTGCTTTCTGTACTACAGCCGGGAGGACCTTGAGCGGGTGACGCGCATGGTACGGGGTGATGCCAAGGACAGCTCCAACAGTATGGCTCGGCTGCGGAGCCTCCAGGCCCTGGCTCTCTATTGCGAGAACACCGACTCGTGTCGCCATGCTGCGATATGCAAGTACTTTGGGGAGACGTCGACACCCGAGTGCGATTATGCCTGCGATTGGCACAAGGACCCTCACGGGCTCGAGATGAGGTTTATCAAGGGGTTGGCGAGCGAAGAGTGGGTGAGCACCCAAGCAATGCAGGGGACGTATGATGGCTACTATGACGATTGACGACGCTGTGAATGTTGATACCCAGCAGGCAAGTTTTTGCCTTGCAGTACAAAGCCCTTGTAGAGAAATAAAGTGAACTATCCGCTCCAGCTTCTTTTCTTTTCCTCTTTTCGCTTTTTCATCTCCGAAGAGGCCAGGAGTGAGGTTCAAGATGAGATATTAGGAATTGATGCAGACGCTGTCTAAGATTTGAACCGATTGACCACGACGACTCCCTAGCATCATACCGCCATCAGGACGGCGCTTTGAGACCTACCCATTATGAAGAAAGGAAGGACTATGCTTCTGCAGATGACTCACCAAGACCACATAGGCTTGCCTTGAAAGATGGCGAATTCGAGAGACCCAGCTTGTTATCGCAGAGATGGCCCAACTTGTCCACCATTTTGGTGTAGACGACTCGTTGGTGTACTCGAGCTTTTGCTCCAAGCTATGTCAAACTTGGCCAAGAACTCATGAGCGTGTAGCCTGCAGACTCTTCCAAGCTGGTAACTATCTCAAGCTTGGTAGTTGACAGTGGGAAGGGTGGGTATCAATGGTGGACAAGGGTGATGAAATAGATTGTTTAGTTATTGCGGTAGGCATCACATTTGAATAAGAAAACAGAGTTGTTCCAATGCATGTCATGTATTGACCTATACTAGGTATGCTATTATGTCCTATTGCCATCAACAATCAAGAAACACCGGCGAGGCGGCCTCGGCTAGGCCGGCGACCACCAAGCAAGAAGATTATATAGCGGGCTGTGCTCATCGCCCATGTGTGTGTGTGTGTTATCGAAACCAAGATCAAAACCAAAACCAAAGACCACATATTATTAAAAGGAAAGTGAGTGCCCTGCATGGCCCGACAGTGGTTGTCGTCCATGTGCACCTTGCCATTAGTATTCGCCAATCACCCCGTCATGAAACTCGGTAGGATCAGACATCTCCACAGACTCGTGGACGATTGCGCAGGTAGAGCAAACTTAAGAGTAGGGGCAGCAGCACTCCTTCTTGCAGACCTTCTCGCCCTTGCACTTGATGGTGATGGGGGTGTAGTCGATGTGCTTGTACTCCTCCTTGTTGTCGTACTTGCCGAACCAGTTCTTGTTGAGGCACTTCTCGCTGTAGGTGGCAAGGTAGAAGGTCTTGTTGCAGACCTTGGGGTAGCCGGGGAGCTTGTCGACGGGGACCTCGCAGTAGTTGCCCTTGCAGTACTGCTGGTAGTTGAACTTGTAGACCTCGCCGATGTCGTACTCCTTCTTCTTGTTGTAGTCCTCCTTCTTGTACTCGTCCTTCTTGTAGTCGTCCTTGTGGTCGTCGTACTTGTTGTCATCGTACTTGTTGTCATCGTACTTGTTGTCATCGTACTTGTTGTCGTCCTTCTTGTAGTCATCCTTCTTGTAGTCATCCTTCTTGTAGTCGTCCTTGTGGTCGTCGTACTTGTTGTTATCGTACTTGTTGTCATCCTTCTTGTAGTCGTCCTTCTTGTAGTCGTCCTTCTTGTAGCCGTAGTTGTTGTTGTCATCGTAGCCACGCTCCCAGCCCTTGCCGCCGTGCTCGTAGGGCTTCTTCTCGTAGATGCCGAGGTAGCCCTTCTTGTAGTACTGGTCCTTGAAGTCGACGTGGAGGCAGTCCTTCTTGCTGTCGTACTTGCAAGGCTCAACCTTGGCGTAGAAGTTGTAGTTCTGCCAGCGACCACACTGGAACTTGCCGTAGGCCTCGCCGGAGTAGTCGGGGTAGCCGTACTTCCACTCGTACTTCTCGCAGCGCTTCTTGTCCTTGGGGCAGTACTTCTTGCAGTAGCCGCCGTAGGTGCGCTCAAAGATCTCGCCGCCTACATCGCGGGATTCCTTGTAGCCGTGCTTGGAAGGGCAGTACTCGCAGACGCCGGGAACGTACTCGACCTTCTTGCACTTCTCCTTGTGCTTGTAGTCGTCGCCGCCGGCAATGGCACCAGTGGCCAGGAGGGCAACGAGGGCAACGGGGAACTTCATGATTGCTGAAGGATTGGTGGATTGGTTTTGGTTGTTGAAAGTGAATGAAAGGTGTTTGGAATTAAAAGATGATTGTTGATGTTGGAACTGAAGCGAGAGGTGTGAGCGATGAGTTGCTTGGTTTATTTTTCGAGAAGAGGGCGAGCAACGGCCGCCTTATATAGCCAAATCTCGTCGTGGACGAGGGACCCTGTCCCGCTGGCCTTGGGTTCTCATCATGATCTCTCCGGGCTGGGTGGCAGCCTGCAGCCGTGGCTCTGCCTTGGTGAGGTCCGAGTTGTCCACTCCATGCTGTCAACGCTGACCGACCTGTGGTCGCCTTGGTGGGCTCACGCCGTTGGGCTTCGGCCACACCACTAGGGCAAGATACGGCTCGTATGGACTGGGTCAAGCCTCAACTGGGCCAGGAGCTGACAAGCATCCACAAGGCAATGCTCTTCCTGGACGAGCATTGACGTTTGGGGAAGCCTGGCTGGCCCACGGACACCCAACAGGACGTAAAACCAATCAGTCGCGACGAGGCATGACGCTGCCGTTTCGCAATAGTCGGAAGCATCCCGCCTTCGCCAACACGAGGACATCGGCTCGAGCGTGGTCCGAAAGTAAGCAGACGGGGGCCGGTTGAGTTGAGGGCGTCCCAGTCCCAACCACATGGGATCGCCACGCAACGGCGCCCCTGGAATGCCAGATCGCAAGCCGGCCATGGCCCCTGCTAGTGGCCGCGCTGGATTAAAGCTCGACGGCACTCTCGCCCAGACCGGACCCAGAACATGGGGATAAGGTTATGTGGCGTGCAGCATTGGCGATCGCCTTACCCCAGACTTGGTAAGACGCCTCGATATGGTGGGGATGAGCAGGGCCGCACTAGGCTCAGACGTCTCTCGTTTCATCTCCAAGGTAGTCAAGCCCAGCCAAGCCCGACGGCTCAACAGCGAGCCGCAAAAACAGCCTCTCCTCTTCGAACTCGTATATGCAGTTTGGCGTCGGTTCTGTCGACAGTTGTGGCTTTTGGCTTGTACGAGACGAGCCCTGTTTCCATCCATGGACCGTTAGCCTCGTGAAACGGACTGTTGTCTCCCGCCGCCAGAGGGCGATACTGCGTTTCCTGGGTAGCTGCCCTGACCCAACCATCGGGTAAGCATTCCAGTCTTGTCATCATCAATTGAGCAGAAGCAGCTAGCCGACCGTTCAGTACCAGCTTCCCGGTTAGTGTACCCTCGAGGAGTTCCCGCTGGCGTCCAACTATGGTACCCATATTCCGGTGAGCAGCACCGTGAGCATCATGAGGCTATCCCCATTTGCCAACCTAAGCTGCCTGACATCCACCAGCCGAGGCAGATGTGAACTTTGGGCGAACTTTGAGCGGAATGGGCCTGGGCCACGGCCGATGCTAGTGAGCACCCTCACACGAGACAAGACAGACAGTCAGTTAGACAGACAGACGACCAGACAAGCTTACCTGCAAGGTTGCAACCCTCGTATGAGCCAGTTGAGCTTGGAGCTGCCAGCCCGTATGCCTCAACACCCATAGATCCCATCATCAGCCACTTAATAATTCGAGTTGGATTCATGGTGCCACTTTCAGGTCGGCCAAACAGATTGAGACCACGTGCAATCACAATTTTTTTCAATCAGAGTGTTATTATTGAACCATCAGCTTGGTAGCATGTGAAGCTCCAATGGCAAGCGGTTGGATATCATCGACATGTCATGATTCATTATGGAAGTTGGATATTACGGTTGAATACGGTAGATTCGTGCTCCCACAATATCATTCAATAGACCCGAATCTGTTGACGGTGGGCCGTAACCGTAGCCATAACCATGGCCATAGCCGCCGTTTCTCAGAGCAGATGCTTGGTTGCCCGTTGCAGGAGATGCACTGGCGAGGGCCGAGCTGCCCCTGATCAGCACTCACTGCTTCTTGGGATCCTTGTCTGCCCTCATTCTCGCGGCAACCCTGCGGACGCGCCTAAACGCGGGCAGCCCTTCGATGAAGCAGCTCAGCTGCCAGGTCCACCAGACCCGGCCCAGAGGCTCGACGCTATGCTTGTCGAGTGTGCCTGCAAAAAAGTAGCATTCGGTGAGGTGGATGCCCACCACGAGCGGGAAGACAACCTTGACCACCCATCGAAACCAGTCGGGTCCTCCGGGGAACACTGTGCCAAGCAAGCTCCATACTGGAGTGCCTGGGACGACAAGCGGGAGGGTTGCTGCGCAGAGGTAGTAGAAGAGGACAGCTCCAAAGACGACAATGTCGGAGCCCTCTGGCGGCACGTAGGCGGTGATGGGCACATCGCTGATGCCGAGGCCGTCGCGGGCCTCGACGGCCATCTCGATGAATCGACCCTTGATGTCGGCCCAGCTAGCCAGGGCAGGTGTAAAAGGGACAGTGTAGCTTCTTCCATTGGCAACGATCAACATGGCGTCCAGGTCGATATCGCGCATAGTGGGTGAGGCAGCAGCGCCTTGGGAGACATGAGCATAGTGGCGCAGGTAGTGGGACATCTCGCGTGTATGATCCTTGTTCATATGCGCAATGATGCGATTCTTGCTGCGAGCTGCATCTGCGGTAGCGCCGGGGGCGGAAGCGGAAGCAGAAGCGAAGGAGGAGGAGGAGGAGGAGGCCATGGTTGATGCGGCGAGGCAGACTGGATGGACTGGAGGGATTGGATGGCACTGTGGACTGTGGAATGTGGAATGTGGAATGTAGAATGTGGACTCCCAGTATCCAAGATGCTGACCGTCCGACCGTCTGACAGCCCAACTGCCTGGACTGAAGGATTCTGGCTGGTTCTGGCTCTGGTGTTGGTGCTGATGCTAAGCTGATGCTGATGCTAAGCTGATGTTGGTGCTGGTGCTGGTGCTGGTGCTGATGCTGACATTTAGGTGGTGATGCTTGTGGAGGAGGGAGCGGCAGCTGGGACAGCCGAGAAGCCAGCCACCTCCTGATTGGCTGCTTGCTACTGGCTACCGGCTGCCTGCCCCACTCGGTATCATCCGATCTGAATCTGGCGGCTCAACCTCAACAAGCGACTTCAAACCACTTACAGTGCGTGGCTTGAGCAACTAATACAGTCTGAAACAAGCTGTATTTCCACCGTCATGACACAGTCTTCTCTTCCCTGTCCCTGTCCCTGCTCTCTACTCAATTCTGCCGCATTGGCCCCTTGCGAGCGGGCAACGGCCTATATTTGGAAAGCAGCCGAAATAAAGTGCAATTGACTTCCCATCCATGCTGTGCCAAGTCTCTAGGTAGGTAGCTCCGTGCACACCCATCCGAACTCTGCCCTGAAGCTTAATCCATGAGCCAAAACCATGTGCTCGGATCCCGGTCAGCAACAACGGGACTCGGGGAGGCCAGTGGACTTTTTACCATCTGCTAGAGCCAACTAGGAATGTGGAAAGTATGTAAACTTGGAAATCCGCGCCAGAGGGGGAAGACTGTCCGTGAATAGCCTCACCCAATCCCTCCAATCGGCCACCGTGCCCCGCGCTCCGCTTACCCAATGAGCTATCTAAACCTTGCGCGCAGCATAAATCCCGGTTTCCCATCATGCTAAAATTGGTTCTCGACTTGTTAATCGCAGACTCCACAGCACTTGCACCGCCAGCTGCCCCCTAGGAACAGGCTCGTCTTGTTCCAATTGGCTGCGAGCTCGTCTCGTTACCTAACTGAAAGCTTATGGTACTCGAAGAGAGAGAGAGAGAGAGAGGACAAGCCCCGAGGGCCCAAGGGAATCACCAACAGCTGTCCGTAGTCTGCAAGAGAATACGACCACCTAATTTTAGCTGGACAACGAGACTCGCCTTGGTAAGTAGCTGAAGTCGATTGTTCCCTTGCGAGACGGGGACAAACACTCCACCTTGCAGTCTAACTAGTTACTCGACAGCTAGATGTGGCAATTGGAGGCGTCAACGTACATCAGTCGCCGGCGACTACTGGTTGGTTCCGACCGATGAGGCCTTATCCAGAGACTTAGAGTACACAAACCGCCAAAGAGACGGACGAAAAAGTGGATTAATATTGAGAAGAGTCGTCATAGACCAGGTATCCTAGAAAAGCATCATGAAAACAACAGAAACGCCCTTTTCCCATCATTGAATGTACATGACCGCGTCAGTGCCTTGGTTGGCATCACCCCATCTACATAGAGCTCATCAGGTGTTTAGCCCAGCTCCCACGTTTCACCCCACATCTCATTCAAGTTCAACCCGAGAAGCTCCAGACTTGGATCGAGGTTGAATGGCTGAGTCGGGTCCCCGCCCATCAGCCATGGGGCTTGCTGGGCAGGTTCCATCGGGGCCGAGGGCATCGTCGGCGGAAACGTGAACGGAGCCACGGCCTGAACACGGATATTAGGAAAGGCTGCGCCCTGGAAATCGAGATTCATTACCTTCGGCCGCTCTGTGAGGGGAGTTGTCACGCTCGGCGCCACAGCGGGGCCGATTGCGGGCGGCCCGGGCACTCCGTCCGGCAATACCGGGGGCTCCTGGTTTGCCAGCAGCCGATAGTGCAGGTTGACGAAGCGCTCGGCCGACGTCGACTTTGCGACCTCGGGCTGCTTCGTGCCCAGGTGCGCCTCGAGGAGGCCCAGGGCCGCGCACATGATGGAGTACCCCCAGGGCTCGTTGTTGCCGCACCGGAGGAGCCTGTCCTCTTTCATGGCGATGCACTTTTCAATCAGCTTTAGCGTGTGGTGCGAGTTGATCATGATCATGTTGGTCGAGCCTCGCGGCTGCAACATGGTGACGCTGCAGAGGTTGATGGCCGTGGTGAGCGCATCCTCGCGGAGGAAGTTGAGTGCGCGCACGCCCTGCTCGTACAGCTTGTCGTGGAGAAGGACAATGTCGCGGGCGGCATTGTAGTAGACAATCTCCGAGTACTGGTACTTTGAGTTTTGCTTGCGGAGTTTGAGATAGGGTTGGTGGAGGGGAATAATGTACTGGCGCAGCTGGACATGGAGTAGCGTATAAGCGATGAGGGGATTCCTCTTTTCCTTGACGTTGTCCATGTTCATATCCCAAGAGGGGAGAGAATCGATTTCTTGCGTCAAGTCGTTGGTGTATCGAATGACTTGTTCATAGTCAATGTCTGACAGCGGACCCGTCAAGAGTCGGCTCAATTCCAAGCGCAGCGGTAGGCTCTGCCTCGCCAAATTTTGAAACGACGAAAACGTGTATTCCTTGGCGGGCTTGCCAGGGGGCAGGACAGTCGTGGTCTCGTCAAAGTCCTCGTCGTCGAGGTTTCGGGGCGCATTGGTGTCGTAGTGAAGCTGGCTGACCAGAGTAGGGAGGCCGTGGTCAAACGACGCCTGCATGTCGAATTCCTGGACGGTTGCCCAGATCCTCCTGCGCATCTCCTGGTGGAAGACGGTAATCTTTGCTGCCATGTGACTGGGCTCGCGGTGAAGGCCCACGGCGATGCCGTCCTGTATCAATGCCCCCGAACTTGTCCAGAAGCGCTTCTTCTTGATTGTGTTGACGCGCTTGCCCAGGTAGAGCAGGCATGCGACTTGGTAGTGGACGAGTCGTCGATGCTTTTGGCTCTGCCTAGAGGACCACTCGTCGCAGGCCTTGATCCACTTCTCGGCCCAGTGGCGGGCGTTGGACATCATGCCGATAAACTTGAGGTCCTCGTGGGTGTGGACGCAGCTTGCCACGGCCATCATGGCGAGGATGAGAGCGGTAAAGGCGGCATAGCGTTTCCGAGACCCGGGCTCCCAGTACGCGTCGTACTCCTTGCGGAACGTGGGGATGTGGACGATGCGATGGACCTGCTCGAATTGGTCGAGATAGACATCGATGAGGGCATCGGACTCTTCCTTGGTGGGGAGCAGCGCCTCAAGGTCCGGGTCAGACTCTTCAAAGATCTTCTCTCGGTCCTCGAGCCGGCGCTTGCGGTCCTTGCGATCGTGAAGGATAACGGGTCGCAGCCACTCATCGGCCGTCTCCTTCATAAAGGGGCACAGGCCCGTCAGCTCGACAAAGGCCATGCTGGCGTTGTGAGGGCCAAAGTAGCGGGTGCGGAAGCCTTTGCCTCGAAAGAAGCGCAGCTCGCCCTTTTCAATGGACATGTTGGTCGCCTCAATGGACTCGTGCACCTCGCGGACCGAGGGATCCGGCTCACCGTGCGTCTCATCCTTTTGGGTCGAGGGCGACGTGGTCGCAGCGACGGTGCTGCCGTCAAACGACACTCCGCCGGGGCGCGTCAGCTGGCTCTTGAGCTGGGCCAGCTCGAGCTCGAGGCGGCGGATGCGGTCGTGGTCCTGGCGCACAAAGTCGGGATCCCGGGGCGAGTGGCCGGTGGGATGGTCCATGCCAACGGATCCGAACCGTCGCGAGTCCAGCTGGGCAAAGGGCGGAGGGACGCCCGACGAGGCATGTACGACGTCTCCATTGCGGGACTCGTAGGAGCAGCGGTCGGGCGTACCGCTCTTGATGCATCGCTCGCAGGGAAAGCCGCGGTCGCACGACAGCTTGCGCCGGCGGCACTCGAGACAACTCAGGCGGACACGCTGGCGCTTGCGGGCGGGCGGCTGGCCTGAGCTGTTGCGGGATCCGGGGCCGCCGCCGTCGCCATCGCCGTCGCCGTGCTCATCGTCAATGTGATCGTCATCCGACTCCGGGGTCTCGCTCCGGGCTGCCATGTCTGCGTTGCGGTACCGAGGGCTTCGGAGTTACGAAGGAATGGCGAGAGGAGCATCCACGTCAGTCGGGGCTCAGCAAGTGAAAAGAGCGTCGTTTATCAATCTCATCTGATAAAGGTGACGGCAGACTTTTTTTGCCGGTGCTGGGCGGCCAATGAGCGCCGACGGACTTCCGAGGCTGGGCGGTACTGGATGACTCAGCAGGATTTCCCAATGCTGGGTGGACGTCTTCACCATTGGAAACTTGCAATGGATAAATGTGTTGCAGGCAGGAATATGCTTATCATCCTCTGTCTGGATGGTAGTAATTGGGTTTCCTGCAATGACTCAAGACTGGTCACCTGCTGATCAGTTGGACGAAATGAGACGCCCTTTTCGCATCATCGGACTTTTGGTTCTTGTCAACGCAGCTCTTGGGCTTACTTCGGCTCGGAGTTCCGAGTAGCTGCCGACGCCTCAAGTAAACCCGCTGTCTGCATAAGACTTCCTTGCGTCTATTGGTTGTCAAGTTGAATGGGTGCCATGTTTCCGAGGAGATTGATTTCCGTGAAAGAAAGACCAGATCGGCTTGTCGCGGAGGGGATGCAGCAACGCCGTTGCGAGAAGAACGACCGGCGCTGAGTCTACCGTCAAGACCTGGACAAGACCTGGACAAGTTGTTGACGCCTGTTCCAACCCAGCTGCCCAATTGCTGAGATGGAAGGCATCTAATACTGATGAAAGAACATGTGTGATTCGGGCTGTTCATGCGTTACACCGAGTCTCATGGACAGATATGCCATGAAACTGTACGCTGGTCTCTATCCGGTCCAAGATGCCATCATAAAGGATGATGAATATCCTAGCGGATCCTAACCTGTTACAAGGTCCGCTTATAAAATATTGCTAGTAACTGGACAAATGATTAGCTTCTTATGCTTAATTTAGCCTAACGTAGGCCATAAGGTATTGTTGGTATTCGGACGACTTACCCTCCATCTGTGTCTCGACTCTGAAACCCCAGTCCACCAGATTCTCGTGCTGGCAACTCTACCCCCAGAATGACAGCGTCTGGAGCTGTTGCTCATCCTGCTCCCATGTGGGCTTTGCCATCAACGAGCAAAGGGCCCCTGCAAAACGAGCCAAGTTGCCCGTGGCCTCGGCCCGGTACTCCTCGGCATACTTCCGGGCCTGAATTAGAGTCATGCCCGATAGTTTTGCCTGTAGTACCTCAACAGGCTCCGGCAGCGTGACACCTTGCAAGGCCGGGGAATCGTCCCCGAAGCCGCCAGCCATGCTCGAGAGCACCGCGATCAGTTGCTCCCGGCCCACTGAGGAGAGCGTGCCCACATGACCAGTCCAGCACTGCGCGTCAAAGGCGCCACCCGCGTTGAATCTCACCCTCCAGCTGAGATTCACGACCGTGGTATAGGCCGCACGATAGCCGGTGCAAAACTCGGCAAGCTCATCCACGACCGCTTCCTTGGTGCGGCCGTCCTTGGTCGACATCTCGCACGGGACTCCCACCCTAAGGCAGTAGTCGCAAGCGTTGCCGGCCGTCTTGATGCATTTGCCCTTGCGTTGCTTGCACCGGTCACAAGAATCGCGGGCGCAGGTTCTCTTCCTCGTGCCATCGGTCCCGGTGGAGCTCTTCCGCTTCCTGCTCGGGCCCTGCGTCTGGCCACTGACGGCAGGCAGAGCGGCTGGCAGAGCGGCAGGGAGCGAGGAGGAGGAGGGAGCCAGAGGGAGCGAGGAGGGGGCAGCAAGAGAGAGAGAGGAGGAGGGGGTAGCAAGAGGGAGAGTGAGGGGGGGAGAGACCAAGAGAGGAAGAGAGGGGGAGAGAGAGAAGGGGGGAGTGGGAGGGACAGAGCGAGAGGAGGCGAGAGGGAGAGGGAGAGGGACAGGGACAGGGAGAGGGAGAGGGACAGGGTTGGTGATAGGAGGATCAACGGGATCCTCTGTGTTGTTGACGGCTCCTTCGACGGAGCCGGACTGATGGAAGGGGAGGGCGAAGCCCTTTACCACGACAGCAGTCTCGTTCAAAAAGCCGAGGTTTAAGTATGCCATGGCTTCTGCTATGTTCGTGTGAGAATGATGGTCTGAGTAGAGTGGATTGTTATGGATAGGGGCCTACCTTGTTGTTGCTCTTGGTCAATGTAAAAGCAAGGGATATCAAGTTGAGAAGTTCTGATGAGAGTATCTGAAAGTCGTATGAAAGACTTGATATCGAGTGCAAACTGGAGCTGAGTGATGGAATGGGTGGGAAAAGAAAACACCAGAGAAGCGGACAGGGAGCGGGTTTATAAGGACAACGCTGAGGGGAACAGTCGATTAAACTCCATGGTTGAGCAGCCTGCATGGCAAGAGGGAAATGTCTAAGTGATTTACACTCGGGATGGAGGGGAGTATACTCTCATTGCCATCATTGACTCAGGTGAGTCCCAAAGTTATACGGATAAGTGAGTAAAGGGGGGTACGCTGGGGCCAACCGGGTTGGAAGTCGGGTTGGGCAGGAGGATGTACAGCTACGAGAGAAAGTACCTAGCAGAGAGGTTTCCAACAGCTCAGCGGCTCTTTAGAGGAGTTGTCACGATGAAGGAGAGATCAAGAAAAGAGACATGAGACGCCTGGGTTCCAGCGGTCAAAATCCCCCGAGTGCTGCTGACGCTCAGGGGCAGTCTCTCTAAAGCCGTTGCAGCGGCTGAGGGCGCTCCTGCATCAACGTTTGAGACGTGAAAGCGCTGGGCCCGAAACCTCGGGACCGCATGGAAGCTTCGATCGAGTCTCGCCGTAACCTTGAGTTTCATCTGTTCCGACCGAATGCCATAGAGTTCCACCTCCTCATGCCACTGCTACAGTACTGCGGCTACACTCACTATCAAGTCATCTTTCCCTCACCTTGACCAAGAGGTCATTAAGCACCTTGGATTCTTAAACAATTGGGCCGAGGAATTCCGACGCCTTTCCTCGTACTGCGGCTTGATGAAACTCTCGACGAGGCCAACCATGTGCCAATACTTACATTCAGACCTCGCCGTCAACGTCGTCAAACTTTCCGCACCCGTTTTATGCACTCTCAACGCCCCGCAGACCGTTACGCGTCCTACAGTTCATGCATAGAGTTCTTGCAACGCCCCAATGCACGCACTTTAGCCATGCTTTGATCGGTGAGCCCGCCGTTGCAAGCCGTGCATATAGATAGACACCAAGCGCAAAAGGGGTACTCTTTGTACTGGGATGGAACTCCGTAGTCTTGAGTCGAAGCCTTTTACCGCCACGATGTGCATTCCACGTTGTGCCTGGTGCATATAGTTTACCTCCTGAGACGAGAGGAGCCATACAATGGGTTGTCCTTTCTCCGTGTAGAACCCTGTGAGCCCATCAGATCTTCATGCCCCGATCTGAACCGAGCTATACGGCCCGCTGCCATGAACCGTCCCGGCGATATCCCTGGGAATGCAGCTCTGCAGGAGAGTCAAATAAGCCACGGAAAAGACAATCGGTGGCCTGGCCGGCGAGAATCCACATGGAGGTTCCCGTCCTTGAGCTAGTTTGATCCCGAGTCATCTGCTGTGGTGCTCACGTTATGCTCGCTATTCCGTCTGGATTTTGTGTAGATTTTGTGTAGATTTGATGATGTTGGCTTTGACCAGACTGAGCCACCAGAGCGTGTCGTGTCAACGAGAGAGTTGGTGACCCGGGCCTTCGGCGTCACCCAACCCGGCGCGGGTTCCCGTAGCTACGCCCTCAATCACGTGGTACAGTTTGCTGTAACAAGTTGCCAACGTACACGGATCTAGACAACACATCTTTCCTCGTCAATACATCTACATGCCCTCATTTTGAGTCTCTCCTCCAACTTTCCCACCACTCTTGTCCCATTTACAGTACGTTGCAAAGAACCGGACATTTAGGAGGCCTACCTAAACGACGTAGGAGAACAGGTAATTATGCTACTAAAATATATCTAATTAATGATATATTTAACTAATTGCTCTTTGAGAATAACCCCTAACATCATCCTATAGATCATCATAGGATTTACTATTTCTTAGCATGGATATCGTCAGTTGTTCTGTACCACACAAAGCCTGAATACGTCAAATCTTCGAGTACCTTTAGCGGCTGTGCCGCCCACTTCTCCTCTCCTTCGCCGAGCAAATCGAGCTTTTCCTCTAGGATTGTCTCGTGTCGAACCACCTCGCAGTCCGGCAACATCGCCGAACACTTGATCGTCCAGCTTTTTTCGTTGTGTTCCCAGCCGGCCTTGACGATGGTCAATTTGATGTCCCTTGGCAAGACTGCGACGACGTTCTCCGTCAACTACTTGGACACCTCGCCTCTGTCGGCTTCTATCATTGTATGGGGTTGCTCCAACTTCTTCAGCATGTCTGCTGCGTCTCGGAGTACGGCAGCGCGGCGAGTTTTATACCACCTTTTGATCTCTCGGAATCGGGGACTGTGGCGACCTTCTGCAGGGTCATTCGTTGTTGAATCGGCGTCTCGAGCGACTTGCAACGGCTTGATACTTGGCATTGCCGACTTTCGCATCATGTGGATCGTCGGGCTCTTGTATTCTGGCGAGGTGTGAGGCACGCCTTTGACGGCTCCGTCCAACTGGGCATCGTCGGTTCGTGTCACGACAAACTCGCCCTTGCAGTGGGAGTACATCTTGATGCTAGACAACGCCATCTCGTCTATGCCGAAAGCCGTCATGATCTTGGTCGCCTGATCATCCTTGTGCTCCATCGACGAATACTTGCTCGCCGCAACTATTGAGTTGCATTTTGGAAAGGAACATATGTAAGTCGATGCTTGTATCTTATTAGACGTCATAAACTGACAATGGATAGAAGCCTAACTAGACCACAAGCCGCGGCTCATCGAACCAGCCGAGTTGGCGTGGTCCCATTAGAACTGCCTCTGTCCGATCAAACTCATTCTGATCCATGCCTTACAGACTGGCGCTGTCAGAGAAAAACCGTGGGCCGAGCTGAGATGGCCCACGAAGAACAGACAGAATAGACGAGTCGCATGGACTTCCTTGTCCAAAACCAGCAGAAACTTCTACTTTGGCGGGCCAACTTACAATTTGGCATGAGATGATGTCTAGTGGTGGTAGACAACGTGGATATTTCAGTGCAAAGGGGTTTTGCTTAGCCTTTAAAGGTCCTCCAATTGCCAAGTCTACCGCCCCCGCTCTCGGCCGATCCGCAGCTCATAGGTAATGGTTATGATAAAAGCCATACATTTCAAAACAAAATTATGCTAAATACAGCCTTATTGCACCGTTTTATCACCATAAGTATTAGCTCAATTCCCCCATCTCTTAGCCAAGTCTGGGCTAAAGGATGAGCTCCCTGTGGTACGCGCGAGCTGAACTCAACAACGTGAGCAGCCTCTCGTGCTACACTCCGACAAATGCTGTAAAAAAAAAAAAAACATCAATCCTGGACATAAAGTACCGACTGAGGCTTCTTCAGCTTCTCCAGCCTCTGCCGTGTCGGTCGTCCATGTCAGTGACGACGTCATGGGCTTTCCAAAGAGCTTCGAGAACCATCAAGGCACGTAAGGCCAACACCCAGGGAGAAGCATGCAAAGTAAGACTCGGCTGAACACAAAGAAACACCTCGGGTGCGCGCCTTGAAATGCATACACTTCTTGTATGGTCTGTCTACGCGATTCATCTGTTACCCGCCAAGAGTGAGGATGGCCAAAACTGTCGGGTGTCGCCTATGAACAGTGTGGGTGTGCAAGGGCACTTACACACCGGCAGCAGCATGAGGCCCTGGGACGTACGTATCTACCGTCCTCGCCATCTCCACTATCATCATACAATCGCTCTGTATCAACTGGCTGGAGATCTCATCAATCTGCCCACTCGTCTCCTACTTCAGAGACGTCTTCGTTATGGCCCACGACACAAGAGTTCTGGAATGACGACATCTTTTCAATATTTGAAACATACCTATCTAGAGGATGTCAAGGCCCCTTTACCATCTCATCTTCACTTCATGTACACTCGCACGTTCTTAAACAGGAAAACTTACATTGTCCACACAGCCACACAAGCTAAACCGAACTATCAATCGCCCCTCCAATACCAGCAATCATTCTCTCTTCTCGTCACAGTGTACAATCCTCTTTACTTCTCACCCTTCCGGAACTTGTTCCGTTTCCCGTTGGCCTCTTCAGTGCGGGAGAGTGGATGACGGAAGATGCCGTCCCCCGGGACACGTCTTCCTGGGCTGAATAGACTGGGGTACAGCTCCGCGTGTGGGCAGATGCGCAGTCGGTGGTCTGCCGGCTGACCCTTTGCCAGACAAACCGAGCACCAGGGAGACAATACGCACATCGATGTATCATGTCCGGGCTGGCAACACTTGTCGCAGTAGTAGCTGTACATCCCCTTCGTGTCGCCCTTGCGGAGATGATGGTACGCTCCACGCTCGTCCATCCTTCTGAAGAAAGCCCCCAGAGCCGACGGTCGTTTCCCAACACACTTCTTTGTCCCCAAGACGATGACACACACATGGGCTCGCGTCATTGCAACGCAGATACGCTCCGAGTTGGCGAGGAGTCCAAGCTTGTCTGTCCTGACCATGTCGGCAATGACGAAATCTGCTTCGTGGCTGGGAGACGTCTCGAACGTGCGGACTTGGACGGAATCTTTGGGGATCTCGGCGGGCGACATGGCATTGAGTAGTCCTTCCCATTCATTCTTTTGCGCGTGATACGGGACGAGAACAAGCGTTGTCCCTACACGCCCTGGCGACTTGCCTTCGTCGAAGTCGATTGCATTGCGTAGAGGTGCGTCCCGGTAGACGGCGGCAAGAATCTCCCGCCCGGCCATGGCGTTGACAGGGTTTGAGAACGAAGTACCGACTGGAACTTCCTTTGCCTCTGCTATGTCGAGTACCCATGTCGACGACCATGTTTCGAGCTTTCCGAAGAGCTTCGAGAACCATCTCGTCATGGACTTTGTCAGCTCAGTTTGCTTGCGACGTGCAACGCTCATTTTTCCATGGTAGAAATAAGCAGAAGCCCAATCAGCAACAGAACCGTGTGCTCGCCAGTTCTTGTGCAAAGCAGCCGTCATGGCTCCAGCCTTTTCGGCTCTCAGGAAAAGACTTCGCTCTCGTTGTGGGGTGAAGAACGTCTTCACTTCCCTGTTCCCCGACATGGCTGAAAACGGAGGAATTCGTTTAGAGATTGACGTGTTCTGCCAGAGCCAATGCCTCCGATGTCTGGAAGGGTTGCAACGACATCTTTGCAGGAAATGACCAAGTACTGGTGTAGTGGTGCACCGTCGGCTTTGATGCCATACTCGGTCTCGTCATCCGGGCTGGACTCCCACTTGGAGTATTGACACTCAATGACTGCTGCTTGAAGCTCTTCTTCATACAGCCGATCAGCGTTCTCGCGAAGATGCTCGACCTCCTCGACAACCCCCCCCCCCCCCCAAATGAGCGAGACTGTCCTCTGGGCATTGGAAGCGAAGACATTGACAGCAGGAACTGGCTCGAGCGGCTGTGGCACGTCTTTCAGAATGAAGTTGTCAAATGTCAGGTCAGTGATCTTTCCGCGGACCGTCTTTGTGAAAGGGGCAAATGGTGCAGACCATTGAGGTAGATTTTCGAGCTTCCTGGTCCACTTTTTGTCGAAGGTTTCGTTCTCAATGAAGTAGATGGTGATGCCGACTGTATCATCAGAGTTTTGGACCGCCCCCTGGATGGCGCCCAGTAGTTCACCGTATCCTTTTTCGTGTCGGGGTGATGGACGAGTAAATTCCTGGGTGTGGACGCAGATCAGGCCATCGGCTTTCATGGTCAGATGTACTCTCTGCGCAGTCTTCGTGTGACGTTGGATAAAAGACGCCGGTTTGTCATCTTGGACAGCCAGATTGTCCGACGCCTCGCCCCAGTTCGATCTTTGGAGTAGGCGTGTCATCTCATTGTTCCAAACCCCAGGAGCGTGTTCAAGACCGAGAGATTCGCCAAGCTTGGTGTCAGCTTCGAGCAGCGTCTCGTCAATCATGTCAGCCTTGGTGGTACACATTTTGCTGACCTCGGGAGGACAGATGAGCTTGCTCAAAGGAACAGTGAACATTGTCGGGTAGAGAGAAGGGAAACTGCAGAAGGGTTAATATTGGCATAAGAAAACAGAAAATCACAATAAACGAATTTGTGTGCCAGCTGTCAACAGGCGGCCACCGAGATAGTTTGCCGCGGGCATCAAACAAGGAGGGGAGTGGGTGATTGCAGTGGGTGGATCTCTGAGCCGGGAGTGAGGTGAGAGAAGTGAACAGAAACTCACCAGTGTATTGTTAGCAAGCCCCACGGCGAAGAAACGAGGAGGATCAGGAAGCGTGCGAGTCGATGCAGAAGTTCTGAGTGGGAGACAGTCTGGGTAGAAGTGAGAGCACCCTCCAGCGTATTGACCATTAGCTGAAGGAGTTGATGCCTAGCATCGAGAGTGGCCCGGCCACATGCGTTGGCGGCATGTGTGGGCTGGCAGGATGAGTCGATGACTCGTCCCAACACCATCGGGAATGTCAGGGATACACCAAGAAGGGTATTTGACGGTCAGTTGAGGTTGAACTGTCTTCACTAGCTCTGCATTGTTGATGGGCTGCTGAACCTGTTCTCGTCGACATGGAGACTCTGGTCGGTGTAGCTAAAGCATCTGGATCGAGCTCAAAGTTATATCGTATATCGTAGGCAGGTCCAAGAGTGGCTAGCGGACCACTCCTCCAAGCTCCCTGGAACGGATTGTCGATAACTTTTTTGGCTGGCCCGGTCATATTAGTTACCTAGATATTGGAAGGGGGTGATGGTAGGAATACTCTTTCTCGTTGCTCGCGTTTTGTACGAGCTTACTGATGGATCCATTAGCGACTAATCTTTCGATAGACTTCCGGTGGAAACTGAAGAGCAATTCGAACGACAATTCAATGGCTTGGGCGGCGGCTCTTTGGCTCCAATGGCTTGACAGACTTCAACCGGTATAGCAAAGGCAGCGACGAGAAGCGGTAGGTGACCAGAGCGTTGCAAGAAGTAGAATAGTTCACCAGTATGTCTGTGTCGAAGAGCAGTGGCTTGACTGGCGAAGCTCGACCTGATTCTGTCAGTCACGTTTCTCAATGAAGAGGGAGAGCGTTTAGACATTACCTGAAGCAAGAGAAGCAACAGCGTCTCGAGTTCCATCACCGATTCCTCGATGAAGCAATGCAAGATGTTCCAGGGAATGTGGAGATGTCGACTGGTGAAGTATCTCAACTTGGAGGTGCATTTTTTCTGATTGCAGAGGGGCAAACACAATGGAAGTTTCGTTTCAGCCGCGGCCTGGTATCATCACGTTTGCTCTGGCCACATTCACTGCTCTCCTGTCTTTGTCACACAATACCTAGTCAAGCAGGCACGAGGGGCTTTCAAATTGACCGACATTGTTCTTCATCGCAATCGGCCAGGACCCAAAATGGTACCTAATGGATCGCAAAGCATATGATGATCTTTATGAGGATATTAGGTTTTATTTTGACATACATAGTAGATAGATAGGTCATCATTTACCATAGCTTGGCATAGTCTAGAGATAATTCTGTCTACTACTTAGGCCTTCCAGATCCGCCAGGGAGTTATCGTTTTCTTTGGGATGTTACACGTATATAGGCCGGGCGCTTCCTGGATACGATGGCCAAACTGGCCCTTCCATTAGATACCTCGATATAAATGGACGGAAAATCTAGACATCTTCTTGGGTTTTACCATTCAGTGAGACCAGCTTGTAGTGTTTGCGGTTTCGGGGCTTGCCCAAGATATTTGTCGACAACACTTCTACTTGAACAAGTACCCCGCAAGTTTCACGATATGATCATAGATAGATACCGCCAATCTTGCCGGTGCCTCATTTCTGCCATCAGTTTGATCTACCTGCTTTTTAACAATTCCATAAGCCTTTCATTTGTGGTCTGGGCTTCGACGTCCCAAGATCTTCAGCTATGTGACATAATGTGACGAGCCCCTCACTTTCCGACCCATGGGTCCTGAAGGAGAAACCTCTTCTGACACAGGCTCCACCATTCGTCCAGCTTTTTATCATTTGTCCTGACCATTCTGCTCGGTCCGGTAGTTCTTCATGTCCTGTGTCGCCTTCGATATCTCCGCCAGCAATGCGCGAGCATCTTTCATGATCTGGTGATTGATCTTGCTAGTTTGCTCGACGGTCTTCGACATCTTTGCCAGCACTGCGCTAGCGTCCTTCATGAACTTGTCGTTGATCTTGTCAATCTGCTCGCTCGTCTTCTGTGCCGCCTCCGCCTTTGACCAGACGATATGTAGGCCAATCGCCAAGTCCTTGCTGGCACGTCGTAGTATAGCTCGATGTTCCTCAGGCGTGGCGTCGTCGGCGATGACTTGCTGGATGAGGTCGAGTGGTTTGCGTTTCCAGTCTTCCTTTGGGTTTCCAAGCAGATTCAATTGCTCTTCGCGGACAATTTCCTGTATGGTGACTTCCTCGCGGTCTGGCAACTGCATAGAACACTTGATCATCCAAATTGTCTCGTGCAATGCCCATCCTGCCGATGCTATCTTTTCCTTGAGTTTCATTGGCAGGACGGTAACCACTTCGTCCGTCAGCCACTCGTCGATGACCTCTACCTCGGCCTCCGCCAGCGTTCTGGGCTCGTCCATCTTGTTGAGAATGGCTTCTTTTCCCAGCAGTACGGCGGCCCGTCGGACGATGCGCCGTCGTTCGTACTCTCGGTATTTGAAATCGACTTCCAGTTCGGTGTTCTCGTCGGTCTTTGGGCCCATTTGCTCTGCCGCTTGCAGTGACTTCTCCTCCATTAGATCGTCGATAGTGACCTGCTTCAAACTTTCGCCAGACGGCCTAGAGCGTGTGGGACGCTTTGCAGAGTCATTTCGCAATCGGCTGGTGCGCTTCGCTTTTCGGGCATCCCTATGGTGACGTTGGAAGTGAAAGGGAGAGGGTTCAGAAGAGGGAAGGGATAAACTCGATGATCTCACGACTGTCAAAGCTCGAGAGACATCAAGTATGCATTCAGGTGTACCGAGAAGTTCGAAGAGAAGGGTAAAAGCAAACAGGAGAACTGAATCTGAAAGGGGGCTGAAGTCGTTTGCCTAAGACTTTTCCATGGCTGTTGCCAACTGGTCGGCAGCTGGACTTGTATGTCGTCTTGGGAATCTACAGCGATGTTGTAGCACCCCTGGAATTGCCGCTTTCATTACAATACAGGTATCTCGGTGAGCCGCTTGTAGTGCCTACGTTCTTAAGGTTTCTTCACGATTGTGAAGATTGAGCTTTACCTCTTACAATGCTCTACGCCTTGACTCTCGGGCCTACGAGGCATGAAAAGGAGTTTGCAATATAAGCCTGGAGATTTCTTATGCTCAATTTGTACTAAGACTGAAGCCTTCGTGTGATTATTCTAACCTAATATTAATAGTATCTTATGCTCAATTTTACTCAAGAATAGCGAATTCTTATGCTTAACTTAACTAAAGAAAAAGGAATCCTAGTATTAGTTTTACCTAAGAACTAGTTCTAAAGATTTTGAACATTCATTCAGCTTCTATTTCGTGTCTGCCAAGTCTTCGGTTGCTGTCATCTCCATGTCGTCCAACGATGAAGCTCTCGCCCATCATGTACCTGCCAACTTATCGCATGCCTCAGAGCAGCACCCTGAGATTCTCGACGCAAAGCCTTTCGATCTCGTCAAGTTCTTCTCTAAGATCGATGTCTCCAGGGTGGATGGCACTATGGTCTCGCTACTTGGGCGGTATGGGACAACAGTCAGGCTCCGCCAGCACGGTTCATGTTTCGCTGCACATTCGAAGGATGTCCTCGCGAGTATGGCTATTACGCCGACAATCACAGTCAGAAGTGCACATATGAGCTTGAGCAGACATTCGAGCATGTCTGTTCCCTGTGTGAAAAGAGATTCGAAACTGCTTTTCAACTGTCGTCCCACGTATCTGATCACCTGTGAGATCCCAATACATGTACTCGGCCCAAAGGTCTGGATCCGACCATCTTTCACAGCAGACATGGATTCAGAATGCACTTAGCCAAAGCCCAGCACTCTATGTCCGATGCATGCATTGTCAATGGGTGCAACGAGGTGCGCACGACAACCCAGAGCTTGGAGCGCCACATTGAGAGACTACAGTGGCGCTACAAAATAAACGACAACTGATGATATCTATGCTAAGAGATAGTAAACTCTATGATGATCTATATAGTAATGTTAGGGGTTATCTTAAAAGATGTATTAGATAAAGATATCATTATTTAGGTATAGTTTAGTAGTATAATTACCTATTATCTTACGTCGTTTAGGTAGGCCTCCTAAATATCTTTTTCTTTATAACGTACTGTACCTCGAGATGACGAAAAAGCAGCTGAACAATGCGTTTCCTACCCAGAAGAGACAAGCATTCAAAAAGGAAGGCTTCAAGAGCCAGAGATATTGTTTCCCTGGATGCCATAACCAGACGGTCTTCGAATCTCGTTCGCAATACAGGGATCATCTTAAACCTCACGGAGTCAAAGGAAACACTCTCGATCAGTGCGTTATTGACAAGCCGGACAAAGTTCTTGAACCTATCACACCGCTGCGAAAACGAGCCAAGGACTTTGTTTGGCAGGAATGCAGCCATCCCGAATGTCCATCCAAAGAGACGTTCCAATATCGCCATTTCCTTGTCAAGTAGGCAGTGGATTCAGACACGAAGTCAATTACCCCGAGTAGGTAGTCTATCTAAGCAGTTAGTCGAACTAAATACTCAGTCTATTCGTATAGTCAGTCGATCTAAGTACTTGGTCGATCCAATTAGTTAATTAGCCCTAGTAGCCATTATATTAGGTAGCTAGTTAGGCCGGAAACTGGTATCATTAGACGTCAAGACCTACCTGGTAAACTCGGTGAGAAGGTCTGATGCGAATGCAATGACCCGATGGAATTTTGGTATATATAAGTTAATGGCGGTCGTACAACTAGCAAGGCTATTGTAAAATACATACGGTAGTCTTGGGCTTGGGAACTGACGCCAATTATAATACCGAGCGGTTTCTCCTCTAAATTTGGAATGTCGTGAAACGACATTCCAATGACCGCCGTGATTTTTGCAGCCGACAGTTCTCGACTTTAAGTCAAGACGGCAGCCCGTCGGTCATTTCACAAAGACGTCACACCGACTGCTAATATTCTGTAGCATAAGAGTGATGTGTCTGCGAGTGAGGATAAGGTATTCACGCCTGACTGGAGCTTCCATCTCTGGTATAGACAATCAATCACTGTAACCAAGAGACCTCCATTCGGGGGCTGATCGATATCCTCCCGACAGAAGTCGAATTTATTCGACTTCTTCAACAGTCTTTCCAACGAGCAGAGCAATTGTCTGGGCCTTCGGATGAAGAAGTCGAAAACGAGGATCGAGTTGAGTGTGCTGGAAAGAATACGTCTGGCAATTTTGGAGTGGATGTTCTCTTGTTAAGATTTTTAAAGGCACGTTCCATAGTCAAAGAGTTACTGCAACACAATTACAACTCAGACGACCATACGCTCGCTTATCTCGAATCTTTGAGCAACTCTGCATCATGGCCAAAAGAAATTGACAACAATGTAAGTTACTCATTTGAGATTTCCGACTCCTCAAGCTTTCTTCGTGTTATTCTCCAGTCTTCGCAGACTTCTTGTAAATACATCCTCCTCTTCCAACGTCACGAAAGCCCAAGTAAATTACCGTCAAAGATCGGTGCTCGGGAGCCGTCTCCATCATGAAGTTAATTCATCATAATTTATTGCAGAGCTACATTGCTTCATGTACAAATTTGTTGGCCAATCAAAACGCCTCGCCTGTCCCATCCAAGCGACCGACTGCCGAACGTGGACAGCCATTACCCAAATAGGCAGAGATCCACATTTACCCGAACCTATCGACTTACAGCATTTCTCCAGTCAATTGAATCGCAACAGACTTATTTTGCGTATAATTCGCGAGAGCAGCCTCTCCAAGTTCTCGGCCAATTCCAGATTGCTTGTATCCTCCAAATGGGAGCTGGTAGCTCAATTTATTGTACTTTTTACGCGTTGTTAGCCTAGCATTCTTCTCGTGTTGTTTGGATGAAAATTGGTTGAGAAATGAGATGTTTAGAGTCAAAACTGTGTGGTGGAAGAATATACGTGATGAAGACCACGATGGATCCGAAGTGGGGCACGGGAAGGAGGACTGGGCGTTTGGGAGCTCGAAAAAGGAAAGGAACTTGGGACTTACGCAGTTGACCCAGACGGTACCGGCCTTGAGGGCATTGCTGACGCGGATGGCGGTGTTGAGGTTGGTGGTGTGAAGAGCAGAGGCGAGACCGTAAGAGGTGTCGTGGGCGAGGTCAATGACCTCCTTCTCGTCCTTGAACTTGGCAATGGCGCAGACAGGGCCGAAAATCTCCTCCTGCATAATCTTCATCTCGGGGCGGACATCGCTGAAGATGGTGGGCTGGATAAAGTAACCCTTGGTGCCCTCACGCTCGCCACCAGTAACGACAGTAGCACCCTCGTCCTTTCCGGATTTGATGTAGCTCATGATGCGGTCGTACTGAAGTTGGCTGACCTGGGGACCCTGGAAAACGTCCTCGTCAAAGGGGTTACCAACCTTGTTCTGCTCCGCACGCTGCTTAAAGGCAGCAAGGAACTTGTCGTAGATGCCCTCCTGGACGAAGATACGAGTACCGGCGCAGCAGCACTGGCCGTGGTTGTAGTAGATGCCAAAGTTGACCCAGGTAATGGCCTCCTCGATATCGGCGTCGTTGAAGACAATGTTGGGCGACTTTCCGCCCAGCTCGAGAGTGACCTTCTTCAGGTTGGAGTCGGCAGCGGCCTTCATAATCTGTCGGCCAATGACGGTGGAACCGGTAAAGGCAATCTTGTCAACGTCCATGTGAGCAGACAGAGCGGCGCCAGCAGTCTTGCCGAAACCAGATACAAGGTTGAAAACACCAGGGGGGAAACCAGCCTCCTCAATAAACTGAGTAAAGACGAGAGCAGAGAGAGGCGTCTGCTCAGCAGTCTTCATGACAATGGTGTTACCAGTGGCCAGAGCAGGGCCAATCTTCCAGGACAGCATGAGGAGGGGGAAGTTCCAGGGAATGATCTGACCGCAGACACCAATCTGGATGTTTTGTTAGCGAGGATTTATAATGTTTCCGCAGTAGTCAACGTACAGGCTCAGGGCGGGTGTAGTGAAGCATGTCGGGCTCGATGTCGATAGTCTTTCCCGTAATCTTGTCGGCCCAGCCGCCATAGTATCGGATGCAGCCAATGGCGGCGGCAACATCGCCGCGGGCGTTGGTGATGGACTTGCCGTTGTCAAGAGACTCGACGGCAGCGAGGAGGTCGGTATTCTTCTCGGCGATGTCGGCAAGCTTGTTCAGGAGCTTGCCTCGCTCATGGGGGGTAATCTTCTTCCACTCGCCCTCAAAGGCCTTTCGGGCAGCGGAGACGGCGAGGTCGATATCTTTCTCGGTACCTTCGCAGACGGATGTGATGACTTCTTCGGTGGAAGGGTTGATGACCTCGAACTTGGTCTTGTCGACACCCTCGACCCACTTTCCGCCAATGTAACTAGAGGAATGGTATATTAGTATGAGAGCTTCGACCGAGTGACAGCGAGGGTTCTTACAGGCCGATGGGCTGGGTGTACTCGCCGGTAAGGGGAGTAGACAGCTTCGCAGTCAACGTCATGATGGCGACTGGTGTGTTTGTCGTGTTGTGTGGTGGGGGGTATATAAAAGGTAGGGAGGGACTGGGTGGGTTGGGGTATCTCAAGAAGGTTTGGGAGAAGCGAGCAAGGTGGGAGGTTGAGGGGGATATATATAGAGGGGAGCAGAGTGAGGAATCGCAGTTGGAGCGACGGACGAGGTATATTTATGTCTAGTTTACGCTACACTACTACAGCCTACTTGTGTAGTTATGTACAGTCGGTATGCAGACGCATGGACGGATGGATCGAGGGAGGGAGGGGAAGAGGGGACGGAGAGACGGAGGCCCGGGGCGACGACGTAACACTAAGCTTCCCCGCAATAGGCGCCCCGCCCCGCTCCGCCCCGCTTGGCCCAGAGCCAGAGCCCCAGGACGCATCAAGGTACCGGTACTTGGGGACAAGGTGCGAATGCCCCGCAATGTGAGGAGCCGGGACAACTTGTCGGTTCCAGCACGCTGCACGAGGTATTTTGTCTCGGAAGCCAGCTCTCGCTCTCTCTGTGACGATCCAGGGTTACCTGCGTAACTTGTTGCAATGCAGTGGCTCCTCGCCAACAGGTTGCGGCACGTTGCAGACAGACCGGCCTGGATCTACTACCTATGTACATACATTCTCACGCGATATGGACCAGGACAAGCTGTGGCGATATCCTGTTTGCCATCGCACAGCACACACAGCTCGTGGGCCCAGTGATCCTTGAATTTCTCTCTCGGGCTCTCTGCTTTACCAATCACGACGGTCTGGATTGGAGATTGCGTCGGCTCGAGGCTAGAGGCTACCGTCATTCTAGCCGCCGTTCGCCTTCGTTTCGTCCAACCTTTGTGGCCTTGCACCCCACCGGCCTCGGCTTGAAGGAGAACACTGGCTGACAGGGCAGAAAATAACGTCCTCGCCAACGTTGATGGCGGGCAGATCATCCAACGCTATCCGAATCTGTAATGGACCCTGTCCCTTGGACGTGCGCCTTCTCCATATCGGGGAGCTGCATGTCCATTTGTTGCCTGGATGGAGATAAGTGGCCCGTCTAGATGCCACTGTGCCAACCTCTTTGCCTCTCTCTATCCACCACCCACCACCATTCCTTATCCACCGCACTCCACATTGACGTCGTGCATCTCACTCGTTCAAGTTGTCGAAACACGCTTGCCATTGCTAGCAGCAAAAGGCAACGTGAGAGCCATCATCGCCGGGTCTTTGACGGGGCCTGACTAACCATATGTACTGCGTTGCCCCAATGAGACTAACATCTCGACCAGCCAGCCAGTTTAGGTACGTGGTTATGCAGGGAAAGCTCTTGGATGGACAGCTGCTGACATGCCGCAGTACAGCATCGGACACCATCAGGTTGCCATGGCCAGCCCCTGCCGAGCTTTATCGGGCAGCTGTCACTAGGTGTCTTCTGCTTCTGTTAGCGGCCCTGCGTCAAGTTGATCAAGGTTTCTCAATGGGGGTCATCACGTTTGCTCATCTCGGCGTAATGGGGAGCGAAGCCAGAAACCTCAGCCCAATCAATCCATCTAGCCAGCCGCCAACCCTGTCAACCCGGCCAATCCCCGCACACGCACGCACCGACTGCATGCCCTCTATTAACCTTGCTAACCTCCCCGTCTCCAACTCGCCCGCCCGGTCGTCCTAGTCCACTCTCCAGCGGCGCCGCGTGACTGTCGGCGGCTTCCTCTTGGCCGACACGGTCCCTGCTCAGTGCTCACAGCTTGGGCCAGGGCCCCAAGCAACAGGACGCAAACGCATCACACTGGCTACGCATCCGTCCAAGCCGTCCTCCTCCCATACGGTTCCTATGCTAAGGAGCCAGCCCAGGCCAGGCCAGTCCAGGCCGGACCACGCCAGCATCTACATACGCTTCGCGGACCCGCAACGAGGCGGGGAGAGCAGCTGGACCATTGCGGCTCCGCTGCGTCTTCCCCCCCCCCCCCCCCCCCCCCCCCCCCCCCCCGGCGCTGGGGGGCGCCCCCCCCCCCCCCCTCCCCCTCCGTCTCGCCGGAGATGGCGGGGCCGTCCACACCCCTGCAACGACTGTATGCGCCCGAGACTATCAACTGGGGACTTGTTGGGGTTGGAAGCTCACCGCGGCCTCGTGCTTTTGCCTTTTTGACGACTTGCCGCTGAGCACTGGACGGATAATCACGGTAAGCAGCGGGTTTGCATCTACTCACGAACCATAACATGCAGCTGTCCGATGACTTATCCCAGCACGGAGAGGTACGTACACATGTCGTGCAACTCCAACAAGAGCCGCATCACCAAGCCAAGCAAGACCACGAAGCCTACCCCACGGGATCTGGCCAAAGGACGGAGCATGTACGGATACATCGAACCGTAACCCCACACTCGGCTCTTGAGTACGAGGATGGGGTCCGACTCTAATATGAAGCTGTAGCTTCTCCGCTTCGCCGCCTGCCACGCACGCACGCACGCACG